>VZTU01032460.1:0-10559 GCA_013400835.1 Zapornia atra
CTGAATAAGGCTGAATTGCCCTTAGAAAGAATTGTCTAGTTATTTTGGAGGAAAAGCATCTCAGCTTTCATAAACTCATTCCCTTGACATTAAATGAAAACGGACCAATTTATAAAATTTCAAATAGGGAAAATGTTTTCCTTATGACCTTACAAATTAGACTGCAATATTCAATGTTACTTTTCAGACCATTTGCACATTAGAGTGAGTTAGATATTAAAAGGTCAACATGAAGGTTCTGCCTTACAACTCCTGCCTTACAACAGGTATTCCTGAAACCTGTAGTTGCCTTAAAGTCAGTCAGAGGTAGAAACAACAGTAATTATATTAGACAAAATTAATATTTTTTCAGTATAGTATTTAATGAAGTAGTGTGTCAATGGAAACATTCCCTCCAAAAGTTTCTGATCAACCCTGCACTGATATCTAAAATTCCTACATGCCTTATGTAGGTACGTTAATTGGTAAAAACAAGCTCACCTCAATTACACATTACAGCAGATTTACACCACTGTACAAGGCATAATATTCAGTGAAGAGACATATTGAATATTCAATGGGTAGAAAACCAAAACTTAATTCTGAGTCTTTTCCTAAGTTTCCTATATAATGACTCACTGTGTATGCTTTGGTTGCTCCATCTGTTAAAAAAGTAGGATTATAATAAGATTGTAAAAATAAACATCGCTATAATCTTATATCCTCATTAAAATCTACAAATGAAGAATTCGAAAGTATCTGTTGCTATTATTAACTGTGCTCAGTGAACACATTTTATGGGACCAGAATCAACAGCACATGACTGTACAGAGACTATGTGAAAATACTAATGCGCATATAAGAAGCAGTGTGCAGAGACAACTGGTATTTTTAGATTAATAATTTTTAAAAATTACTCTGTAATCTGAACATTCTTCTTTCTCTGAACCTTTTTAGCAAGGAATCTTTTATAGATAAATACAAAATAATCTCAATGAAAAATAATACTTGGAATTTAAGACCTAGACCGTTATTTCCTTCCTCACATATATATAAATGATTATTTCTATTTAATAAATGACAATACCCTAGGATCATAAGAAGTAAATTAGAAACAGCAGAGCAGTCCGTATTTCATTATTTACAATGTAAAGATCAGCTAGCTGAGAAATGACATGTTAAAACATGTACAGTATTATTCTACAATTGACCAGTTAATTGCCTTAATCAATATATAAGATATTACCTGATTGAAATAGAAATTTCACACACTGAATATTACGGCTTTTACAGAAAAAAAACAAAACAAAACAAAATGCTTTAACAGCATTTCCTTCTAGTGCAAGCTAGCACAAATTTAAATATCTCCCAGCGGGCAATATAGAGCTATGTTCGATGCTTGTGTATGTCTCTTGGCTTCCGTTTGATTACAGGAAACTGCTTCATTAAAGAAGCAAAGTAGAACAATTCCTTGGAGTATTTAAGAACAATATTCTGTGCATATGACCACTCAAGGATTCAAAGGAGGAGAAAGACAATGCTCTTCTTTGACTACCTCATTACTTGACATTGAGAAACGAGTCTTTACTGCAGATTTATATTATTTCCATTTTCTAAAAATCCCTACATAATTAACATTAGAGTTCTCTTTGCAAGATAAATTTAGTTTTGGAATTTCTGTCTTCTGTCACTGACACTATTTATGCTATCAGGAAACAGGAGATAAAATACAAGCATAAAAAGCCAATCATCAAACATTTAAATAAATGTATTAAAATTTCCATAATTTTGCTGAGGGGACGTTAAAAAAAAGGGTAAAACAACAAAACCATTTGGCTTTCTAACCTGCTAAACAGATCTAATCTCAGGACTTTTTTCCGTGTACAGGCATGGATCTTACTTTAGGATCCAGAAACTTGGAGCTAACAGAAGAATGCAGTAGAGTATGAAAATAACAAGCCCTTTTCTTTTTCTTCATTCTCCAGTGAACATGTCAGATTTTGAATTTAGAAAACCCTAGAAGCACAAAAAAGTCTACGCATTGTAAGGATATTTCATTAATCTACTACAGGAAGGGAGGGAAAAATATCACAGCCAGAAAAATCAGTGATGCACAGGTTATCAAAACTACTGGAAGACTCAACATTTAATAGTATAGAACAAAATCAAAGCCATAAAATTAAATTCTGCAAATGAAGTAGACAAATTAAAAAAAACCAACAAGACACTATCTAACTAATTGAGCTATTTATTTATAGTATAAACTGAAGGTAGCATGTGATACAAAGGAAGCAGAGTTGAGTCCTTCTGAGACTGACAGAACATAACGTTTGGGGATTAGGTCTAAAAGATGTCCAACTGTTGCAACCTAGAGAAAAAAAAAATCTTAAATGCTATTTTCATACTGCATCTTAGGAATCTATCACTAGAAAGTGTCAACGTTGACAGCTGCAAATGATTTTCCATCTTAAACTTGACAATACGTTTCTTTATAAGTGGTACAACAGGAAAGTGGTACACAGTGGTGCAGGAATTAATGTGAGGCAAGTCTGGAAGATGCTCGAGTATCTGGCTGATATAAGACCTGAACTTTTTTATCCTGAGAATTCTCTGTTTCCTTCATATATGGCAAAGTCCACAAGATAAAATGTTTCATTAAGGTATCTGTGTAAGGCTTACTTTAAAGAAGTAGCTTATCCAGAAACAATAAATAACAAATTCTGAAGATCCAGTCAAAATTTAGACCACCTATCCTTTAATAAGGGCTGCTTACTGTATAAGTTGCATAGAACAGCTTAGTTGAGTAATATGGCATTTTTATGGCTCTGATTTTAACTAGTTAAGCCAAGGAAATAGATGACAGGTACTTTCTTTTTAATCTTACTGTTGAAGTAAAGCTGTAAACCTTTTCCTTCCAGAAATAATCCTCAAACTGATTGCTGTCAACTGCCTGCTGGAGGCAAAGTCTGTCAACTAAGGAGGGTGGAGACAGGAAAGGCAAGCTCTCTCTTCCCATGTGTAACTACCCTTCTGCAATAACGGAAGCTAAATCTGACATAATCTTTGTAAATTGAAGACCTATTCTGTATGAACCTTTAAACAAATTGTTTTGCATAGTAGCCAACACATTAATTCTGGGAAAAAAATACATCTGACTCCATTATCAAAGAGACATGATTATTCAAGTGCTCAGAATGAAACCCTGTATCTTTGCTCCTTAAAAATGAAAGCATATCTTGTATGCTTGAATACTGAGGGATACAGGCTGCCCTTTATACACTTCAAATTCATATAAAAATTCTAACTCGTATCAGATTTCTAGGTCTGAAATATATTCAGCCTATACTATTCATTTGTAGAAGATCATCTACCTGCTACAGAGTATGTAATGAAGATCATTAATATCTATCAAGAGTTTTGTACGCTAAATTGTGACAAGGACAGAAGTAGCACAGTTTCCCTCTGTCCAGAAACTAAAAAGTCACACTCATTATTTGGATTAAATAATTCAGTCCTGCCTATAAACCAGTATCTCTACTGACTGATATTTTGCCATTTATCAACACAATCTATTTCCCTATTAATTTGCTTTTGGGCTTTCAGATTTTTTCAGATATCAACTAAGATCCCCTTATAAATACAAGTTTAGAACATATTCTATGGTGAATCCCTGCAAAATACCAGGAAGGTCTTCTGTTTGCAGTTTGTATAATTAGGCATCTTTTTTCTCTTTAAAGATTTTTAAGATGACAAAAAGACTTTCATAGAATCATAGAATATCCTGAGTTGGAAGGGACCCATAAAGATCATCAAGTCCAACTCCTGGCTCCACACAGGGCCAGCCAAGCCAGAGCATGTGACTGAGTGCATCGTCCAGATGCTTCTTGAACCCAGCCAAGCTCGGTGTTGTGACCACTTCCCTGGGAATCCTGTTCCAGTGCCCAACCACACTGTCGAAGATGTGTGGAAGATGCCTCTTCCTAACATCCAACCTAAACCTCCCCTGTCTCAGCTTCACACCATTCCCTCAGGTTCTATCACCAGTCACCAAAGAAAGGAGATCGGCGCCTGCCCCTTCATTCCCCCTTGTCAGGATGCTACAGACCGTGATGAGGTCTCCCCTCAGCCTCCTCTTCTCCAAGCCAAACAAACCAAGGAATTTCAGCTTCTCCTCCTCATAAGATTTCCCCTCCAGACCCTTTACATCCTTGTTGCCCTCCTCTGGAACCTCTTGAATATTTTTGTGTCCCTCTTGTACTGTGGTATCCAAACATACATACAGTGCTCAAGGTGAGGCTGCACCAGCGTAGTGTAGAGCAAGACAATCCCTCCCTGGACTGGCTGGCAATGCCATGTTTGATGCACCCCAGGATATGGTTGGCCTTCCTGGCTGCCTAGGCACACTGCTGGCTCATGTTTAACTTGCTGTCCACCGAGACCCCCAAATCTCTCTCAGCATGGCTTTACTTGCAGACACTTTAAATGTAACACACAAAATAGCTGATTGCCTTTATAAAGAATCATAGGGAAAAAATAAGAAATAATTTTCTCTATTGTTCTGCAGGTGATATGTAACATCTTACATAATAATGGTATCTGCACCTTTTAAAACACCCGTTGAAAAGGATTTGCTTTGCCTTTCCAAGTTAAACAGGACGTTTTAGATAACAAAAAAACACAAAAGCATTTATTTTTCTGAAATTCAGATGATAAGCATATGCATTTATATTGATTTTGGAAATAAAGGTAAAGGCTAGAGCTGCACAGGTGCTGCAGCTTAGGTGCTAAGAGCCATTTCTCTCCAAATTCTCAAAGCATCCTGAGCTGCCTCAGCACCACACATAGAAGTAAAATTACTGCATTTTTCTAGTGGAGTTCCTACAGAATGTGAATTCAGAATCAAATTACAAAGACTAGATTACTTTTCAAAATCAGTGTCAAAGTATTAAGTTGAAAGCACAGTTAGCCATCACTATGTCTCTCAGACACAGTTTATTTCAAGCAGGAAAATAAAAACAGAATCAGCAGTTTCAGTATTTTAATTACTACCTTTTGCCATATTCTGTAAATGGAAAGCCTTCATTTCCATTGAACCAAAAGGTTCCTTTTCCTCACTCTTCCATGTACACACACACACACAAAGAAAATACAGATTTTTAGCTAAAAGCAAATGCACCAGTGACTTGATAAGCCAGCAGAAAATTCCTGTACAAGCTACATTGAATAAATTTTCTGACACAAAACCTGGTTGATCCTAGACCAAGCTTAAACAGAGGACCAACTATCACCCTAGAAATCTTGAGCTTTGCTTACAATGAGGGTAGTCCGGCATATCTTCTGCTCACTGCTGCTGGCAAAGCATGTGAGAGTGGCATAGCAAGAGGAAATGTGCAATACATACATATGCAATATATCTTGAGGTATTTTTCACCATCTGAATAAAGCATATATTTAAAAGCCCTTGCATTTTTCTAACATAACAGTTGCTTCAACTGAATGAAAGGCCATTTAGGCTTCATGAACTCCAGTCATAGCCTGATTAATTCACCCCCATTTTACAATCAATTTCAAGACTACACATTTCAAAATCTCCCTATCAAGCCCAGAGGGTCCTTCCCATAAAGATGAGGAGGGGAAGTAAATTAGATGCTAAAAAAATGCAGTGTCTGTGTGACATAAAATAATACTATCTTCTCTTTGTCAAACACATGGTATGGGTAACTCACACTCATACACTATAACATAGACAAAAGGACAAATGTGCATTAGTGTGTTTGTACACACGTGCCAGTGATATTAAATCAGAACAAGGAAAGATGATGAAACTACATTTTAATCTGTTAATCATCCTGGCCACACAGCAGTAGTAATCTATATTACTACTGATGAAACATGGAAGTGGGATAAAATGAAAACTGGAAGAACTGCTGGGCTCAGAGGATTGTCATCAGTGTCACAAAATTCAGCTGGAGGCATGTTACTAATGGTGCACCCCAAAGGGTTGATATTGGGGCTAATGCTGTGTAACATTTTCATTAATGACCTGAATAATGGGATTGAGTGCACCCTCAGCAAGTTGGCAGACCATATGAAATTAAGCATAGTTGTGCTGCCATTTAGGGGGACCTCAACAGGCTGGAGAAATTAAGTACAGCAAAAGGAAATACACACATTCTTTACCCAGAGAAGAGTAACACTATGCACTAGTAAAAACTTAGCGACTAACCACATAGAAATCATCTGGGCAGAAAAGGATGGTTGAGGGGTGGGCTGGTGGACAAGAAATTGAATATGAACTAGCAATGAAGACCAACACCTTCCTGAACTATATTAGAAAAAGCACTGCCAGCAGGCTGAGAGGTGATCATTCCCCTCAGCATCATGGAGGTCACACTGCAGTACTGTGTCCAATTCCAAGCTCCCCAGTATAAGAAGGACACAGACAGTGATGTGTATCCATTAAAGGGCCACAGAGATGATATGGGTATTGGAGTATCTGGCATATGAAGACAGACTGTAAGTGCTGGGATTGTTTAGCCTGGAGAAGGCTCAGGACCTTATCTATATGTATGAATACCTGATGGGGGGAGAATAGAAGATGGGGAGTCTTGTCAGTAGCATCCAGTGAAAGGACAAGAGGCAGAAGGCATAAACAGAACTACAAGAAATTCCATTTTAACACATGAAAAATACTTTTTTCATGTGAGGGTTGTCCAGCACCGAAATAGGTTGCCTAACAAAGCTATAAAATATCCATCCTTGGAAATATTCAGAAGTGGAGATAGCCCCTTGGCAACCCGCTCTAGATGACCCTATTTTGAGCAGGGGGATTGGACTAGGTGATCTCCAGAAGTTGTCTCCATTCTCCAGTTCTTTGATTCTTTGGTTAAGCATCCATTTGATCTTTTCTGTAAGCAGCTCCACTAGATATATAATGGAAAACTACTGCTATTTAGCATGATGTTAATGTCCTATCCTGTATTTTCACTGTATCACATGACATACTCTGCTTTCTTACCTAGAATTAAAAATTTTAAACTATGAAGAGCAATACTAGACCTTTACACTTTGGGGAGTAAGTAAAATCAACACTAGTGAAAAGCTGAAAAAAGTTGCAATGTCAAAATGCAATAAGAATAATGTAAAACTCTATAGGTTTAAAAATGAAACATTAAAAAAATCCAGTTTTTCAAAACCACAGTATAACTTAATGTACTGTGTCTGGCTGAGATGGAGTTAATTTTCCCCATAGCAGCCATCACGGTGCTGTGTACAGGTTGGTAGCAAAGTGTGTATAACACACCAGTGTTTTGGCTACTGCTGAGCAGCACTGGCACAGCATTAAGGCTGTCTCTCCAGCATTCCTCCTTCACCAGTATGCTGGGGGGGAGCACGATCTTGTGAGAGGACGCAACCAGGGCAGCTGACCCAAACTGCCTAAAGAGATATTCCATACCGTATGACATCTGCTCAGAAATAAAAGCTAAGAATGAAAGGAGAATGAAGCGGGGTGGTGGTGGGGCATCCATTATTTATGATTGTCTTCTGGAGCAACTGCTACACCTATTGAAGCCCTGCTTCCTGGGAAGTGGACGGATATCACCTACTGATGGGAAATAGAGAATTTTTCTTTCCATTTTTCTTTTGCTTCCACACTCCCCCTCTGCTTTTGATTTATTAAACTGCCTTTATCTTGACTCATGAGGGTTTTTTTTCCCCATCTTATTTTCTCCTCTTCTGTTCTGCTGAGGAGTGGAGTGATAGAGCAGCTTGGTGGGCACCATAACCATAGCCTTATTCCAGCTCAAGTTATTCAAGCCATCACAGCACGTATGTCCTGTTAGCAGCTTTTCCACTTGCTTCACATTTTAGTCAGAAACTTCTATTTTATTAATACAAAGAGCTTACCTTTCCTCTCTAGGCTTAAAAACTTCCTAATCCATTTGTTACTGTTAGCCAAGGAGATTTAACTGATGTTTTTTTCCCCCCTATAGAAATGTCTTCAATATTTGAACAGAATAGATTCTTACATTAATGATTAGAAGCTAAACTTCTAAATATGCATGAAAGGGTAATGGCTTTTTGAGGTTACAGGTAGAAGTGCAATCCTCCAGCAACATTAGCAAGAGATTCTGGTTGATTCCACAGTTCCCATTCAAAACTTTGTAGGCAGCAGGAAGACTGATAAAGCTCTGGCAACTGTCACTTGTTTCAAAGGCACTAGTAGAAATTAGGACCGGACTGAAAATAGGAACCTGTTTTAACAGGCAAGAAAGGTTTACAAAACAAAGGAAGACAGAAAAAACAGAATCCTGGAGAGATTCTTCACTTTTGGGGTCAAGGAAACTTGGACATGAAATTGAGAAAAGGCTTCAAAGCCCTTTCAGCAACAAGACATAATTTTCTTCTGTGGAGCTACATGAACTAGCTGTCTTCCTAAAGTGGTATCTACAGAATTACAATATCTTTAAATCATTTCAACAAAGTTAGTCATCAGAAACACAGGTCAGGCTGTTATTTAACAGCATAACACAAGTAAATTATAAATTATGCAGTCACAGTTAATACTTTCAATTTCTATTCTACTACATTTTCAATAGTAATTCAATGGCCGTGTTTAAGTATTGCCCATATCATCATGAAAATCCCACTAAATTCCCCCTCTATTCTGATTTTTTTGTTATGTCTCAAGAGAACACCATCTGAGGAGCTGAACAGAACTGACAGTAATACTAAGGGGGATGGTGGGGAAAGAAAGAAGCAGTAGGGATACAAAGCTGACCTAGAAATTAAACCAAATATTAAAGGGGGGAAAAAAAGTGTTTGGATCAGTCCCCTGTTCTCAACAACTAAGGCACAATGGCTTTTGAGCTATTAAATTAACTACCTCCCTGGACTATTAATGGATCGGCCACAGCGTAGGGAATTTACAGAGGACCTAGTATCATCATCAGAAATCTGTAGGGTACTACTTTTAAACAGTTAGTAGCAAAAAAAGCTAGCTCAAAGTGGAAGAGTATGTTGGAGAATAGAAAACATGGTGCTTAGGTGCAAGAAGAAAGAAGCAAATGACTTATGCAACTGTTATCCTGACTTCAATGTATGAAAAGTTGAGGTTTTCTTTTTTCAGTTAAAAGGTAATTAAGAATAAGGGCAACTTAAAAAAACCAGGATAATGTCAACATAACTTTAAAAAGACATATTCATCTGGAACAAATAAGTTAACCTTTAAAAGCAAATATTAAGGCAAAGGAAAACCAGAATCCAATCTCTCCAGATTTCAGTAGTCTGGTACAGTATTACCCAGCAATTATTTACTGAGTTGGAAAAGATAGGGTGCAACACAAAAATCAAGTGGATGTAAACCTCACTAATGGTGATATATTGAACAGACCTATTTCTAATCTTTCTCCAGACTCACTTCATGCCTGTGAACCTGGCAAAAAATGTAGAGGTGTTTTGATAAAAACTGATTACAGGAAACACTCTTCACACAGAGGAGGCTCTTGCCAACTTACAGAAGTAATTGGAGGACCATTGGGATAGGCATGTTAGAAATGGGAAAACGTTTAGCAACTCTTAAAAGACACATGATTACCTACAGCAGAATTTCTGTGATTACGTCTTATCATTTCAGAGCAACAAGAAAAGAGAAATCACACAGGCATGTCTAGTTTACTGCAAGAAGATTAAACCAAGCTGGCGTACATGTAAAACAAACTTGATCTCAATCAGTATCTGATAAAATAGACCAAGTGGAACATTGGCACTATTATTCAAGACTTTGAGGAAACACTTCTGGTAAAAGGTATGTGCCGCAGGTAAGGTACGTTCAAAATTCAGGAGAATCAAGTTCCTAGGCTCTGTATCTTCCTATTTATTCTGTTTTACTAGAAAGATTAAAAAGGTGCTTGTTTGATCCTGGCACATAAAAGCTGAGGACACTACATGATCAATGTTTACAATTTATTGAGGGCTGCACACCAAGGAAGGAGTTGCTTTTATATAACAATACTGAGATATTAAAAATTAGGAATCAAAGAACAGACAGGCTGGAATTTCAAAGCAAGTTCTAAGCATTGGGAGAGATTCTGAAATATCTTACCAGAAAAAGCAATAGGGACAAGTACTTAACTGGCTTTAAGATAGACTGTGGTGACTTTATGACTGGGATTAGGGAAAATTGTTGCCTAACTCAGAAAGACCCTTTCTTTAAACCTGAACTACTACAGTGAAGAACTGCTCCCTATTCTGCTCCCCTCTTTCCCCTTCCCAGTCTTTCTGTGAAGTCTTTCCCACTATTCCCATTCAACTGTGGCTATGAGAGGACTACATGCAATTTTTTATCTTCAAGAGAAATCAGTCCTAAAACTTAAACCCCTATCCCTGTAGCTTACATGTTTTTATAGAATATTGCATCAAAGCAGATGACTAGATGCTCTGAGATCAAAAGATTTAATCAGCAACTAAACAGAGCAGTGCATTGCAAACATACTGAAATGATATTGCCTCTTTAATTCTTCATTAAATATTTGTCCTCCTCGCCAGTTTAATGGATTCCTTCTTACTATATAAACAGA
>VZTU01032461.1:245-15743 GCA_013400835.1 Zapornia atra
TGAAAGTCAAGGTTTTCATTGAGATATAAAGTTTCAATAGAAAACATGTTTTTGCTTTCTATGGTATATCAGGACTCTAAAACTAAACTGGGAACAGCAGGAAACTTGGTAGCCAAAGAGCTAAGAAAACCTTTATAATTCCTAAAGAAGCTGACAGTTCCCAAAAGAAAGCAGAGAACTAAACAATACATGTATGCAGATATTGAGACATTTTTATGACATTACATGTGAACAATTCAGTCATGTCCAAAGGCACATGGACAAAGTGAGACCCATTCCACTGAAGAGCTTTCAAGCTTCCTAGGAGTTTATAAGTTTCTAGATAATAAACTTGTGTGTATATATCTACCTATCTTCAAGATAAAACTGCAGATGAAAAGCTACAATGTATCACACAAACCACATGAACACTCAGTTTCAGAGATTTGTTGGCTGGAGTCACCCATATCTACCCGTTTGACTTACACATCCAATCTAGGCAGTCATACAACTGGTAAAAAATTAAATCAAAACACCACCATCATGCTATAATGCTACATTTAATGCTTTTTTTTTTAAAAAACCTCAAAGAGAAGACCTGTTTCCATGTGTTTACCTTGAGGGTGGCAGGTGCCATTTGTTACTGCACCCTCAATAATGCTAGCAGCATGCAGAAGCCAGNTCCTGAATCAGAGCCTGAACCAGATGTTTTATGTCAAGTGTTGAAACAATTTAAATAAAGAGCACTGTCTGCTTGTCATTTTTAACCAAGCCACAGATACCACTTACTGTTCACATTCTACTCTGGATGCAAGGAACAGTCTATAAAAGCACCTTAGAATAAGTAAAATTTGATAAAACAATTTACAAACCTATAAAAACTTCTGTAGTATCTAAGGATATACATACCATTTGTCCTTTAGGAGAACCTTCTTCTGTTAGTTTTTCAAATAGTTCTTTTGATGACTGGATGTTCTGCTTCAGATAATCCCCAAACAACAAAGCATAAGACACTTTCTCCATTGCCCTGGTATGATTCATGTCAGCTGCTTTCAGCAGATATTGATATGCTCTTAAAAGAAAATAATTTCAGTCACCTTGAGTTAGAGGAGCAGATTCCATTCATAAACATGAAGATTCTAGGGAGGTGCTTTGTTCTGTTGGTTTAGCCTTTATTTTCTACTAATGCATCTACTTACAGTGATTTGTTTCACTGTATTAACTACAAAGAAGTTTTCCATAAAATCCCTTTTCTGTATCAGCCTCAGATCTTACAGTAGTCCTCCAAAATAATTTCATAGCAGCTGGTTTCACAGCAATTTAAAAAACCTGTAGCCTTAAACATTGTCACACAGTACTGTCAAGCAAGCTTCAGCTTGATTTCTCATGGACCTTTGTGATAGCATTCCAAGATTCTTCTTCACCTCTCCTCCTTTCTAGTTTCAAGACTTGTGTTCTTTCTTTAGGACAGGCTGAGGCCTCACATAATTTCATCTTCTAAGAAAGTGTAAGGTGTTAAAGAGAACTAAGATCTAATATCATATTACATTTCCTACACTGTTATTTTATACAAAAGAATAGTAGCCAGAGTTTAACAGACACTGTCTCCTTTGTATTTGCCAAGGTATGACAACTTCTAGCCATGCTTCAGCTCCCCTGTCCCAAAGTAGAAATACACTTCCTTATTTCAACAGACAGGTTTAACACAGCAATAGTGGTCAAGCCATAATCAGCAGCCTGAAGTCACCACTTACCAATGAGCTTGTCAACCTAAGTACCAGGGAGTTCTATATTGATATAGCTATTCTTAATCATAGTGGTAAGCTGACAACTATTTCATCAGTAATTGGATATATACAGAGTAGAGAGTAAACAGATCACTCCTATAATTCTTTTTTTTTTGAGGGGGGGTTGTCTACAAATATAACCCTTTTCTCTCATACCATTAATACTATTTTACAGTGACAGAAAACATCAGAAAGCAGAAACAAAACCAGAGCAGGACAAGAAATGCTGTTTTTTCCAACTTAAATCTTCAAAGTAGAATGAGAACCAGACTGTAAGAAATATTTGGAAAATGATAAATATCTTGTATCATGTTCTCATCTTTTTTTCTTGGCAGTTGACACATATAAATTGTGGCTAGAGAACTGCAGCAGTATCTTGCATTAGGTCAATGTTCTGACAGCATCCAATCTTCAGAAATTAATCTCATACAATTTTTAGTGGATTCAGAGGAAAGCAGGCACAAATTTGCTTTTCTAAATACCTTGAAGTTTCTATTTAGTTTTGGGGTCTGCATAGTTTGATGCTAAGTCCAATAAAGTGCAAAGACCCAGAGCAACGTATTTAAGCTGTTTTTCAATTAAGTCAGTGTCTAGCCATGTCATCTTTCTCTTGTAGGAGTGTAAGAGGTAGACTTACTCTTTCTTCTGAGCCTTTTTACTGCTTTCATTTAGAATTTTCATTCCAGTCTGATAAACATCTTCAGCTTCTTGCATCTGCCTTCTCTTATTAGACTGCTCCTCAGCTAAAATAAAACAAATGGAAGAGTACATTAAGAGTGCAAATTATGCAGCTCAAGACTATTCTCCCCAATTTCTTATTAGTTCTAAAGGGAAAAATGCAACCAGAAGTATGTTTCTGAAGACTAAAACAATCCAAGTGATTACAAAAAGCTGTCTAAAGCAGGTGTTGGGTATCTTCATAGACAGTTTCTCTCATGTAACATCTCTGATGTGTAAGTTTGCTGTTAAAATATTCTTTTCATCATTCCAAAGCAAACTGCAAGAAAAAAACCATTCCTCCTTCAGGAAGGCATTTCCTAGAGAAGGTTGCCTTTGTGCAGCAAATCAGCACGTGTAACAGCAAATACTGTCAAAACCCTACACTCTTACAGCCTCAGAAATGTTCAAAGAGTTCCATAGATGCCTCTACCACATGATTTCCCAAAGAGCTCTGGAAAGCAGCATTTGCATTATAATCTTTCCCCTCACAAGAACTTTGCCTTTATACTTCCCTGTATATCACAGTTTAAAATGGCAGGGACTTCTAGACCTTGAAATAAAAGGGCATTAAGACAACTGAAAACACTAGCTTAAGAAAGAGCTCCTTGGACAATAACAAGATACCAGGTTACTTACTTTCACAGAAGCCCCACTTTTGATCTTTCTTGTAATCATAGGTTGTTGCACACCAAAGCCTGCCATCTTCCCTCCCATCTGCAGTGCACTCTGCATACTCCTTCTCCATGAACAAAAAGGGGAAATGGCAAGGTTCACCATCTGCAGTGCCTCCAATAGCTGTCAAAACTGAAAATACATACCCAGGAATTTGACCACTTTCTTTTATTCCACTAATTTAAGCCATTGCTACATATAGGAAAGCCTTTCTAAGAAATTAAAACCAACTATGAACTGTATGTAAGCAAATATTCAGTAAAATTTCTAATTTACAAAAGCCTGGAAAAGCAATTATTTTTCTAAATAGCACTTGGAAAAGTATTCTTATCTTGAATTTGGAAGTGAAACAGAAGGTATACAGTTTCTAATGCTCCTTAGTTCCAAGCAAAGAAAATATTTTTGTTTAAATTGGAGAAGGCAAATCTCAGTTACATTTTTATTGCCTGCCAAAATAAACAACCCTTCCTCTCACTTTCTCTCCTCTGCACTGCCTTCCTCATGCAAAAGACTACCCTCAAAGTGCACGCCAGAGCATACATTCATTTTAGCTCCAGGGTTAGACAAAATCATGACAGAACCATTCACATCACCAAATGTGATACTGAAAGTACTTGAGGATCAGCAGGGAGTACACTTGGAACATACAACTGCAAGAAAAGACTTAAATGAAATCACTATGAGTCCAGTCACTTCCTATTGTTACATATACTTACACTGAAAAATATACTGGCAAAGTGAAATTAAATTGCATTCAAAATTACTTTGAACAGCATGATAGATCATTTCTCATGCACTAGAACTCCAAAGATTACTGACTCCAATATTGCAATATTTTCAAATAAAAATCAATCTTCTATGAAGACTAAGAATTCTCTTCATTTCTTGAAAATTACATTATTTCAATTAGCCATGGGTTTTTCTTTTCTGCTAAGCTCAATCCAGCACTTGGGTTCAGTTTCAAACCAAGGTATTTGCAAAGTCATGCAATTGAGAAGGTCAACTACATGGTGTTTTTTCAAGTTAAGTTTGTAATGTTTGAGGTGATAAAGTTAGTTCTTTTTTCTAGGGTCTATAATTTTAAGACCTAGAGACAGTACTATTTTAAGTTTCACGACTACAAATGATGAGGAAGGGTTAGATTAGATATTAGGGGAAGTTTTTTACAGAATGAGTGGTGAGGGGCTGGAACAGGCTGCCCAGAGAGGGGGTGGATGCTGCATCCCTGGCAGTGTTGGATGGGGCCCTGGGCAACCTTGTGTAGATCCAGGCCTGAGGTTGGTGGCCCTGCCTGTCGCAGGGGGGTTGGAGCTCTATGATCCTTGGGATCCCTTCCAACCCAGACCATTCTATGATTCTATGATGAGACCTCTTTTAATCACTGTCATTTAACAAACTCCAGGTCCAGGATATTAAAACTACTCAAGAACCTGAAGTCTTCCTTCCATTTTTTAGTACCATGTCTCTTGTATTGAAAGCAAGTGGATACAAACCACTTACATAGTGCTCTGCATGAGTTAGCTGTACACTGAAGTTATGAAATCTCTCTGCCCTAGTCCTCCCCCTTGCCTTTTTAATTCTAAATTCAACTGTACATGTTCCCTACCCCCCTGTCCCCCAAGTGTTAAAAATACCAACCCCTAAAGCAAAACAGCAACGTTATCACAGGATAAAATGCTCAGAGTGCTTCATGTACTTAAAGAATCATAAACACAAATTGAAGCAAGTAATTTACTCTGAGGATAAACTACTTTTTGTCAAACAAGTAGCAATTTACATGTCTTGCATTGTCTCAATAAAATATATGGTCTTTTATAAGTAAATAAGGACAAAAATATAGTTATATCTCATCTCACACTTTATGCTGCAGGAAACCCAAATATAGACTACTTGTAAGTATTGATTACATTACTAGAATATTCTTCCAAATAGGAAAACAAATGCAGCAGGAATTGCCAGCTCTGTATAAACTTGTGGGCAGTTTTCAGCAAAACCTGTTAGTGTGGGATGTGACTGTTACAGCAACATACAACACAAAAGATAGTAACTAAAAAAATACCATTTTCTTTACATGCAAGACCTCCTCAATAATCAGATGAGAACAAGACAATTTCTTTCTTAAAAGGCTTAAAAACTTTAGTAGTACTAATTCTAAATTACTGAAGATTTTTTTCCCCTGCTTAATATCCTGCAAAATACACATGGAAACTTGAGTAATATTATTGCCACATAATCTCATGACCATACACAGGAGCCAAACTGCATTTAGAGAAGCTTTAATCTCCCTTAATACAGTCCTGTCACCAGCTCATTCAAGAGATACAGCATCTCTACCTGAGGTAGGTTCCTGTTCTGCTCAGTTAAAAAGCTTGCCAGTAAAGCTGTCCTTTAGCAGTTTTTGTTCCTGCCAGAATACTTGTCTTTTTTTTAGATAAAACCAGTAGTCCTTCCATGTATGTAAGAGGTTCCAGAATTTGCACAAGACTTAAATTTATGGGTTTTGAAAGTCACTTGCAGTAGTTTGACAGGTGCCATTAAAACCCTTCGTACCAGGGAGCAAGCCAGCTGGTTACACCTTTCTGATGCAAGATTAAAAGTTATCTTGAAGTTTACTTTTGACATAGACTGCACTGACTAAACATGGTGCTTAGCTCACTTTTGTGGCAGCAGGCTATTTAGTGCATTTTATATTTTCTGTACACCAGCACACCTACTGACAGCAATAATTAAGCCTACTACTTTGTTATTTTTACTAACTGTTCTGCATTAGGAAGTACAGCTTATTAGAAAATGGAAGTTAGTGCAGAATGGAGCTCATTTAATAACTCCTGCTCTCTTTTGACATTTGAATCTGGGTTGACAAGATAGACAAATACTAATACAACACTGTTACAGAAACAATATAGTTAAGGTGAAGATTTACTTTTTACAGACAAGTGAAAAGCCTTTGCTGCATGAGCTGGGGTACTCAACTGCACCATCTAATTATCATCCACTACTAACTGCAAGTCAAAAAATAATTTAAAATTTACATTTATATTAGTAGCAAAAAATAAATACTAGTATCACCTGAGAATGTAGATACAAGGACATTAAGTTTTTACCTATATTTAAAAGCTGACTGAAGTTTAGATGCAATTTAGACATTGCCCTAAGGCTCCCAATGCCATCCAAGGAAGCTTGCCTTTGCATCACAATTTGTTCCTTCTCTGTCAACCGACTCTCCAGGCAAACAGCCAGCCAGCAGGCTGAAACACTGATGCAATTTCTCCTTCTATGGCTTGTATACATATACACACACAGCATAGTATCCATACTCAAGTCCTATTTCAAGAAATCAGGGTTGTCCCTGTATAGTTAAAGCTTTCCAAGGAGATGGAAACATAGACACTCAGATTTCAATCACAACATACTTGAAAACGTTTTGATGTTAGGTTCCAATGGAAAAGGCAGCAATTACCATTCTATTTCAGAAAGGTTAGATACTAGTAATTTTTCATGTTCAGAATTGGTATTTGTGTTCATCCATGTGCCAAAGTTACTCAGATGCATCTTTCCTGCCACTTGTTCAAAAGTCTGCGAGCAGTTACCTGGAGTCTGTATTTCCGCTTCTTCCAAATCCTTATTTAATAGATTAGACATTTCTAGAGAGTTCAACTCCTCCAGAGAATTCTCCTTTTCCTCCTCTTGACTGTGGATGTTCTCTTCATCCTCTGCCTGAGAGTCTGATTTCCCAGAGTCAAGGAAGATCTGACCTGCCACCACTCGAGTTCCAGTTGAATGGTCCTTCACCTGGTCCTCTGCAGATAACGTCTGAAGGAAAGCAGGCACGTAACTTAGAAGATCAAAAACTGAACAGCAGCCCAATTAATTCTTCTGATGCACTCCAGTAATTAATGAGACAGCAAGAGCTACATAATTTAAAACAAGAATCAAGTCATAGTTCTGAATTTCAGACTTTTGCTCTCACTCCACAAGAAAAACAGAATGACTAGAAACTTATTTCCTTACCTTTGACTCTAGTGACTCATCTTGATTTCCCTCTTCATCTGGAAGAGATATTGTAAGTCAGTAAAAAGCTTTTCCATCAGGTGATTTTCTTCAAAAATAAAGCTTAGCTATAATATTGGATCATGGCTTTAAGATATTCTAGTGTACTAAGTTGACTAATGTACTTCAGAATGCTGTTAGTGCCAGCAGGATGAATTCAAGTGATTCACAGACACTCCTCTTAAATTATGCCAACACAACTGTATGTGCAATACTAAAAGTAAACAAATAAATATCAGTCCTCTAGATTACTACACAGTCTGAATTGTTCCAGTCCAACTAAACTACTTTAAAGTATGCATCAAGTGAAAAGGATCTATGGAACCTTCAGTTTTTAGTCACCAAATCAGCTTTGGTATAAACAGCCTCAGTAGCAACATGAAAATTACATTAATATCATCCCCCTTATAATTAGACATTGTTCTTTCCAGAATGCCAATTAATTTTGCCTGACCAGAATATTCAAGCCTTTATATAGAGGTGACTCTTCAGAGCTGAGAGAAATTAGTTTGTCTTTAAGACACTGTTGAAGAACTGCAAGCCTTGTTTAACCCTCACCTCTTATCTGAATGGGCTATGATATATTTAATTAGAAAGACTGGAAATACAAGCTGTGGTAAAGAAGAAAGGCTATTAGGCAGAGATCTAAAGGAACAGACATGAAAAGGAGAAAACTAATCAGAAAAACTTATTTATGAGACTTATACTATTGTTTTGCAGAACTGTGTCTCTCGTCTTTGTTCCTGTAACTTAAATGGGCTACTCACTGTGCTTCAAACAACTTGGTTTGCACTATCATCTGGACTGAAAGCCTCTAAAATTATCACAGCCAAAATGCAATTGTTCCCAGTCAGCAGTATCTGACACCATCTCATTCAGCTAAACAAAAGCCCCCACATTAGAAAGAAGATCCTCCCTTAAACCAAAATAAAAGCTAAGCAAAGCTGCCACTAACTCCTACTACGTTTAGAAATTCCCCTCCCTTCTGAAGACTCTGGGGTGTGCAACGTCCTGTAGCAGTGGTAAAGCATTGACATGCTGGAGACCTGCATTACAAGTAGACAAAGTACCTAAAACAACAGAAGTTTGTGGTCAGTACATGAGACAGACCATTTAGTATGTTATAGTTAGCTATGGAGGACTACCTGCACAAATACTGAATGCCTACAATACTCTCCAAAAGTTTAATGAACTGACTTACTGTAAGCATCTGGCAACAAACAAGACTGGCATACTTTTCATCCTCATGCAAATCAAGTGTATCACCAGAGATAAATCATCTCTGAAGTGACAGGCTACAAACGTAGCACTTTATGGGTTCATGTTTTGGAGACTACTACTGCACCACAGTATTTGCAGTGAAAGGACTAACATTGGCAGCCAGATTTCAGAAAGAAATTTCCACATTGTTATCTGAAGTATGACCTTTGATTAGGGATCTTGACAGGCTGGAAAGATGGGCCCAGGGGAACCTAATGAGGTTCAACACTGCCAAGTGTCAGGGGCTGCACTTGGGCCGGGAGAATCCCAGCCATAGATACAGACTGGGAGAAGAGCTCCTGGAGAGCAGCCCTGCTGAGAAGGACTTGGGGATTGTGGTGGGTGAGAAACTGAACATGAGCCAGCAGTGGCTCTTGCAGCTCGCAAGGCCAATGGGATCCTGGGCTCCATCAGCAGAGGGGTGGCAGCAGGGACAGGGAGGGGATTGTCCCTCTCTGCTCTGCCCTGTGAGGCCCCATCTGGAGTCCTGTGTACAGAGCTGGGGCCCCCAATACAAGAGAGATGTGGAACTGTTGGAGAGGGGTCAGAGGAGCCACGAGGATGATCAGAGGGCTGGAGCACCTCCCCTACAAAGAGAGGCTGAGGGAGCTGGGCTGGTTCAGCCTGGAGAAGAGAAGGCTGCGGGGGGACCTCATTGCAGCCTGCCAGTCCCTGAAGGGAGCTTATAAGCAGGAGGGGATTCAACTTTTTAAAAGGGCAGATAATGGCAGGACAAGGGGGAATGGATTAAAGCTAAAGGAAGGAAGGGTTAGATTAGATCTTAGGGGGAAGTTTTTTACAGAGAGAGTGGTGAGGGGCTGGAACAGGCTGCCCAGAGAAGTAGTGGATGCCCCGTCCCTGGCAGTGTTCAAGGCCAGGTTGGATGGGGCCCTGGGCAACCTTGTGTAGCTCCAGGCCTGAGGTTGGTGTCCCTGCCTGTGGCAGGGGGGTTGGAGCTCTCTGATCCTTGGGGTCCCTTCCAACCCAGACCATTCTATGATTCTATGATTAGAATAAATAAGTAAAAAGATGAGGATCAACTTTGAGCTGTGACAGCACAATAAAAAAAACCCCAACATCCAAACAAGAAAAAAACCACTAAGACTTACAGGGAAAGCTTATTAAGTGACAAGAAGTCTGACACTTGCCATGGTTTAACCCAGCAGGCAGCCAGAACAACCAGACAGACATTTGCTCACTCTCCACTGTGGGAAGGGGGAGAGAATTGGAAAGAAAAAGTTGAGATAAAGACAGTTTTAATAAGGCAGAAATGGAAGATAATAATATACAAAACAAGTGATGCACAGCACAATTGCTCATCTAGTTCCTAAGCCACAGTGCCTCCTGGACAACCCCCCAGTTACATACTAAGCATGATGTCATATGGTGTGGAATATCCCTTTGCCAGTTTGGGTCATCTATCCTGGCTGTGGCCCCTCCCAGCTTCTTAGGCATCCCCCACCTTCTCACTAGCAGGGCAGTATTGGAAGCTGAAAAGTTCCTGACTGCTTGGCAACAACAAAAACTTCAGTGTGTTACCAACATGATTCTCATTCTAAATCCAAAACACAGCACTATACCAGCTGCTGGGAAGAAAAATTAACTCCATACCAGCTGAAACCAGGACAACAGTGCTACTGAAACAAATAGTCTATTGAGCATACTAAATAGGGTGTACAGCTCAAAATGCTTGACTGCCAGCAGACAGAGGATTAAAAATGCTCTAAAACAGTTCAAGTGGGTAAGCAGCTGTACCTTACAGGTCCAAAAATGAAAGCATGTAGAGCTAGCAGAGACAGCAAAGAGCACTCTAGATGAAAGAGACAGATCCTGCAAGTAGAAATCAAGACAGTGTAAGAACAAACACCAACTTGGAAAAGAAACACCAAAAGAGGCATAATGAAAAAGAAGAAAAAAAAAAAGGTGGAAAAAGGATGGCTAGCTGCATTTTTGCAGAGACCACAGTGCTTATCAGCCTGAGGAATCTAACAGATGAGTATGATTGTGATAAGGCATAAGAAGTTCTACCACTGAACTGCAACACTTCAGATCACTGTATTACACTTTTTAATTACAGTGAAAGTACACGTGCACTTAGGGCACTTGTTAGTCCTTTATTTTGAATCTGTAAGACAAATCTGAAGTTACTGTTTCCCACAAATTACATTCTACTATCCTAAATAATTTAAATCTAAAAGCAAATGCTACCCCTACAACTTCAAACTCCAGTGCTTGTCAAGAGATTGGTCTGGAGTGGGGGGAAACTAAGACAGGGTTAACCTACCCAGCAGCTTGTATGCTGCTATTAATATATACAAAGCACTTCTGCAGTACCTGTTACTGCAGTATCAAACATCATATTATTTTTAATAGCTATACCAGCTGGGGCATTTGGTTTTGTCTGTTCAAAATCAGCCTAGCCACCTGACAGCACTAACCCATACTAGCTTTTTGGTAAAGGCTTCACTAACTGACTTCAACTTGTGGAAAACTGACTTTACCACAAAAGAACCATACAAGGTCAAATAGAAATAAACTGCATATACTCTCTATGCACAGATATCAAAGAACAATTTTATTGTAAATTCATATGCAAAGTTAAAAAAATCTACTAAATTGAAAGGCAAGAGACATCTGAGTAACATAAGGCAGAGCTCATTAAACGTTTGCTCTCCTTCCTTGAAAGTAAATAAACCTATTTCATTACTATTGCATCATTTAAATTCTCTCTGAAGGAATCAGCATCGTTATTAAGAAGTTGTACTTGAATAACTGTTGTCAAAAGAGTTGTTCCAAAACAGATCTACAGCAACAACAACAAAAAAATCAGCTTTGCTCTGGGATTTCCTAGGTTAGGCAGATGAAGTTGCAGTGATGACTGATAAGGTGACTGGAGGAGGGATCACTTGCAGCCTTGTTATTTCACAGAACTGCTGAGTAAGTGCACTTGCTACTCAGAGAAGCGTGTCTATTTCTAAGAAAGAGGAAAACTATTCTCAAAGTGTTAATGAAAGATCTAGGAAAGGTCACAGTTTGACCTAAGAACAGCTCATTAGTCAAGGCTCAACCACTGAACAAAGTCACAGATGTTATGCTTGTGCACCTGCTTCAGAGATTAAAGCTGATAGTTTAGTTTGTTTTTCCATAGTTAAATTAAAAAAAAAAAACAACTGACTTTTAAAAATTTGGCTCTGTTACAAAGGCTGCCTAATTCTATAAACCCCCTCTGAAAAGGCCAATGGGAAATCGATCCTACCATGTTAGAGAAATTAAGGAGATACAATGAAGTATTAAAAGAACGAAGTAAACAAAAATACTAGCAGCTAAAACAGGCAGCTGACAGCATTGTACAGAATGTTTCACTTACAGTGTTGAGCTCTAGACACTGCTGGGTGCTCTCACGCCTAGCTAGACTCTATCTAGCACACTTCATACAGCTAAACATTTATTTCAATCATCCACCACTTCATATATAATTAAAATCAGCTTTAAAACATATTTATTTTTCCTCAGAAAGCCCAGTGTTTAATCAGTTTCTTTAAATGTAGTGAAAGTACTCAGGCAGCTACACTAGATAAAAAGATCCTACCACATGCCAGATAGAGATCCTAACATTTTGCAAGAATTGTCATTTTCAAGAGAGCACTATGAAAAGAGATGGGTGGAAACAAGAAGAGCTATGCAGAGTGATTCAGCAAGAAGAATGTCATTAGCTTGAGGGAGTCCCACAGTTGCAAAGTTTTGCTGTATTAGAAGAACAAACCAACTGACAGCCTATAAGGCTAAAGGACTGCTACTGCTAGACAAGAAATACTACTAGTTTCAAAGTAAGAATGGTCACTCACCTTCAGTAAATAGCCAAAAACTCACCAACTGCAAGAGCTGGCAACCTCCCAAAGCTCTGATGAATTCCCTATCTGATCACTGCAGTCAGTTTCCTTTCAGTTTTAACAGAGCAACTTGTACGAGTCAGTGTGCTCTGGAGCAGTGATCTCCAAAGTGGGGTCTATACATCCCAGAGTGTGTGCCAGCCAACCCACTGGGGGTGCAGGAAGACTTTTTTTAAACCATTAATAAATAAAACTTTTCTTAATACACTTTATTTTACCTTTATCTCATTCTTTTTTCCTTTCTGTTTTTGTGCACGTTTTATGATGCACAAATATTAGTACAATAGTGCATACTGAAAAACACATGTCAGTTAAAACACTGAAGACACATGCTCAGAAGTTTTTTACTGAGAGGAATGCATGAACAAAAAAAGGTTTGGTAGTGACTGGTTTAGAGCATCCACCAGATATCTTCTGTGGGTATTTTAAAGGTTTTTTTGAAATGCTGGTTTTGTGCAAGTGTCTAGTTGGATGCTGAAAAAGGATGCAAACCCTGTTTATCCTATTCTTGCAGGAAAAAAAGGAAATCTTAAAACCAAACCCTTCAGATTGCTTCTCATCCATTTTTCAATCATTAAATTCAGCACAGAAACAGACAGGAGAGATGCAATTCCTATTACATGAACCTCTAAAACTTGCAGAGTGAAACAAAATCCTCAAGTGGCATCAATGCAGCAAGACTAGTTTCAAAGTAACCTTGGCAGCAAGTAAATTGTTCCCACCGACAATCTGTGCGACCTATTCACTGTAGCACAGCCAAAAGAGTAAGATATAGGTCAGCCCCCACCCTGAATACAAATCTTTCTTCCAGTCTCCTTGCAACTGCTAACCAACTACTTAGAAAACTGAACATCCAGCAGTTCCTCAGTATGAATTGAGATTCTCTATCTGGTGAGCAAGGCAACAACTTTAGTGAATGTTTTCCACTTAGGTGAACTAGACATGAACTCTGTCTTTGGAGAGTTTACTTCAAGTTGTATGTCTGTGCTCACTTGTCCTAACAGATAAGGAGACAGTATGAAAACCTCTGCCTGTCACTGCATTTAGCCATGGAAGGTGCTGGGTAGTCAGAGGAAGAATCACTTCCTCCCTTCAGGCAGATAAGAGAATTTCTACTCTACCTCTTAGTTTGCAAACACAGGGGGAGGTTGGGGTGGGGGGTGTGTGTGTGTGTGTGTGTGTGTGTGTACAGGGGAAGGGAAGAATCAAATAGTATTGGCAATCAGAAAAAAAAAAGAAGGTAATATTTTTTCCACATTCTTAATGAAAGATCATCAGAAGCAGAAGGCCACCAATGCTGTGGTAAGCAGAAGATAGCCAGTTTTGCCTGGAGCACAGAGTTACCATTTTTTTAGCTGTTTTTGCCAATTCCACATGGATCCCTTAATATTCTCTCCATAGTCCCCAGTGTTCAACTTCTTCATAATCTGTATTAAGATCTTTAAATTAACAGCACCCATTTATTTATGCCTGAGCTTTCTTGCACTCACCTCAAGATTTCAATAAACTGATTTAAGGAAAATTTATGACTACAGAGTTAAGGCTTTATGCTATAGGAAAAAGACTCACTACTTACAAAAAAATCCTCATTAAGAACATCTCCTGAAGTCAGGATATGTAATACTTGAACCACTTTTCTTCATCCTTCTTAAAAACCCTCCCTCCAAATGTGCTCACATTCCAGATGACTGTATCCAAACCAGACATAAGGAATGAACAAATATTCAAGGAAGTATTTAACACACAGTCTTGCTTGTACCAGACTCTAATAGAGAAAGTGGTACTGTTACTGTAGGAAATAAAAGCATCAAAGTGATGATTCAATGACTTTCAGAAAAAATTTTTGACCATAATTGGAGCAATAAAGGTCGTCCTGTTATAATCTGCTGTTAAAAGCTGGACTCCCAACACCCTCTCCTAATTAATTTTGGATATTAACATACAGTTTTATCTCACAGTAGCAATTTAAGTTTGGCAACAGCTCTTAATCTTTTATGAACTGTACCACACGCTTTCTTGGGCCTACTGACTGCATTAGTTCAATTGACTCTAAACATATGCTTTTTCTTAAAGGCTGAATTAAGCTATCAGAACTTCATATTCACAGACACAACTTTGTGACAGTGGAAAATCAGTCAAGACACAGCTAGCACAGCCACACTCTTGGGCAACCCTTAATTTTGTCACCTAACTTCCATGTACACAACAAACGGTTCACCTGACAGGAACAGTCTCATTTCACCTTGGCTTTTTTCTTTATATACACTGACAGTAAGAACACATCATTCAAAGTCCAGCTGCACCTCTCTGGCTTCACAGAACTTGTTCCTATCTTTTACACACCTTGAGAAGCACCCTTCTGACTTACGTTACCTACAAAGCTCATACAACGGTGCTTGATACCCAACCTGAACTTCAGTAACATAACTTTAAGCTTCCTGCTACAGACATGAAAATGAATCCCGATCCACAGAACTTACCTCTGGAGAAGTTCCTTCCCTGAAATATCACTGACAGCCTAAAAGCACATCCCCAGTAGCACTGGATAAGGCTGTGTATTAAAAGACTGCTTTCTGGCTTTAGAATCACTATATATATATATATATGTAAACGTATTGCACATTCCCTGCACCCGCCCACGGTAGAAATAAGGTTGTGGGAGGTAGAAACCCCAGGAAAGGAAGTAGATGACAATGTACAAGAAACACAAAACCCAAGCTGCATAAAAACAAAAAAAAAGAAGAAGAAAAAGGTATCATGGCGACATAATGCCAGACCCAGAAATGCCCTTTATCTCTTTGTATGAGGAAAACGTTTAGATGACAGCATGCAGCATCATCAGCTTCTCGGCAAGAAAAGGCACACACCAGGGAGAAATAAAGGCTTTGAACAGAGCTAGCGTTACCAAGTAGGCTGCCGACGAGCTGCTGAAAGGCAGGCCCAGACTAAACAGGGCATTCACCCCTCTCAGGAAGGCCGAACAGCCCCTGCGAGGCAAAGCCAGCAGGCACAGGCTGAGCAATGGGCCCGCCGCCCCTCAGCACGTCCGGCTCCGCCACCCCCGCTGCTCACGGCCACGCAGCTGACAGGAGCCCGGCTCCCTTCCTCTCCCCTCGGCCGCCTCAGCCCTACAGCGAGGA
>VZTU01032464.1:0-16279 GCA_013400835.1 Zapornia atra
GTTTAAAATGTGACTTCTCTAAAAATGTTCTAAATAAACAAACACTATAAAAAGCCCTCAGCTTCTTGTAGTTTTTAACTTCGTAATTAGGATCTGAATCAGACAGCAAATCATACTTACAAAAGCAACTTTTAGTACACAAAATTCCATGCAAGGACTAGAAATAATGTCAAAAGGCATTCTGCTCCACAATGCAGAGCATTGCTTCAGTTTCTTAATTGTGGTGTAAAATCCTTTAAAAGTAAGTGCAGTAATAACCAGCAGCAAGCAAATAGCTGGCAGATTTTTAAACGATTGTGATGGGAGAGAAAGAGCAGGAAGACCTTTCATCACTTATAACAAATGATTGTAGCACTTTTCACCTGTAATATTACAGAAGATATGTATTACAATTCCCATTTTACACCTGAGGTAAGCCACGCCATTAACATTGCAACTCTGCCTAAACACTCTGTCAACTTTAATGGCACATCTACATATACTGCGCACATAAATGAGAAAAAATCCAAACCTCATCACATACATCATTCACATATTGCACACAGTCAGTCCTGAGATTTGTATTGATTTAATATCCTTGAGAGCAGAAACGAAGAGGACTCAAAAGATCCATCATGATGCAATTACCCAAAGTTTTTCTTTTAAAATGCATCTCTGGTCCCTGCCAAAATAATTTTAACTGTAAATTTGCAAGTGTCTCAATTATAAAACTGCACAGATCTGAGCTGTAATAGTCAAAGCTCAACTGTTTTATAAATACATTTAAAATATGGCATTAATATAAAAATCCTGTATCATACAACCAAAACAGTTTAATATAACTTGCTATGGCAATAACCAGACCATTTTTCCAAACAAATAGATAAACTCCATCATGTCATTTTGAACTTCTTCTGACCTTCTGATGGCTACAATTGGGAACAAATGCTATCCAAGAAAAATACTGGGGGCTCTGCATTTGTAAAAGAGAATGTTTAAATTAAGCAGCCATTGTAATAGTAGACATATCAGATAAATTACATAGGAAAAGATATCTGTCCAGTTCTGATTTCATATATACCAGGTATAAAAGCAGATTAAAAATCCTACTGATTTAGAGGATGTCTATGCTACAATCAAAGTGACTGTGACTGATGCAGACAAATCTGTTCTCTCTGTATAAATTAGCTATCGTCTGGGTTGTGTCAGCAGGGCAATCACAGCAGCATGGGATGTACTTAAGGCTATTTACCATGCTTTACTGTGGGTTTTGCATCCCACCATAATGTCACTATTGCTGGAGTTCTATTATTCATAAGGTTGAAATAATTACCTCAATTAAAGCTAGTTGCCTTGTATCTGCCCAGAGGTGTGGACAGGTCTTTGGCTGCAGTACAACATGCCTTTGGTGAATTTACAATAGGGGAAACCATTAATAAATATTGGGGCATTATTGCTTATTTCCTTTGTTGGTGGGCAGTGCAAAATGAAGTTTCTTAGTGACTTGAAGGTGGGATTCATTTCACATAACATTAACCAAATAAGGTTAAGTATAGAACCTAACCCTATTACCCAATGTCCTTGTAGAAACAATGGAGAGAAAGAGGCACCATCAGAGGGCAATACATCATAAACAAGGTTAACTGACTTAGACCAGATACTTAACTTACTGATATCGAATGTTAGTGACTGGGAATGCAAACACAACTGCTATAAATTGCCACACCCTGGATGCTGTTCACTGAGACAAGCACTTAAAAAAAAAAATTCAGCCATTTTTGTATTGCTTTCTCATGCTCTTTAGAAAAAAAATCCTAAGCAATTTTTGTTTTCTTACCATTAGAGTGTGACTATGGTAGTGCATTTTTGGCTAACAATAGTAAGAATAAATTCTTTATATAAATACATTTATAAGTAAATGTAGAGCAGCATATCGGTATTAACAAGTCTTAGTCTCCATTATGACCAGACTATGAAAGCATTCTGTCAGCCAATCAGGAGAAATTACGCAAAGGTTATTTTCTTTTTTGTAATTTCATTTTCCTTCCAAAATACAATTTTTTCCTTCTTTTTTTTTCTTTTTTCTTTTTCTTTTCCTTTGGTACAGTGAACAGCAGCAACAGAAGCTTTTAGAACTGTAGTTATAATGCTGCTGAAAGCTGCTTCCTTAAAATGACCTTTTCCACCCAGTAAATGATTCCAGCAGGGCAACTCAAAAGAAAGAAAGAAAAAAAACACCCACTTTTTGTCATAATACTCACAAAACTACTGTGTTGAGAAAACTTTTCAAACAAATGCTTAAAAGTAAAAAAAAAATCCAACCCACAAAAAAACCCCAAACCAAACCCTCCAAACCCAAAACCATAAAAGTGTGTTGCTTCCACTCAACTTTAATTTCAAGATGTGACTGGCTGGGATGCCTCAAGTCTGTCTCTGGAAGCCTTGAGATAATAAGCGAGCGGCAAGACTATGAGTATGCCTAAAGCCTGACAATAATTGCATACCACTGCTTGCATTACAGAGAAATCTTGACGTTACGAATGACAGCATAAAATAATAGAGCCTGGTGAGCCTAACTATTCCAAACTTATCAGATGGAGGAGAAAAAGTCTTTACTTAACACCGGAGGCTCTCATCCCTTCGGAGAAGGGCCAAGGGAAAGCATAGTTTCCACATGAATGGTGACAGCATCTCCAAACATTCCATCACTCCATGACATAACCAAGTTGAATAGAGAGGGCAGGTGGGCTTCCGGTAAAGCATTTGTAGGTCCCCTTGCCAACCTGCTCTCTCCAAAGAAACCACAATAGATCTCACGGGGACCACTGTCTTGTCCCGTGGTGGACACGAATATCTTCTGAGTTCTCCAGAAGGCAGAGTTCTTAAAAGAGAAATCTCTTTCCTAACATATGAGAAGTCACAGCTATCAAAATTGGGACTTCAGGATGCAAGTTATCTTCAGTCTTGCCCAAAATGCTGGACTGACTCTGCCCTCCAGCAAAGGTTTAATCAGAGAGAAAATCACCCAGGTGCTTGCAGCAATATAAACTAACAGGAACTGAAACACAGCCAGCAGGGCAGCATATCTTCAAAGTCTGACCACAGGCATTAAGAAAAAGGGTTGCATCAAACCATGTAACAGTGTCATCTAGTGACTCTTGCCATAATGCTGTTATCCAGAGAGGGCTACCAGCCTTTCAAGGAAAATCAGCTTTTACCCTGTTGACGTGAGCTGTGCCCATACTCTATATCGACACTTGGTGTTCAGCTATGACAAGATTTCATGGGCAAACTGAGTGTCTGCATGCACAAATATGACATCTGCAAACAAGTGTCTGATGAGCACATGGCCATCCTTAACTGCCTATGTGGAAATCCTAGTGGAATGCCAATGCCAGGCGTGGTGCAGGTCCTGTCTTCTGTCAGGGAAAGCATCTGTCATGCTGGTGCTGAAATACAGCTCGCGATTATACCACCTAGTGAGACTCTTTTGAACTCATACCTCCACATAATCTGCTCTGCAGAACATTTTGCAAGGTCCTGCAGACCACCAGGGAGCCACGGACAGCAGCTTAGTAGTCTCTGGTAGAAGCAACCGCAGTTACGAGTAGGCAATTTGGCTGTTTTGGCTTTTTCTTTAACATTTGACCCTAACACCAAGGATTATGTATCTATAACCAGTGATGAAATCCTATACCATACCTCCTTGTTTCTAAGCACGCTCGCTGAATGGGAGCTTATCTGTTCATGAGGTTCATGAGAGTCCACTAACATGACACTAAAAGAAGCGTTTCTTTGGTTCCTGTTTTCATTTTACTTGCCTGAAAGACTGTTTCCCACATAAAATAGCACATAACAAGCGCCATTAATAAAACTGAAAAAGCTTAACTAATATATTGGATTTTTTCCTTTTTAGAGTTATGAAGTTCTTTGTAAAGTGTAATACTTGCCAAAGAATACAGCTAAAGGCATGAGCATTTTGTTATATTTCCATTATAATTAATAAAACTGTCAGAAACATTGTCCAAAGTGCATTCAGTCTGACAAACTTGGAAAATCTGGAAAATGTAATGCAAGTGTGACACTTGTCATTAATTCATGTACTAGTTTACAGGGGGATAAATCAGGGGTATAAATCTAAACTTTGTTTGCTTCCTATAAACAAAAATAAAAATAAAATAAAATAAAGTTTAAAAGAATTGTTGGGGCGTGTTTATATGCCTTCAGTGTCAATCACATTCACATCCTCCCTTTACTTTACACTGTACTGTTTAAGTGCTTTAAATGTTATACATAAAAACTTCCAGAAAATTAAGCACAAGTTTCATCATAGGTGTGATAATTAATTTTTCTGATTCTACTCTAACCTAAATGCTCAAAATTAAGTTTAAAAAAAAAAAAGAAGAAAAAAGAAAGTCATCCAGTTTCATATTTCTTTATTTGAGGACTGCACATACCATGCATCTGAAAGATATGTAGCATCTCACTAGAGACCATCATAGTCAACAGCTAAGCACAACAGCCAAATTGGGACTTTTTTTTCCCTTCTTCCTAGGACAGTAGCATCATTACATTCAGCATAATCACAGACGTCTGCTCAGAGCCTTGATCACCAATTTGGGTGTCTTTAGGAGCAGAATCTCAAACCTTACTAACATTTTACGAGTCAGTCTAATGTATCACACGTGGGGACGCTGCAGTGATACATTCAGGCTTTCAATATTGAAAACTGAGCTACATTGCACAAGTGCAAAAGCTCATTCATTAATAACTCAGTCCAACACCTCATTGTAGAGGGCTGGTATATCCTTTGTGACCTAAAGGCAGTAGCATCTGATGGCTGTGTCTTTTGGTATCAGCTCAGTTCCATTTGGGCAAGTGTCTGTAGACTGAGGTCTCACAACCAGTTCTAACTGGTTCATTGTTGGCAGTCCTAGCAGAAAATTAAAAGTAAGTTAAAAAAAAAACAAAAAAGGAGGAAAATAATGTTTTTGCAGCAGTTAAGGCAAGTTGAATGAAGAAAGAGGAGGAGAGGATTTCCCAGGTATATGAAGGAGGCTCTTGGCTTTTGTTCTGAAACACAGATTTAAACTCCTTTCATAATAAAAGGGGAAAAAAAAATCTAGCAGCATTTCAGCTCAGAAAAGCCCTGAACCTCCTTTATGTAATATGAATAAATGAAGAGGCTGCTCTGCTTCCTTTCCCATACCTGAGCCAAGGGGCAGATATTCCTTTTCTGAGGGACCCCAGGGCCCAGGAACAAGCTTTCACCAGAGCCGAACCAGCACAGCCTGTTCTCTTCAGAAAAAGGAAATCTGTTCTCAAGTCCCTCTTCTCAAGAGGGACATGAGGACCAATGCTACCACTTCTTCAGCATATCTCAGGACAGCTCTTGTCCAGCAGTCCCCTTGTGTTCCTCATCTCCAGCACTCCTGATCCCTCCTTTCTCACACTGTGTAGACCCAGTTCTTCCTTTACACCCCCTTTACCCATCCGCTCTATTTTTCACATTCAGACACCCTTTCTTTCTTACGCTTTTTTCCCAGCTCCACTCTGTGTTCTAAATGCACTCATTCCTTTCAAAAACAGTGAAGTATTTGGATACCTCAACAATTTGACAATGTGCAGGTGGGAAATCCAAGAAAAAGTTGGGGTTTTTTTGTCCCCTTGAAACTCATCTTCTTTATCTGCTCTCTTCCATGACTTCTATTATAGCAACAAAATGACTGCATTTTAGCTGTATGTTGGGACAGGAATTATTTATTTCTGAGTCACATGAGTCCAAGGTGCTGAAAAAAAAACAGGTAATGAAAATTTGAGATGGAAAGAGATTCTTCTGCAATAAGTTGTCTTAGCTCTTAGCTCACTTTATGAGAATATCTTCTAATAACAATACAATGCATTTGGGAGAATACTCAGAAATCCTTCAGTGTAAGAGTTTGGTGTCCAATTTTACGCAGGTAACACTTGTGATATAACCACATTTGGATTTACCAGGGATATCTGTGGGGACAACTGGATAGACACGATCTCATTTCAGAGAGTGTTTTTTCTTCATAACTGCAAAGAAAAATCAAACACAAGTGAATGATGTTCAAAGAAGTACATCTGATACCTTCATGAAGCTAACTCTGACTTAGAATATTTATAGCAAAATAGGGTAAGATTTTGTATGTGTTGTATAGCCTCATTTGTTAAAAAAAATAATTTAATAAGTGACAAGTCAAGTGAAAAATTTTATATAATACTGGATAAACCACCCAAGTAGTTAAATCAATTCCTTTCTGTTTAATTTTGCTATTTGTTTTTCTATCTGAGCTGCCAATTTTCTAACGTATTAGAGAAGAAGGAGGAAAGTCTTTTTGATTGATAACAAGCTCAGATTTTTGTGTCAGATCAGTAGAGATTTTTTTTTCAAAGCAAAAATTCTGTATGCTACTCTTACATTCTTAGACAATTATTCTACAAAAAAATTATTTAAATGCTCTTTTTTTAGCTGCTTTGACAAGAACACTAAAACAGTTCACATCACCCTTGACCCGCAGGGTGTACATCATCTTGTCAACATATAAACAAACACATGATGGGCTGTATTTTAATAGATTCTGTAAATATCAAGATCCAATTCATCAAAAGGTTTGCCAAAGTGACAGCTGTGGGGGTTGTGGTGTGTGTGGTTGCATGTCCACTCAGTGTTGTTGCAATAGAATCATTGCAAGAAAATTTAGAGCTACTGTTGCTCTTTCTTCCATCTTATTATTTCTCTGGAGCACTGGGTTAAGCTGCACTCTGTATATGCCACTTCATGCATAAGGGAAATATGCAGACTTCCGGGCAGAAGCCACATGGCTGGCTTTTATAATAATCCCTCTCCTCTCTCCCCATCTTTATCAGACAATTCCTCTGATATGCTGCACTCTGTCAGAAAGGGAGACCGAGAGGAATTTATAAGCACAGAAACTCTTACTTGGGAGAATGAGCAGAGCTCACTTTTGATAAGGTATACACAGACACAGGAACTTTCCTTGGTAGGCTTCATAGCTTTATGGATTTTAAAGCCAGAAGGGACTGTTCGATCATAGGCTCCAGGCTACACTTCATAGGCCATTAGCTTCCATCCAGGAAAAGGCACAGAAAATAGGGAGAGGACCAGTGTGCCGTCAGTACCTGACGCCCCCTATCAGTAGGGAAGTCCTAAGGCAGGAATTGCCCAGGTGAACCAACAAGCCAGGACAGACACATCTGAAAGTGCAGAGATCAGAGATGGTGACCAATTTGCAGTCAGTCACAGTCAACCCAGGGCACGAATATGCTAGTGGTGAAACGAAAGACTAACACTTCAACCACTGTTCTTAGCCCAATCCCTGAGACAGTTCTTTGGCCCCACAAAAAAATCAGGGAAAGCAGAATTGACCTGGACAGCTGAGGGAAGAAATTCCAAGTAAGTGCCTCATTGAAGGTAAGACCCTTATGCAAAGTGCTACAGGGAAGATGAAAGCAGTCTAGCTCTCATGCCTGGCCTAGGAGGGAAAGCAAAGAGTTTAGACATTTGTAGGCTTTGAAGGTAAAAGCTTAGGTCACACAACCCACAGACACAGAACTCAACACATCTAATGACCTTTTAAAGAGTCAAAGTAAGGTACTTGTCTCCTTTAGTAAAATTTTCTTATGTTTAAAAACTGCAAAACATTATTGCCACCTTCTTTTGAGAGGCATTTTGTCTAATTTCAGCTTCTAGACATGGTATTTTCTCTATCCCATCTCATCCATTGAATACAAAAGCCCATAAGCCAGATGTATTGGGGTTTTTCCATATGAAAGTCTCCATACAAAGAATTCAAATAAAGTCTAACCTATTCTATAATGAAGACAAAATATTAAGCTCCATTAAAAACTCCATTCAAAGGCTTTTTTTTTCTACAAGCTGATCATCTCCACAGTCACCTTGTACTCTTTCCTCTTTCACACAGTTCTGTAGCTGTGACCTCTAGAAACAAGGTAACTCTTCAAAGATATTTCAGTCACATCATATTATTAATTTTATACAGCTTATAGCTATCATAAATCTTCCACTAGAGAGTTAAATGCCATAATGCTCGTGGGCCACTCAAACACAAATTCCTATACTCATGCACAAAGCCAAGGTCTCTCCCTCTTCATCTCCTGATGCCTTTCCAAAAGACTCCTCCAAGATGGAAATTTTAAGATATTGATGTATGAATTTAAAATATTTACCTGCTTTGAAAGGCTTACCATTTTTGTTTTGCTGGAAGGGGGACGAATGTTGGAATCTTTTTAGTCACTTATAAGTGCAATCACCTTGAAACATAGAATGAAAAGATCTAAGAAATCCTGCAACCTGACACTGAGACAAAGCTCAGCAGTCCTGATCTTGGAAGCCACTCCATACTTTCTATAAGCTCCTCAACACCACCAGATCTCAACAAAGTTGAAGGGAGTAAATGAAAGTTCAGAATCTTGCGGTGACATCTTGCTAGAAGCTTACAGCACCCAAGCCTCCACGTGTACTAACCGTTTGTAGCTGTCATGCACACAAGATAAGAATATTCTTACCCAATGGATTGTAGCTAGGCACAGAAACTGTTTTGGTTTGGGTTTTTTTTTTAATAGTTTTAGCTTACTAAGAATTTTCAAATCATTAATATGAAACTATTCAACTTTCAGCCATATGATTTTATGAGTAGTTTTACCAAATGCTAGTACTGATGTGGCTTGTACATATATGCAAAACTGTCCTATTCCAAAGCACACAATATGACACCTTCTGTGGTATTTGCAATTGCACCATTTTCTCATGATTGACTTCAAGCCACTGAGAAGCCCCATAGTATTACTGCTGGGATGAACCACCTGCAAGCAAAGTGGAAGCCTACCTTATCTTTAAGTTTTCGTAAAATCTAGTAAGATGTTAGTCAAATAGCCATGAAAATTTTCCACAGCAGGCACAGGACAAAGCCATGTCAGAAAGCGCAGAGATGTAGTTAACTCTAATCATAACAAACATGGTCTGGGCACAATCCAGCTTCAGTCCACAAGACAGTAAACCTTACTAGGACTGGGTCACTTGGGCATGGCACTGTGCTAGCAGAAACACTCCCATGTGGCTTCTAGGCCACAGCAGGCTTCTATCTGGTCAGCTTAGACCACAGGCATAGCAAGCTTGTGCCCAGTCAGGCCTGCCCATCACCCCCACTTGGTGTGATACCGTATTTCCTAGTGAAATATACTGAAACATCTCCAAGAAAAGCTTTGCATGCTCAAGAATATTCACAAAGCTGCCCTTTTTTAGTGTTTGAGAGCTTTTGAAAGCTTGAATTAGGTGAAATATTTAAATGAAGTGAGAAGAAAGTGGGAAAAATTCAAAGCAGACAATTATGGGAACAAAATTTGGGGATAAAATTATTAATTCTGAATGCTGTAATTTTTTAAAGGTTTGCCTGTGATTTTCTGTGGAATATCCACAACTCAACATCAGCCAGCGCCAGCTCAAAAATAGAATAATAACTAGATCAGCACTGTGATGCTTATGAGACAAGTCCAGACTGGTTTGTGTGAGAGTGGTAAAATTACCTGTAATCTTTGAGAACAAAGAGAAAGAATGGAAGTAATCTTCTACAAGAGTCATAGTCTGAGAGAGCCCTTGGTTCTTCCTCCAAACTCACTGGCAGCACATTGCCTTGCTGTCCCGTTCTCCATCTTCTTCAAACACATTGTTTTAGAAGCCTGCATCTGTCTGTTGCCCCAATTTTCCCTATGATCTAAATGTCCACTTTTTCAGCCTCCATGGAAACATGAATTTGCTGAGGAAAAGTGGAAGATAAGATATCTAACTCTCTGATTTTTATGGTGATACCTTCAAAGAGTATGAAGGAGGGAGAAATTCAGTCAGACTTTCAGTCTGTGTCAATCTGATCCTTGGATGCTTCACTACAAAGTCTTTCTTATATAGAAATTTCACATTCCTTCTTTTAGAGATTTACCAGATTGCAGTGATTGATTGTAGTATTATTCAATTAAAACAACTGAAATAACTATCAAAATAGTATAGTACAAGCAGCCCAGTTTTGTTTGTGAAAGAGAAAATAATTTGCCACAGAACTAGAAATTGATGCTCTCAACAGCAGTCTTACTGCTAACTCTCCAAATACATTAAATCATCTTCCACATAGCAAGGAAATGCCAACATTTGCCCTCACTGTAGAAAGCACTGAGACAAATGCACATCTCTTCAGAAATCACAAAAAGCCATTTTAATGTAAGATTTTTACAGTAATAAATAATTTAAAATTTTTTCATTAAAAAGTTAAAATAATTTAAGTATTTTAAAAATACAAAATAATAAAACAAAAGTAAGGAAAGGCAAAAGTAGTAAAACAAACACCATGGTGATCTGTACCTTCACTGGGTTGGCTCTAATAATAAATTATTGCCAATTATTTTCTCCATGGATGCAGCAGCAAGATTAAATTCTTGATGTCTTTCATCCATTAAAATAGATGATCTGAAAGTCAAAAGTGACAGAGAAAGGAGCATTTTTCCTGAATTACCCATCAGCCAATGGCTGGGTGAGGTACCAGAGCAGTGTGCTGCTCAGCTTCAGAGAGTGGAGAAGGCCTGTGCAAACTTCTTAGGTGGCTTCAAACTGTGATGGATAGCGTCCTGAGAGTCATTGGGAGCTATTTCTGATCATAAATACAGCCACCATGACACACAAGCCATGGAGTGGGAGTAAATAGTGCAACGTGTAGTATGTGGACCTGCAAAATTTAACAAGAGATAACTTGTAATGTGGAAGAAATAGAAACTCAGAATGAAGGACTAAGACCCTAAAAAGTCCTTAAAGGGATCAAACATGACAATTGCTGTATTAAAAAAAAAAAATTTAAATAAAGTTTAAAAGCCATCTGATTGGACTTGGCAACAACTGCACCCAAATTACCCTTTCAAAAGTAAAAGAAAAATCTATTTCAAACAATGAAGTAAAACTTCTGCAGCACTATTGGCTCTGGGACATGTCACTTTTGGGTAATTGGGGCATAAGAATTATCATTTTATTAAATAAACAAAAACTCACAAAGGTTAAGAAAAGAGACAGACGAAAGTAGTCTTTGGAGGAAAGGGAGGCTGCAGACCTCAGCCTGACCCTCAGCCATCTTTTGTTGGGAATGGCAGACCCCAAGGTCAAATAGCTACTCAGCCAGAGTTACTGTCTGAGCCCACCCAGGCTCAGATATATAGCCTACTCTAATGTATGTTCTACCATATGGTGGGCTAGAGACACCCCTGAGCCCAGGACATGCCATTTCTGCTGCAGAACTCTCACTGTTGGAATTCACCAAATCTCTAGAGTAGGGATGCAATAGGCACCATTCTGGACAAACAAGCAAGCAAGTTAATATTCCTAAAAACCTGCCTCTTTTTCCAAGTTAACTTGAATGTGATCCTGGTTTCATCAGAAAATAGAATACAATTCAGATGAGCCAACATTGATACAAAGATTTCCACTCAATACAGTACCCTTTTGTTTTTCCTGAATGTCCTCGTGATTTGTGTATAGCCTAAGGAAATGCCAGTTTTTAATTTGGTTACCTTTGGGATCAAACTGCATCAGAAACAGAGCTTGTTAAACTCCTCACCTGACTTTTAAACATGATGAAAGATTCAAATAATTAAACTCAACTGTGTTGGCCCATGAACAATAGAAGAGGTTCAGTTGGGTCAAAAGCTTGGTCCCAACACAGAAAAGAAGACCTCAAATTTCTCACCAGAATGCCAAAAGGCCAGAGCAAGAGTACAGTACTTGGCAATGTTCAGGTTTGGGACCATGAGAACTCTGATGAAAAAACAGCTGAAGTTTTAACTTCAGATATTTTTCCAATTACCCCAAAGGGTTACTGCAGCTCTAAGTAATATTTGTAAGTCTGTGTAACTTTTTGTGCATTTCTGTTAGAGCTGGTCAAAACTGAATCTGCAACCCCCACTTTCTGCATAAAATAAACATCCTGCTTAAATTTAAACTTTTTTTCCAGGGACCTATCAGTTTTGCTTAAGTACTCTGATGATATTTTAAAATTAGTTAAAATGAAATATTCCTTTTGATGGGATGTTATTTCTTCTTCCTGAACTTTCCAAATGCATGCCATCTAGTGGCATCTAACCAACCTGTACTCCAGTTATCCTGCTCTGAAATGGGGAATGGCCCTATGTTGTGAATGAGAATCAAATTTTGTTTGAAGCTGGATGTTTTTTCCATCAAATGTCAAATCCTTCTCAGAATTTTTGCTCTGAAAGACAACTCATCTTTTTAAAGGTGGACAACTGTCACTTTGCCACCTCTTCTGTCACTGAAATCTTGCAGGTCACAATAAAATGAATTAACACAAAACCATGGAAATATCTGTAGGCCACCAAAACTTCACATCTCCATTTGGAAATGAAGATGTGCCTTATTATTACCTGATCTTACAACTGAAAAATATAACCAATTATTCACCCTTTTTCTCTAAGTAATTATGCATGTCTTTCATCTCCTTTTACTGGAGCAATGGAAATGAGGACGGAATTCAAGCCAATTTATAACAGAAATAGCATAGAAAATAGAGAATAGAATAGGGGGGGTTTATTATTATTTTACTTCAATGCTAAGCTCTTTGTGTAAAATGGTGGTCTAAAAATAGTATCAGGTCACCAACCTGTACTGCTATAAAAGTTCTTTTGACAGATTGATAAAAACTAATACCCTGCTTTCCACAGTGAATGCTGACATGGCATCAGGCAAAAAGGATATCTAAAGCATTTTTAAAGAAACACTGACCTTTACACAACTAGAAGATTAGCCTAGGCAAAAATCATGAAGCATAGATTACTTACTGCATTCGCTTTATAGACAACATTTAATGCCGGTTTGGGGTTTTTGTAGGTTTTTTTCTGGTTAGGACTGTAACAAATACTGACCATAACTCTGTTTCAAAATTTGAAGCTCTGTTACAGGTGAACAACACGAAGAACAGAGCTTCCATATGGCCTCTCTTTCAGCAGGCGGATCTCATACTCCTGACAGAATCACTTTCTTCTACTTTGTAGTTCCCCAGATGAAATCAAAACATCTTTAGAAATGCCCTGGGGTTCCTAAATTTGCTTGCTTATACACCAGTAGGTCTCACACAGAAAGTACCAGGTTGAGTTACTGTTAAAATATTAAATTGTTTATGTACATCCATGCAACAAATATGCAATGTAGTACAAACAGTAAATGTATGAGTTACAGATTATTTTACAAGATAAAAAAATGTTTTTCTTTGATGCTAATATTTATCTAACTAAATACAATGTACTGCTACACAGTCACTGGCAATGTAATGCCCTTTCTTCACAGTAAAATATTATCTTTAGGTAAAATAAATGCATTTATACAAGGTTACTTTTACGTTAACTGCGTATTACTGTTGAATAGACAGTGGCAGACAATGTGCAGGTGGCTCTGTGGTTCTGAAAGAACAGTTGGCCTATCTTGGAAGAAAATTATTTAAGAATTTTGATTAAAGTGATACTGTGTTATTCAGTCATGCCTGAAGACCTCATTAAATCAAAGTTCCTAGTGACATCAATGGCTATCTTGTCTGAGCAAGGACTGATTAACAACTGTGGGATATTAGTCCTGGAAGCTCATGATCTGAATGAGGCCTGACACAAATTAGCTTGTTGCCAGCTATGATTGGGCCTCATCTACAGTTTGCAAAAAGAATCTCCTGTAATCACCCACACTTTAACATTTAGTGTTTATAGGGTTTTTACTGTGCATATTGCCTGTTTTCATGCAAGCAGAAAGCACTGTGGTTTTGTGGTTGGCAACCAGCATTTTGCGGCTTTATTGTATTTGTTTTAATATAGGAAAACTTCTAGACGGTATTTGCTTTGTGACATAATGTCTTTATTATGTCCCGCAGAAATAATTGACCCAAATCAAGTTACTATACACTGTATCTATTGGTTAATTAGAACTTTAAGATGCAACAAATAAAACACATTATTGACTTTTAAATCTTCAATCAAATAAATATTTACAGCTGCAATTTGCCAAAATTATTTACCTTTCAATAACAGATCACAAGGAGACTATGCACTACAGATTCAAGTGAATGCCTTGGCCGTCAGCAAACTAATTACAAACAGAAGAGAAAAAAAAAAAAGTGTTCTGGCTATCATTACAGTCTATAAATAGCTGATGTGTTTCTCCTTTAAAGATGTGTGATCTTCTACATTAGTAGACTTTTTCAATGCATAATTGACCTTGAGATGGAGAATAACCTCATAGCGGAGTGGCTTTTCTTTTAGGGAACAATGAGTATAGATATTAGAGGATGTGCCTGTTGTCAATGATCATTGCTGAAATCTGCCTATACCACACTGGGACAATCAATTTTGTAAATGATTGCAATAATCAAGGAAATTGCCTAATTTATAAATCCTGGCATACAGCATTTTAATGGATTCCTACATTTTAATGCTGATGCTTTCAAAGCCAAATGACTTGTTGTCCAAGCTGTCACTACACGAAATGATAAAAACATTCAGTCTTGTGGGTAACTAAATCTCATGGATATTCAGACCATCAGGTACATAATCACTCATTAGTGAATTCTGTGATAGTTTCCAGTTACAGCAAAAGGCCACAGTTTCCTTATGAAAAAGCCGTCTCAGGAACAGAGGACTAAAAATATTTGACTCGCTGAAGTAACACATTAAAAGATTTCCCAGCCTTCTTTGTCCATGTAAGATAGCACTCTTTTACCTTTCTTCTTTGGTGTTGTTTTTGGTTGTGGTTTTTTTCCTGTACATAAAAAACCATAATCTTACTGCTATAAGTAAGAGGAAGGCCCAACAACATTTTGACCATGAATCACATCAGTGCAGTCACCATTCGTACAGAAGAAGAACATATGCAGAGTTTGGTGCCATGGCTGTAGCTGGTGGCTAATTCTATCTAATCCACCCTCCAACTTGCTCTCCACACTTAAACCGGTTCCACAGACGTAGTTATACATGGATTGCTATTCTCAGTTAAACCCTAAGCAATTGATTTCAGCCAATAGTGGGCTGCCAGTACTTTACTTACTGCTCAATCTCACTAACCTGACATTTATGGTGTACTGATTGGCCTCTGTCAGTGGTGGTGGTTGTAAATTCACTTTGAAAAGCTTTGTGTTAACAGCCTTCAACCAGGCTATGAGACGAGTACGAGCAGGCAAGCTGACAATTGCTCGACCTCCTGCCCTTATTACAGTGAGTAAATCAGGCTTTGAGCCATTAGGCTGGAGCCCGAGGCCTACACAAAAAGGATTGACATGACTAAAGGTCAACCTCTGTCACACATGTGTAACAATTTGGATAATGGAATTCTGTAACTTATCTGAAAAAGGTGCCAAATGTGTGGAAGAAAAGTATACCCTGGCTGAATTTTCTAGCTTTTATGTTAAGTGAATACTTAAATGCCTTCATTTTAGAGTCCACGCATGTTTGATGCACTGAAACCTGGGGGACCAAAATGCATTGAGACAGTATTGCAAAATGTTGAACATCCCTACCACCCTAAAGAGCATATGCTGCAGTTTCAGTTTATCAAATCTATAACCAATATATTATTGGCATCAAGTTCACAACACATTTTGGATATCCATATATCCCATTAAAATACTGCCTTTATTCACCCACTTTGAATCAAAAGTCAATAGAAATAAATGTTAATGGTATCATAAATGAAGAGTAATTTCAGGCCTTACAAACTAGATTTTATCAAACAATGGAAACTGTTTTTTCTAACTAATTAAAAAAAATGTTTAGGTGTTTCAGTTATATTGGTGATTGGATCACTTTTGAGCAGTACAGAAAGTTAATGGTCAAATAAGGACAGAAACAAGCTTTTATATTTATTTGTGTTCCATTTCAGTATTTTTGCGTATTACATAATAAAATCTCCAAGGCGAATTTATGTGCCATGGAAAAACAGACAGTCCCTGCATGCTCTGGAAATTTAGAAAATATGTTTTTTCTGGGAATAGAGTGTGTCCAGATTTGCGCATGTTTCATGTAGTCCATGGAATTATTGTTTTCAGTAACACTGTTGAGATTCTGGCACTGTATCCCATGTCTCACCAAAGTTTATTCCAAACTTTGCTTCAATAAATAGGAAACAATTCAGTTGCTGTGCCAAATTAGATTTACTTTGCTGCATGTGTGTTAGAGTAATTTATCTGCTCAGGCATACAATAGTTACCTCAGG
>VZTU01032465.1:0-56566 GCA_013400835.1 Zapornia atra
CCCAGGATACCATTGGCTTTCCACACTGCTTTATATGTACATAAAATGCATACACACTTTTTTTATACATAGAAATTTATATTTCTTATGCTGTATGCTGTATAGGGCCCCAGCTCCTTGCAAGAAGGACAAGCCCCCACCCTGAAGAACAAAGGAAACCCCCTGGGCTGCTGACACAACACCGGCATCCCCACACCTCCGAAACATTTCCTTCCCCAGCGTCATACATACTGTAGCAATACCAATTCTGGGGACATCTGGATCAAGAAAGAATGGATGGTGACATCATAAAACTATAGTTACTTTGCAAGACAGCAGCATGCGTGTTAAGTAGCAGTTGGTCAACTCATGTTGTACCTGAGCCCTCAAAAGGGGTAAGAACCATCTGTCCAACCACATTCGGGGTATCCTGGTGTGACTGGGTCACCTCACGCGCATGAATAGAGATTGGCCCTTGTGATTCTGTACTTTGCCTCACCACCTCTCTCCTCCATCAGCATGGGACAGTTGTGAAATTTTCGTGGTAAAACCCAGCTGAGAGTACCCAGAGGTCAGGGGGCAGGAGGGGCAGGGCTGTGAGAGGATCTTTGCTGGAGTTGGGAGAGGGGACTGGGTTGTGGGGAGCTGTGGTGCCTCTGAGTAAAACAACTGATGCACTTGATCCTACGCGCCCGGGCACGTGTCCTGCATTCCCGGGACTTGTTGTTTTATTCTTCCCCAGGCTCCAGGGGTGTTTAGGCCAGATGTTTAGGAATGTGGAAATTCACCACCTTTAATAATCACGAATTGGGCTGTGACCAAGACACATCAGAAACAAGCAACACCCCACCCCTCTCCTTTTTTGGCTCTCCCCTGTTTGCCCTTACAGAAGCACTGCTGAGCAACTGAGGCCACATCTAAAATAGCTCGATTCTTCCAGCAAGTTTTGGCCCCCAACGTGCTTAAAAACTATGGCACTGCGAGCCCCTGGCAAAGGCACCCATCTTCTCTCCAAGCAACCTCCAAACTGGTTTGGAGCCTCACAGGTGCGGGAGGCTCATCCCTCCAGCAACAGCCTTGGGCTCCAGCTTCAGCTGATAAGCTTTGGACCTGCAGAAGTTAGCCTGGCCACAGCGCAGGATTAGAGAAGGGGTTTTATGGTCTCTAGGGAAGGTGGAAAACCCATCACAGGGTGAAGCAGAGCAGTGGAATCTCTCCCAGACCCCCAGGAGTCAGAGAAGGAGGATTCCAGCGTGTACTGCCCCTAACCATGGCCTGCCAAGTTTTATAAGGGATCAACAGTGCTGGAGCTTTCACAGTGTGTCAGGAACCCCTCCCGCCCATCTAGCAATACCATCTAGCGAACCTCTCTAAGCCTTCCTCTGCCGTGCAGGCGAGGGAAGGAGGGGTGTCACAGCCACAGTGACCCCCAGCAGCTGCTTCATGCTAGGCGGGTGCAGGCTCAGCCCAGCAGTGACCAAGTGACTACCTCTTCTGAGGGCCTTGACAGAAACTGTTGAGTCTGAGGTTAAGCTCAGCTAGGGCAGTGAAAGCTGAAACTGAGTTTTCTATGTCTAAGGAGCATCCTCAGGAGGGGCTAGCACAAGGCTGGTTCTCACCATGGCCACTGTCGCTGAGCCATGGGATGCTTGAATCCGTATTTGTGTGGCCCAAGAGGATGACAAGAAGGAAATCGAGTGGCAGGTAGGTGAGGATGGCAGCAGGAACCCAACCTCTGCTTCATGGTAGGTGAGGATGGGAGCGGCAACCCAAACTCTGTTTCACTCGCAGGAGGAATCTGCGATGTCAGCAGACAAGAGAGCAATCAGAAAGGAAACTAACTGCACATCACTCACACCTTCCTCCCTCCTCCTCACCGAAGGATGTGAAGTTAATGAAGGGAAGGCACGCTCCTATCCAGCGTGTCAGAGACCCAGCCGGGGTCTGTTGGGGAGGGGGCTTTTTCCTGCAAACACACTGAGATGAGGCTCTCCAGACCTTTAGTAAGCAAACCCTTCGGCAGAAGAGACTTATTTGGGAATAGACAGATATATTTTCCGCTTTCCAATAAACCAACCAAGGCAGCAACTTCCCTCGGGTCACAGCTCTTTTCTCACTCTTTTCTAAGGCTCACATGTGCATTTTCTGCCATTATTTTTTATCTAACATCCATAAATCGTTTCACAGTCGGGCCCGCAGAAGCTCACCACCTCAGGGCGGGAGTGGGTGTGTGTGTATGGTGGGGGGAGGAGGGCGGGGGGGGGAAGCAACCTTCTTGCCCAACGGCTGCTCTGGCTGCTGCTGACCTTCACCAGCTATGCAAAGTACATTTCCTTCCTATGCCAAAGGATCAAATCAGCTGTCTGCAGAACAATGCTCGCGCGGACGACATGGAAAAGGCTGCTGAAGCCTTTTTGGATAAGGAACCGTCGCGCTGGGCTTGGCCTCCGTCCAGGCTCCGCACGCATGAGCAGACACTTTGATGGCGAGCGCCTTGGAAGGGGAATCTCAGCCCAGCGATTCAAAGGCGTTTCATTGGCGGCGCTTCCAGCTGCTATTAGGCAGCAAAAAGACCTTTGAAGTTCGGCGCTTGCATTTATTCTTTCTGTGAGGCTTGGGCTAGGGGTATTCCCAAGCAAGCAGATGATTAACTTGAACTTTCTACCAGACTGGAGATGTAATACTACACTGACTTGCAGACCCTTACGCTGCAATTAGATATGGTCCCACGGTATTATAGTTCCTCCGAGTTTTACAGCCCATGCCTATTAGGAGCAGAGGGGGTCCACGACTGCTGGTCATAGCATAGCACCGGACCAAAGTGTAAGTGCTGATTTGAATTAACTTATCCCAAACCCCGTCCCTTCAAGAAAAAAAACCCACCCACAAAAAACACCATCGCCCATTTAATCTGTTTCTGTTCCTGTGGGCAAGGCTTACACCCTGCACTTACTCATGCAAAATAACGCTGACAGCTCCTAACCCAGCCCTGCTCCACGTGGCAATCGCAGCTGCCCGTAGGGCGGAGGGAGGCAGCAGTTTGGGGAGAAGTAGCCCAGGGCAGTGTTCCCCAATTTCAGCTGTCTTGGTGGAAGCAGAGGGCACATCGCCACAGCCTCGTGCTGGGGCGGCGTGGCCTGCTGGGGCTGGCAAGGTGCCATGGCTGCTGGCAGGCTGGGACAAGAGTGAAAGGGGAAGGCTTGAATGAGAGCAGGGAGGGGATGGTCTGCCTTCATTTCTTGCTGCCAGGTTTGGCTCTGGGCTCACGTTGCAGAGAGCTGGAGAAAATGCAGAGAAAGTCTCCCCATGCACTCACACACCCCTCCCAGATCATTTTTCTGTCTGGAGGTGAACGCCCTCAGATTCTGAGGCATGACAGCAGTGCGGGGCTGTACAGTTTATGGCATAAAGAAACACAGGTAAGATGTGCCTGGGTAACAGCTTACAGCTAGATCCCTCTCCCAAAGCAACTACTGTTATACTTACTATTTCCAAGCAAACCAGCATGAGGAACCAGTGGCTGGCAGCACACCAGTTTCTCTGTGGACATTCCCAGGTTTAATCCCTGGTGCCCTTGTCTCCCTGGGGCCGTAGCTGTCCCAGGCAGGTCATTTCCTGCAGGAGCCTGGGCTACACATACCACCCTGGCATGCCTGAGATACGTGTCCTGGTGTCTCTTAGCAGGATAAAAGCTTTAGTGCTAGAATATAAACAGAGCGAACAACTTACAAGGCAGAATTGCCGGGATGGTTCTTGCAGGACCAAATGCATCTCTCAGTTCTCAGCAGCAGCCCCAAACTCTGCACCGGCTGAATTGCCCCAGGAAATGATGCATGGTCCCTCCAGCTTTCTGCAAAGGCTTTCAATAAATGTTCAGCTTATTTGCACCAGCTGGTTGCTTTACACCAGGAAGGTGATGTATGGGGGTGTTGGGTTGAAGAAGAGGGTGATGGAGGGTTACTGGCTGTGGGAGGTGACGCTGGGGGTGGCTGTGAGCAGGAAAGCTGGGCTCAAGCCAGGGGGCAGGGGCTGAAAGGGGTGCAGCAGAGGTGGAGGTGCTGAGGTTTGGCCTCTGCCTTCAGAAAAGTTTGCAGGAAGGCAGCAGGATAGGGCTGGGAGATGTCTGCATTACCCTGGGCAGGCTGGTGCCCTCCCTTACTGACCATCTGGGTTCATACATCCCCTGACACCCAGCATCAGGGCAGAAATGGACCCAGATGTGGATGTTTTGCTTCTGTTGCAGCATGACTGCCTGCTATGGGGCACAGTCTCTTCCATATATTACACTGACAGTCATTTAATTAACACTAATGGCACAAGAAGGGCCAGGGCAATGCTGGGACAGCTTCCCAACTGCCTTTCTGGAGCAGTGTGGACACTTCACAGACAGGCCTTCAGGGTCATGTTCCTCAAAAGCCCACTCCCTGCAGCAGCAGTTCAGTGGGGATGCTGCAGGGCCTGATCACAGGTGGGTAAACTGAGGCAGTGAAGGGTGTCCTGGCAGGGCGCACCGTGGGGAGGCGAGAGGATCCGCAGGGAATCCCCGAGACCCCAGGCAGCAGCAGCAGAGAGAAGAGGGTGCAAATCCCCCAGCTGCAGTGGCCAAGCCTCCCTGAGGAAGGCCAGAGCTGGGTGCCCAGTGCTTGGGCTGCTGCTTCTGGACAGGCAATACCTTTTCGCCTTCCTCTCTTCAGTGTCTCCAGGTGCCATCAGCAGTAGCAGAGACCCCAGACTCTCTTCACCGTCAGCCCACCATGCCAAAACCTGGCATCACAGTCGCACCAGAACAATGCAGGTAGCTTCAGTGGTTTCCTACCTCTGCTCAAAGAATGTGGAGTAGTTTCGTTTTCTCCATTTTCTACCACGAAGAGCCTTTTATCAGGCCAAGAACTGGCCTGGAGAATTTTCCAGCTCTGCTTCTTTATCAGCGCCGCATGTTTATTAACACAAACAGCGCCGCGACCTGTTTCACCACCGTACGTGGCCTTTAGTACTCCTCAGCTAGCGGCACTCCACGGGTCAGACGACATCCTGCCATCGGTCACTGGCCTCACGTGGCTTGGTGGGCTTCGAGTGGACCTGCCAGATGCGGTCAGCGCACCCACCCCTCGTCGCAGGGAGAAGCTCTCTGACCAACAGATGTCTTTAAACGCCCTTTCACATGGGAAAGTATATATTTTTATTGCACCCTTGCTATTTCATCCAGCCACGTGGATCTCCAGGGATGGAGACGTACTTAAGAAAACTATTCATTTCTAAAAGCTTCTGCAGCTTTTTTTTCTCCCCCCAATACTTTCTTGGCTTAGCCAGCCCAGCCAAGCACAGTCACGTTTCCCTTCTGCAGCAATTAGTAAGATTTGCTCGTTCCACCGCTGTGTATTTAAAGACAATTGATTTCCCTTTGTAGCAGAAAACAATTTCCTGTTATACCAATTCTCCTAATCTTCATCAGAAACAACCCCAGGCTGCCAGTGCCAGCAACGAGTCACGCTCCTTTATTAAATCGCTCTCTTTTCTGCCCCGGTTACGTGTCCTGTGTTTATTATTCCTGGTCAGAGCACTGAATCACCTACAGCTGTTATGACTACGTGTATTTTCCTTCACATTATCGTTGGCACCAAGCACAGTTATTGGAGAGCGACTCCCCTCACTCGACAGCTCATGCTCCTGGCCCAGCACTGGGAGGTGGGTGTGCTGGGAGAACCCGGGACCTTTTCTGCTTGGTTTTGACCCCGCGGGGAAAAGAACCGCTGTTAGATGAGGATGTTCAGAGCCTTAGATGTGACCGTGAGCCTTGCAACCAGCCCAGATGGCATTTCACCATGAGGGTGACAGAGTCCTGGGACAGGCTGCCCAGGGGGGTTGTGGAGTCTCCTTCTCTGGAGATATTCAAGACCCATCTGGACACCTACCTGTGTGACCTGTCCTGACCTTAGGACAGGTCGCACAGGTAGGTGTCCAGACAGGTCTTGGCAGGGGGGTTGGACTCGATGATCTCTGGAGGTTCCTTCCAAACTCTACGATTCTGTGACTCTGTGATTCTGTGACATGCTCATGTGTAAGAGAGCAAGCCCAAAGGCACACGCTGCTGTTCATCTAAGTGTTCACATGCTGCTTAGCGTTACGCCAAAGAAGATCAGGCGGTTCAGATGAAGAACGTCTCATGCCCCCAGATGTCCCGGGCTGATGTCACGAGCACAAGCAGGAAGAATGTAGGTATTTTGTGCATTGTACTTAAGCCTTTCCCATTTATGTTTCCTTTGCTGAACAAGCAATTTGGCAGAGAGCTAATGAGCATGCTGAGGCAGATGAGCATCCACGGAAATGTCCTGGATGGTCACTGTCGCGGTGTATTGTTGATGAGATCCCTGTGATCAAAATCCCTCATGGGTTTGGGCCACATTCACCTGACAACAAATCCAGGCATCCGCCTGACTTAGACCGAGCTTCCAGTTTCTCGCTGCCAACGTTAAGGCTGGCAGATAGAACCAGGGCCATCAGGACTCCTCTCTGCCATGTCGCTACACCTGGGCAAAAATGCTCCTTTTCAGAGGCCCCAACAAGTTATAAACCCAGGAAAACATGTTCAAACTCTCTGACCACATGTAAAACTCCACCTAATTTCATATAGAAGATGATGCTGGCTTGCAGCTCTGCAGGGCTAAAACCAGTCCTGAACAAGTCCAAGACACAGAGGTCTTCTGTGACTTGGGGCTTCCTGGGACAGATGGGGTTAGTGAGTCACAGAACGCTTCGTGGTACTGGAAAGTCACTTTAATCAGGAAAGGAAAAAAAAAATCCCATTTTTCCTCCATGTGTCAGGATCTCTTTTATCATCTGGGCCGCAGATGAGAGCTCTGATCCCATTCCCTCCGACATGAACGTAACGCTCCAGTCCAGTTCTTCTCTTGCTATGGCTGGGACATGCTAAAAAGTCTACCTCTGATCTACTATGATCAGCTTCACGCTGCTTCTTTGAGACATTAACCCTATTTCCATTAAAAAAACACAGCTGTAGTTCCAGCAACATTTTTTGAAGTCAGAAGCAGACACCTCAAGTGCTGTGTCCAGTTCTGGGCTCTTCGCCATAAGAAGGACATCGAGGTCCTCAAGTGTGTCCAGAGAAGGGCAACCAGGCTGGGGAAGGGGCTGGAGGGAAAATCATATGAGGAGCAGCTGAGAGAGCTGGGGATGTTTACTCTGAAGGAGGCTGAGGTGAGACCTCCCCTGAAGGGAGATTGTAGAGAGGTGGGAGACGGTTTCTTCATCCAGGTGACAGGAGATAGGACAAGGGGAAATGGCACAAAGCTGCACCAGGGCAGGTTCAGATTAGATGTTAGGAAAAAATTTTCATTGAAGGAGTTGTCAGGGCCTGGAACAGGCTGCCCAGGGAGGTGGTTGAGTCACCATCCTTGGATGTGTTTGAAAAAAAGGGTAGATCAGGTACTTTGGGATATGGTTTAGCAGAGAACAAGAACAGTTGGACTCGATGATCTTGAAGGTCTTTTCCAACCTGGTGATTCTGTGATGATTTGGACTGGTAGAAATGAGCAGGTATTAAATATATCACCTCAGTATATATATACCTGAGTATATCACTCAGGTTCTGGTGACAGACCTGGCTTCACATGCAAGACTTCTCTTACAGCATAGTCCTTTGATACAAAATTGGTTCGAATCTTAACAAGAGAGAACTGAAGAAACAAAGCAGCAGAAAGAAGGCATCCAGCAAACCCAGTGCATGTCCTGTTCCAAGTCGGTAAGTATATATAGATAAAGCCAATCCCCACTCTGTGGGGAAAAAAAAAAAAGGCAGTGATTTCTTCCCCCCCCCAACCTCATTTATAGCTGAGTTTTAAGAAATATCTTACATGCTGCAAACTTCCCTGGGCAGGAACTACCAGCAAAGTGCTAATTAACATTCTTTCTAGTTCGTGTTGATTGTAAAAAGTTTAGAGACGAGGAATAGCTTTCTGTGAGGCTGAAGGAGAGACAAAGACGACTGTATGACCTGTGTTATCTGAGGAATTTCTCCCTCCAGAAGAAACAAGCAGGCTTTGACACAGTCCGATCAGAAAAAGCCACCATTAACTAGATGTCAGCGAGCTCTGAGGCATTACTTCAAACTGGTAAGTCACCAAGAGAGCACAGAGGTTTTGTTCTTCACCAAATCTCCATGTTTGGGTTCTTGTGATGGGAGTGGAAAAGCACACACGTGTTCAACAATGCCCTTGTATAGGCTTGGGTTGTTTTTTTCTAAGCACAAGTGGGACAAGTTGGCTAGAGAACAGTCTTAGCCAGTGATCTAAGTAGTAACACTGGTCCTTAATGTGATGTAAAAACACCCCTGTTGCCTCGGTGCAATGCAGCGCTGGCATGTCCATGTCATCTTGGTCACTGGAGGTAACTGTGAAACACTCAGGCCTACTAACAGGTTCGGCATGCTGGTGTCTTCCAGTATTTCAGCGACCCCATCACCTGAGATCCTTCTCCTGACATCACTGGCATGGGAAGAACATTTGGTGACCTTTCAGGGCTTAACCAGTTTTTATTCTTCCAGAATCAAAGTTTGAAGGCTGGACCTTTTGGACAAAAATTCAGTTCCATGAACATTTTTAGGATAGAAAGTGTGCCAGGAATTCTTTTTTACAATGTTACATTACTTAGAATAGAAATCTGATAGAGGCTGGACCAGTGCCCTGACCAGTCTCCTGTCTCCCAGAGTGACAGGGTGCAGAAAATGTCCCTTCCATGTCACAGATTTGTTCCTCAGAGTAGTTTGCCCTGGGTCTGTCTGCTGGGTTTAGCAACTCTCCCACATCTTGGCTCATCACTTGGCGTAAGGACGGTGGCACCACGTCCTCCTTAGTACGCGTGATGAACGCATGCAGGGTGATTTGATCCATCCCCCATCGTCTCCTTTCCCTCTCACTTCTCAAGGCACGGGCCAAACCTGTGAGTGCCAGCTCCAGGAAGACAGATGGCCATTGTGCTTCAGAGCAGCTCGACTTCAAGAGCCACAAAGATGATTAGAGGGCTGGAGCACCTCCCCTACGAAGAGAGGCTGGGGGAGCTGGGCTTGTTCAGCCTGGAGAAGAGAAGGCTGTGGGGGGACCTCATTGCAGCCTTCCAGTCCCTGAAGGGAGCATACAAACAGGAGGGGAATCAACTTTTTAAAAGGATAGACAATGGCAGGACAAGGGGGAATGGATTAAAGCTAAAGGAAGGAAGGTTTAAATTAGATATTACGGGGAAGTTCTTTACAGAGAGAGTGGTGAGGTGCTGGAACAGGCTGCCAGAGAGGTGGTGGATGCCCCATCTCTGCAGGTGTTCAAGGGCAACCTTGTGTAGATCCAGGCCTGGAGGTTGGTGGCCCTGCCTGTGGCAGAGGGTTGGTACTCTATGATCCTTGGGGACCCTTCCAACCCAGACCATTCTATGATTCTATGATTCATGAGAGGTTGTCAGCAGCTGTCAGGACAACTGCCCAACTCCACAGCTGGCACCTCTGCCATCTTTCAGGCATATGCTTACCAGGGGATGAGGCTCAGCATCATCTCTCTCACTCGCTTTTCTGTATCCTTCAGACCCTACTGAATTTCAGCCTCCTGTAAGCATGTTGGTGTGGCTCCTGACCACAAGCATGTCACTACCTTTCCTTTTCTCAGCAGGGAGCAGAGTCCATTCCTTATTTTGATTTTTGCCTGAATCACCAAGTGACATCTACAATCCACTTCCTCTGGCAAGAGCAGATCCCCGTCAGCCCAGCACTAACAGCAATAAACACTGTGGGCTGCTGCTCAGCCCTGGAGTGACTGCAGCTTTTGTTTAAAGGCACCGTATGGCTGCTGAGCTTACAACATCTTTCTTCATCCTTGTGCACCTTAAAAAAAGTTTCTATTTACCCCAAACCTTCCCCCCAAAGAAAAACTCTCTTTAAAAATGGTACCACAGGGTGTGTTAAACTTTTTATACAGGAGGGAAAAAAAAGTGGGGCTGAGCTGGGCTGTGCTGTGGATTTTGCTTTGAAGGATCTCTTTCACAGTCCTTCTGGGGGCTTCTGAACGGGAGTTTTATGGATTTATAACAACATGTGTGTCAGGCAGACACTGGAATTCAAATTATTTTAACTCCAACTAAAGGCCCGTGTTTGAATGTCTGAATGCATTCCTTTGTGGCTGAGGGGTTCTGAGTCTTCAAACTGCAAAGGCTGCATCTTCACCATAAAACCTTCCACTTCCTTAGTCCTCCTTGTGTCAAAGGATGGCCGAAGAGCCAGTCTGCACCACAGCGTGCTCCGAGAGGAAGCGGAGATGAGAGGAGTTTTGTTGCAGAAGTTGGGACGTGCAGAGCCGCAGCTGCTCGCTCGCTGGCATCCCTGCTATGCAGAGAGAGCTTCGGTTCCAGAGCTGTGTGAAACCAAAATGACTTTCAGGTTTTGCTTAGCTGGGGCTCAGGCCGCGAGGCGCTCCACCTCAGCCCTACGCGCTCGGCATCTGCCCGACTCCTTCGCGGTGGGACTCGTCCGCTGGGGTCTCATTGTAATCTGATGCACAGCCCGGTGGAGTGGGGCGGGAGGGGGAAGGTGGCTTGAATTTGTTGTCTCTGTTTGCCTAGCGGGATCTTCCTGCCACTTCTCTGCTGTCAGAATGGCTCAGAAGCGGCTGGATTATTGGACTACTTGGTACAATGGCTGCTGAAGAAAGGACGTTATTGCACAATGACTCCTGCAATCCTCTCTTTGGAAAGCCTTTTTGAAGCATTTGCTAAATACAGTGAACATTTCCAGGTGGCTGTAACAGCAACGTGGTGTGCAAGTCTTACCATAAGGAGGACGTCAAGGTCCTCGATCGAGTCCAGAGACGGGCAGCCAGGCTGGTGAAAGGGCTGGAGGGCAAATCATATGAGGAGCAGCTGAGAGAGCTGGTTGTTCAGCCTGGAGAAGAGGACGCTGAGGGGAGACCTTATCACCACCTACAACTACCTGAAGGGAGGTTGTAGAGAGGTGGGCCAGGTGACAGGAGATAGGACAAGGGGAAATGGCACAAAGCTGTGCCAGAGCAGGGTCAGATTAGATGACAGGAAAAAAATTCTTCACTGAAAGAATTGTCAGGGCCTGGAACAGGTGGGTGAGTCACCATCTCTGGATGTGTTTGAAAGACAGGTAGTCGAGGTACTTAGAGATATGGTTTAGCAGAGAACAGGTACGGTTGGTCTCGATGATCTTAAAGTCTTTTCCAACCTTATGATTCTGTGAAATAAAATGGTTGAAATGAGACACAAGAGTGGCTGTTTTACTGAAGTTTGCTTGAGTTTTAGAAACATGATGGCTATTTCCACTTAATGAACCCCTCAAGAGAAAAAAAAAAAGGGATTTCAATTCAAGTTTTGCTATCTCGTGTTTTGGGTTTTTTGGTGGGGGGACACCACAGGGTTGACTTCTGTGAGAAGATGCCAGAAGTTTCCCCCAATGTCTGACAGAGCCAACACTCTGTCTGAGAAGGACTCACATTGGAGAAGTTGGCGGAGGACTGTCTCCTGTGAGAGGGACCCCACACTGGAGCAGGGGAAGAGTATGAGGAGTCCTCCCCATGAGGAGGAAGAAGTGGCAGAGTCAACGTGTGATGAACTGACCACAGGCCCTTATTCTCTGTCCCACTGCAATGCTGGAGGGGAGAAGGTAGAGAAATTGGGAATGACATTGAACATGGGAAGAGGGGGGTGGGGAGAAGTGTGTTCAGATTTGGGTTTATTTCTCATTACCCTACTCTGATTTCATCGGTAATAAATTAAATCCATTTTCCCAAGTCGAGTCTGTTACGCCCATGGTAGTAACTACTAAATGATCTCTCCCTGTCCTTATCTCGACCCACAAGCCTTCTGTTATATATGCAGCTAAAGAAGGGGTGACAGAACAGCTTTGGGGGGCACCTGGTGTCCAGCCAGGGTCAACCCACTGCATCTATGCACTACAAGAACTAGGAGCAGAGGCAAAAAGAACGCTGCCTGCTTTCCCCACCGCTGCATTTCTAGCAGCTGACTCACACCTTTCTTGAACTGTCCTCCCCCTCAAAAAATTGTCCAAGATGGCTCATGCCTAGGAAGTAACTTCCATCCTGTTCTGCGCAGAACCAACCCCAGCACTTTGCTGAAGTTGAATCTGTCGTGTATGAGCCAACAGAAACATGCCAGTGAGGAAGGAGGATCCTGGCTAAAGCAGCACTTGGCTAAATAATCTGACCCGATCCTTGGCTTGGCTCTAAAACATATGGGAAATGTATCAAAACACCACCTGCTGTGGCCCAGGCTGGTGCTAAACAAATCCTTTTTCAAGGTTCACACTCTGTAGTAACTTCTCCTTACAAGCTGAGATGCTATTTAACGGTAGGGTACCCCAACATGAGATACAGGGAGCAAAGACTGACTGCAGTACCCCCACCATTTGGTGTAGCGCGCACTCATGGCGGACGTTTAGTCCTGGGCTCGTATTTACAGCTCTGCATTTAGCCAAGCCAGCTTTCCAACGGGACATATCCCTGAGGCTGAGACCAAAACCCCACAACCCCTGTGCTTTGCATCACTTAACTGCTGCTACAGCCATTTGGTTCTTCTGCGCATCCGTCTCCTTCTCCCAGCCAACACAGACAAACAGCATCTCACTGTCACTCGCGAAGACACTTTAATGCCACGCTCTTCTCCATGCTGTAAGGAAGATTTAGCAGCACCCTGATTTTAATCACATTTCTACCCCAACCCTTACATGAGATTTAAATAACTGTAACTGGTATCTTTGAATTGGTTTCATCCCGGAAGATTCCAGTTCCCTTTTAGAGCCCTTTGCTATTCTTGCACCAAGAAGTTGACGAGGGCAGTTCTGGGAGACAGAAAGGCCTTTTTAATGGTCCGTCCCTGGAGGTGCTTGAGTCCCAGCTCACTCTGAAGAACCAGTTCGTGGACTTCTTCAAGCTTGCGGGCCGCTTGCTGAGGCACAAAAACTTTGCCACAAGCTTTGTTATTGATCTGAAAGAGGAGGAAGAAAAGAAAATAAGAAAAAAAGAAAAACAGAAGTCAGACTGATGGACACAATTGCATTTCCTAGATCAAATCCATCTCATTACACATTGGGGAAAAAATGTGGATCAAACTCTCTTTTCTCTAACAGCAAACTTTCCACATAGAAAAGTTCTCCATTCCTCCTCTCTTTCTACCATAAAATAAGAAAATGAAACTCTGACTCAGGTTACTCAAGGAAAATTGAAGAAGCAGGCACAGGAAGGCTTAGTTTTGATGACATCAACAACAACATCACTATGCAATGCAATGATCTTTTAAGGAGGGAAGGGTTAGGTTAGATATTAGGGAGAAGTTTTTTACAGGGAGAGTGGTGAGGTGCTGGAACAGGCTGCCCAGAGAGGTGGTGGATGCCCCATCCCTGGAGGTGTTCAAGGCCAGGTTGGATGGGGCCCTGGGCAACCTTGTGTAGATCCAGGCCTGGAGGTTGGTGGTCCTGCCTGTGGCAGGAAGGGTTGGAACACTCTAATCCTTGGTGTCCCTTCCAACTCATGTCTCATTCTGTGATTCTGTGATTGTATTATTTAAAAATGTGATAGTTACACAAGCTGAATAATGGGACTGAACGTAACCACTTGTCAGGTAGAATCTTGGTTTGTATGTATTCCAGGCTGCAGTGTGGATTCCTTACAGCAAAGCGATTCCTTACAGAATGTAAGGAAGCTTCAAATGTGAGACTTATTAAAATAAAAGTATTTGTGGCTGAAAGGGTACCCGAAAGATTCACCATGACCCATGTTTAGAAAAACAGCCTTCAACTCGTTGTGTATTGCACAGGTATGAAATGCATGACTCATTAAGCCAGCGCTGGCTACAAAGACGTCAGCCACTCGCAAGGCAAGGCCTTCCGGCGCGAGGCTGGTGTTCAGAGCAGCTTCCGTACCGGGTCAGCGTCAGCAGGGCAGGGCCGTGTAAGTCAAACTGAGTAAGGCCTTCAGTGGGAATCATCCTAAGTTCTAAATGTATAGATCTCTCCTGTCATCCAGGACAGGTAGATAACAGACAGAGACTACAGGGCCTTACTGAACACCTTTCTGGAACTGGCATAAAATTCATTATTACAAAAGCTTTCAGATTTATACGGAGTATAAATGAGGATTTATCAAACGAATATCAATCCCACTTTTTAGCAAATGAAACAATTTGAACTCTTCAATCCAGTTCAGTCAAATTATTTGCATAAAAATCTGCTGCAGGTACTGCACATCTCTGACCCCAGACATCACTGTAACGAGTTTTCCATCATCTGAAGGGAACGTATCTTGCTTGGTACAGCTTGGATATAAAAACCCTCACAGCTTGGTTTTCACCTGGGCTTTATCCAGGATATATGCATGCAACATCCTACGAATGAGAGAGACCTACTTCACTTGCCTAGGTTTGTATTTTATTGAAAACAAAACAATCTCTACGATTCTCAGAGAGAGGAAGTTGGGCCAGATTTTTAAGGAACAAGATGAAGTCTCAAATGCTGCTGGGTTGAGTCATTTCTGGTTTGTGACTAGACTTGACATCGGTTTGCATGGGGAGGTTTTTAACTCCTCCTACATGCATCCATAAAGTTGTACCATAACAGGCTGGCTCTGTTAAACTTTGCCTTTAGCACCCTGTGCAAAGTAAAACCCTTGGAAGACACAGAAGAGTTCGTTTTTAAAGCTTTTGTGAAAGATAAATACAAGTAGTTCTTTTTGACACGGCCCTTCAGCGAAGAAACACATTCCACAGGAGAAAAAGAAAACAGTAAAATCCAAACGGATAGTTTTAGTGAGAACAGAAAGCAAGCCTGTGAGCTGGCTGCTAGGACACACAGCCTGCAGTTCCAAACTATGCCTGCTTAGTTAAAATGTCATTCACTGTCCTCCGTGATGCAAATTAATATGTCCCAGTGGATGGATGTTGGCAGGGGGAAACTTGCTGCAACTGGCCTATCTGGTGCTGTTCTCAACAGAAAAGCCAAGCTGTCTAAATGTACTTAGCAAATAAATGACTGCTAGTGCTTGTGTTTGCTTAGAAAGGTCGAGAAGCCCTGGTGGTCTGATGCTGTCTGTGTACCTTCCCACTGCACCTCTCCTCATCTTCCCACACCGCGACGTGAGCCGAGCTGAAGTCCTGTTGAAGGGCAGGCTGGCTGTGACTTCAGCACACGTTTGCATCGTGGCTTTCGTTATACCGTGAGTATCATGATGCAGGCTTGGGAGAGACAGGCTGGAGAGCTGTCAGGCAGAGAAGGACCTGGGGGTGTTGGTTGACTGCAGGCTGAATATGAGTCAGCAGTGTGACCAGGCGGCCAGGAAGGCCAATGGCATCCTGGCTTGTACCAAAAACAGTGTCGTCAGTAGGTCTAGGGAAGTGATTGTGCCCCTGTACTCTGCATTGGTGAGGCCGCACCTCGAGTGCTGTGTCCAGTTCTGGGCTCCTCACCATAAGAAGGACATTGAGGTCCTTGAGCGAGTCCAGAGAAGGGCAACCAGGCTAGGGAAGGGGCTGGAGGGCAAATCCTATGAGGAGCGGCTGAGAGAGCTGGGGATGTTTAGCCTGGAGAAGAGGAGACTGAGGGGAGACCTTATCACAACCTACATCTACCTGAAGGGAGGTTGTAAAGAGGTGAGCAATGGTCTCTTCAGCCAGGTGACAGGAGATAGGACAAGGGGAAATGGCACAAAGCTGTGCCAGGGCAGGTTTAGATTAGACATTAGAAAAAAAATTCTTACTGAAAGAGTTGTCAGGGCCTGGAACAGGCTGCCCAGGGAAGCGATTGAGTCACCTTCCCTGGATGTGTTTAAAAAAAGGGTAGATCAGGTACTTTGGGATATGGTTTAGCATAGGATGGGAACAGTTGGACTTGATGATCTTAAAGGTCTTTTCCAACCTAGTCATTCTGTGATTCTGTATTAAATATGCAGGTTGAATCACACGCTGTGTGCGTAACAAGCATCCTATTTACATAGTCTGTTAGTTGAGAGGTTAGATTCTCAGCAGGACAAATATTTTCTCCAATGCCTCCATCCCTCCCTCTGTATCTCACTAGGCAAGCACAACCCTTAGCAACTCCATCTGAAAGTGCCAGCACAAGAAATTCGGGTGCTAGCAGAATTGTTTCTCTGAAAATACACTTTGCAAACTGCAAGAGGAGAAATGAATGAGGCTGGGGTCCTTCCCCTGAGGAAGAAAGCCATTGCTTTTTGGTTTTTTTTTTTTTAATTTTTATTTTTGTTAAATATTTGATATTTGGGACTATTTTGCATCTAGAGAAAACAAGAGAGAACATGAGAGGTTATGAGGGGGGAAAATGAAATCACAAAAGACTGCAAAAGAAGCACCTGGAGGCTGCTGAGAGGAATTTTTAGTTCAACTCAATTTTTTACCATCGATGCGTACAGCTTCTGAGAAGTAGAAAGGAAAATAAGTATCTGTGCACTTTTGGGCCTTCCTCATATGCCAAAGCAAGGAGAATGACACCAACTTTTTTCCTTAATTTATAAAAACATCAGTTGTAAGACCACAGCTGCTAACACTTCTGCACCACCTAGGAGGAATGCCAGGAATGTCAGTCAGAAGCATGTTCACAGGACAAAACACACACTACCTTCAGGTCAGATTTTTCACAGTGTTAACAACACACAGACCAATTAAAAATACTCAGTAACGTTTAGAATAGTGGATGCCATGCACATCCAGTGAATTGAAAGGTCTGTCTTGTAGGCAATCTGTATTGTATCAGCCAGCAATCCAGTGAGTTTGTTGCTTTTGCTGCTTTGGGTTAAATATGGAAAGACATAACTCCAGCGAAGACAGGAAATAATGAAGTATTTTGTGTCAGGAGAAATAGATCCATAATGTCTCAGTAGGCAAATGCCTGGCAGCCTGAGGCAGTCTGATGCCTTGAGAAGAACAGGGTTGTGGCCTGAAGGCTTGGTGGGACTGTGCAGCCTTGTGAAGAGACACTGCTGCTTTGCGACTAACCAGTTCCTCCTCCCTATGTCGAGTGGTTCTTGATTTAATGAGGGCAATTTATCTTTACAGCCATACAAAACCCTACAGTGTTCACAAGACTTGAAAACAATCACATGTATGATGATTTCTCCTGATCCTCCGTATTGCCCTGTTGCCTTACTCTCACAGTAGAAAGCCAGGCACACCCCCTAGGCACTGTTTTTAAGATTTATTCCCAATTTGATAAAGGAACTTGCCTCTCCAGTCTTCTAGTCACTTTCTTTCTTAGAACTAAGGAAGGTGTTAATATCTGTCATATTCTTTCATGAATATGGAAAACACAGGGGTTGCTTTTTCTCTGATTACAAGACTATGGCTTTGAGAAAGTCAACCAGGAAAAGAAAAAACCAAAAATTTTATAACCATTGTTTAAAGCAAAAATTTCTAGTCTTCTGCTTTTTTTTTTGGTTTTTTTTTTTTTGAGAAAGAGACTTTAACATGAGCAGAAAAATATCAGTGGAATGTTTAAGCATTTCTATGCTCAGTTGTACAGTCTAAAAAACAGCAAGTTCAGATTTTCCCCTGTAATGCTCAAGCTTTTATTTTAAAGATCTATTTAATAACGTTTGCTTGAACCCCAATTACAAAGAAGGTTCTATAATTACACAATTCCTCATAAACTGAACACTGGGATTTGAGATGTTGGCTAGCTGTGCTTGAAGGTGAAGGTTTACTTTAAGCTTGAGCAAAATGATTATAGCCAAGTGAAGATTTCTGTGGATATGTAACTTTTTTAAGGGAAGAAAGGAAAGGAAAATGAAAAGGAAAAAACCAGTGAATATTGAGCTAAGTCTGCTGTTAACCTCAGTGGCACTTCAGTCCTTCTCCTTGGTTTGGGAAAATATGACAACTGAAACTTGCCCCCAGATAGACATCCTCTGTGGGTGTTGAGCATGAGAAAAACAGGGCTTTTAGCAATGCTTCCCAGTCTGTTCACGTGGACTGTGACCGACAGATCTGGCAAGATATGAAATTATTTGCAAAGGTACTTTGATTAAGGAAATCTACAGCAACACACCTTCCCCTAAATCCATCCAGTCTCCTCTCCTCCCTCCTCAAAAAATCCAGCTGAACAAAAATAACTGAAGTTACTCCTCCTAGCCAAAGGAGCGAACATAACAAAACATAAAATACAGATAAAAGCATTGCTGCCGGTTCCCTGACGCACACACGAAGCATGCAGCTTTAAATGACCACCTGGCATTTCTTCCAGCAGCTCTGGAATGCCCAGTCAACGTCCAGAAACACAAAAAGTGTTTAAGGTAAAGCATTTAAGTTCAGAATGTCTGCACAGTATATTATAGGTTATTCTTTGGTGAGCACTGGGAAAGGCAGGAGCCCCCCAGGCCTAATAGTACGCAACTATGTAATTACAGACTAATGTAATGCCTGAGCGTGAAGCACTTGGATACCAGTTTTCAGCCTGGGAGAAGGCTCCAGGGAGATCTTATAGTGGCCTTCCAGTACCTGAAGGGGCCTACAGGAATTCTGGGAGGGGACTTTTAGTGATAGGACGAGGGGGAATGGTTTTAAATTGGAAATGGGTAGATTTAGATTGGATATTAGGAAAAAACTCTTCACTACGAGGTGGCGAGGCACTGCAACAGGTTGCCCAGGGATGTGGCGCATGCTCCCTCCCTGAAGGTGTCCAAGGCCAGGTTGGATGGGTCCTTGAGCAGCCTGGTCTAGTGGGAGGTGCCCTGTTCATGGCAATGGGGTTGGAGCTTGATGATCTTTGAAGTCCCTTCCAATCCAAAACATCCTGTGATTCTATGATGGAAGAGCTAACACATGGATCCCACTCCCTGGCTCCAAGCTCCTCCATAGCCTGCGCTGGCACTTGCTGCTACTCTGCTCCATGTAACAATAAAGCTTAATGATGCTGAATACTGACCCATTAATTAGAGACATCAGAAAAAAAGTGTATGTGTGCACATATGCATTTCAGGAAATTACAGGTTAACTAAATGGAGTTTTATGTCCACTCTTCTACTGAACTGCCAGGTCTTTCCCTAGACCACAAAGGTGTTAGAGCTCAAAGAGAAACAGGAAAGCAGTTTCAACATTAGGAAAGACACCTGTTTTTCCTCAACCTCACTCCTGCAAACGCGCTCGGCTGAGCCGTGCCAGAAGTTTGCCCCGCGGCAGATGGGGAACGTTGTTTGGGAAAAATCACAGCAACCTAACCCTGCTCATGATAAATTGTGTTAGGCAGCCACAGCACTACAGGTGCCACAAGGAATGTCACCTGTTTATACATTTTATACGGGGCCAAGATCATAAATATACCGTCAAGCACAAAAATCTGGAGGGACCTGTATTTTGATCACAGTTTTGACTGTACTGTCCTTGCCCACAGCTGTTCATTGGTCAGATCTCCACAGGTACTAATATGCAGTCACTCAAAAAGATTTATACTTAGATCATCTCCCTTCTCAACCTGCTGCATTTTTTTTCCATTTAGGAGAACATTTGGCTCAGCACGACACTAATTGCTGCTTCTATTCCATCTGACCTTTTACTGGGTTACCTAAGAAGAAGGGAACTGACTTCTCCAAGAGCAGAAATTCTGTCATCATCTGAGCCTGTAATGCAGTAATTGACCAGCACTGAAAATAAACAAAAACACTCTTACCAGAACAGCCATCTCCACAACATCTGGTGGCTGAAGGTACTCTGGGTCTACTGTGGGCCAGGACTGATGCAGCACGTCGACATCCCACTGATGATGAGTACAGAGTTTATTCTGTGTATGTGCCAAACCTGGGAAATGAAACCAGCCCAACTGTCAGTGGCACTGTAACCAGAACAGCCTTTGGAATTTGATAAAAAAGATTGGAATAAAGTTGACTTAAGGTAAGTTTCCTTAAAAGGAAGTATCTTAGCATACAGCTAAGATATTTATCTTAGCATACAGCGCATTACAAACAGAAAGATACACATCTCTGAAGTGCTTGTTTTATACCATGTGTAGGGATGCTAACATGAAGATTGTGGGCCCATTTTAGATTTGGATTAGAACTCCCAAACTTTGCCAGCAGCACAGAAGGCCGCTGTTTATTATTTAAATTGTAATACTGCAACACATGCTGACCTCTGCTTCTACAAGTCAATCATAATGCTGTGGGGTTTTTTCAGTAACCCCACCGGTTTGATTAAAATTTTACTAACAGCTTAATCACAGCGACTCACAATTTTGGCTACTATTTTACCACCTGGGTAGTTTCTGAATCTGCAAGTAAAGCTACTGGCAAGATTTTATCCTGTTTTGTGAAGTATCTATTTTTCCACAAGTTAAAGGGGCCACATAAGAATACCTTGCACAACTTGTTCTCTTTCTTATGATACGTACATGCTGAGGTGCCTTATTCTTTGATCTCATTTTTAAAAACTCTTAAAATGGCTTTAAGTGATCTCTTTTTATTAAACAGGCTTTGTTCTCCCCGAGACAATTAATTCCTGTTTTGTTTCAGGAACAGGAGAATAGGATGCAATTCATTTTGCAGCCGCATTCTCTAACTGAATAAAAGCTGCTGAGTTGGATTTATGTTGCTGTTTACTCCAGCTGTAGGACAAAATAAAAAGATTTTGCTGAACAAGAGGCTGTCAAACATGACCAATATTGATGATGACTGCTCTTGTGACTCTCACAAAGCTGGGGGATTTTAAAATTAAAACCATTCTCTGTGTATGAATTAGAACACAGCCTAAAACTTTTAAGTGCACGCTTCATTCCGAACTGCAAAATGTATTTGGAATCTCATCTGGTTTAGGGAAACTTCTGTGAGGGCATAAAGAAAAACCCAGCAACACAAGATTCAACACTGAGAATGAGGAACCTGAACCCATTCCAAACACAATGGCAACGTGGGAGCAAACCCAACCCATACGTACAGGAATTTACCTAGCTGGGTTGTTGAGACTAACACAGCGAGTAACAACAGCAAACAGAGACACACAAAGGGAAGGAAACTTCCTCCAGAAAAATCTGCCAGATTTTTGTCAGCACTTTTTCAGACAAAGCACTTTGGTAAAATGACACACGGCCTTGCTATTTGCTGAATGATTCAGAAAGAGGCAGCGGGGTGGGCCGGTGGGAGCTGTTCCTAATGGGAAGCAAAGACAAGCACGTTTCCTAAGAATAACAACCAAGCCACAATCTCATTAGGTTAATTAATTGATTAAAACATTTTAATGGATCTGGATTTGTGTATATTTTTTTTTCCTCTTTTGACAGTAGCTCAGAAACCAAAAGGACCAAAAAGACAGGAACTCAAGCAGAAAAAAAAATATCTTTGCATTGGTGATTCATTATCACGTTGACTGTAAAGACAACAGCTGCTAAATTCTTCCCTTTTTGGCTTTCAAACATCCAGATGAGCTCATTTCTTTCCAAGTGATCACATGCCTTGTGGCAGAAGTATGCATACTGGCCACTCCTTACTTTCCTGTTGAAATGAATTCTTCAAACTATTCCCCACTTTCTGACAGAAGTCAAGAGCTTCCACCTACGAAACCAAAACCAGGGTCACTTAATCCTCATGGAGTCTGCCAGTCCTAAAAAACCTTCTACTAAAACCAAAAATATGTATTGTTAATCTGATAAAGTGTGACTAAGCACCATATTGATCTTCTGGTTTGTTTTTGTACTACAAAATGAGCTGTGAGCTCATCCATATTAAAAAAAAAAAAAAAAGGTGTGAAGGTCAAGAGAATTAGTTCTAGTTTCAGAAAACAGAGTTTGACAGGAAACCAAAATGAAAGTTGTAGTTACGTTGTCTGTTTGGCCTCCTGCCTTAATTCACATTTTCTGAGGTGTAGAAAGCAGAAAATGCAACGATCTGCTTTGCATTTCCAAAATGCAATACACAGACCCAGGAACTTCATCCCCATGATCGAGAATGGCAATGGGGCAGCTGTCAGGACCAAGGCAGAAGCTGCCTCTAGCCCTCCCACCTGATTCTGAGACGTGACAGACAAGTGCTCTTTGAGAACTTAAAGAATTGACCGTCTCACAGACTTTTAGCACGAAACCATTAAAAACCTGTTTCACTGTCTTAGTGTACTAGAAAGTGGCTAGTAAACTGCATATTGTGATGTAACATGTATTTGGCTTTGTATTTTTGGACTTGTTTTGTGTTTATGGCAATGCATTCTCTCCTAGATGCAGGACAGAAGACCACCAAGTACATTTTTACTTCCTATAAACTGCATACAGCCCTCTTTCTGGACAGATGGAAGGCAACACTTCTGCTCAATCTGAAGGCCTGATCCTGCAGTTGGATCTGCTTCAACGGGCTTTACTTTACTTCTGAAACAAGGTTTCCCTAAGCAGCATCTCACAGCATTGGAACTTGAGTTAAAACACCAAGTTAAATGCATACTGCAAATACGTGAGTTGAGAGACTCACAGAATGGTTTGGGTTGGAAAGGACCTTTAAAGATCATCTAGTCCGACTCCCCTGCAATAAGCAGGGACATCTGGAATGAGATCAGGTTGCTCAGAGCCCCAACCAAACAGACCTTGAATGTCTCCAGGGATGGGGCATCTACCAACTCTCTGAGCAAAGGAGGGGACAGGACAGGTTTGGCAATGTTTCACCCAGCAGCAATGTTTTATTAGCATTACCTGAGTATTTCATTAACATAATATTTCCCCTAAAGCACTATTTGGGGAGGAAGAGTAGATCCTCATTTTAAAGAGATTTAAGAAGGAAGATGAAAAAGCTATCGTGTTAGGTATGTTAGGACAAGAAGGTAATTCTAGTCTTACAGAAAAAAAACCACTAGAAAAAATGATCTGTAAAATTCCAGCAATGGTGCACCTAGTTTGACTCAAAATTATATAGGCAAGAGAAGATGATGTGATTATGAAGTAAACTGAGTAAAAGCTGGCACGGGAGAAGCACTGCCACAGAGAGGTTAATAAAGCAGAAAGGCAGGGAGGAGCAAAGTCTTAATGTGTGATAAAAGGAAGCTAATGAAGGTATCTGAAGCTATGCCAGCATCAGACTTTAGGAGTAGGGGTTTTCTAACAGGAGATATAAGATGATCAGAGGGAGCAGTACAAGGTGACTAGAGGGTGTGATATCCACATGTTGCTAACTTTCAGATTTATCAAAACCAAACCAATAGAAATCTGTGTTAAGTAAAAGCTAGCAGACAAGTAGACAAAGTTTTTAAAAAGGTCACACCAGAAGTGTGTAACAGTAAGTAGAGATACATTCTGGGTCAGTATCTTACTTGCCTCTGCAGCCTCTTCCAAGGACAGGACTGTTAGTATATTACTCTGCTCTTGATGTGCTTTTTTACTACTTAATGAATCTTCAGGCAAAATGCTTCTCCAAAATACCTTTCTGCAGCCCAGAAGGAAAATGTCTGTCAGTTGTATGTGAAATAGTCTGCAGTCTCCAAGAAACTGCAGCAATACAGTAACAGCTGTTTCCAGACAGCTGGGAGAAAAACTGTATTACACTACTTGCACAGTAGTACAGAACTGGGTAAAGTCAGGAAAATTTACATTTACTCAACAGAGTACTAGGGGATTCACTTTATATGTTCCCTAGAGACAGATGTGGAGCACTAAGGAGGGTCGTGAAAAGCCTGGGGTACTAAAAACTAACTCTGTGTTTCCAATTCAGCAAACTCCAGGTGAATCTTTTTAACCTTCTGAAAATTCTCTATCTGCCTTCCTCTGTTTGGACAGACACACTATCTGTCACTTCTGGTTATTATTTTTGGAGGTTTGTTTGGGGTTTTTTTTAATTCCAAATTGTTTTTCTTCTCAGATTTGTGAAGAGGGATGTCTGCATTCAGATTTTCAATTAAAATCTACAGCATCAATTAGCTTCTACTCAGCTCTTACTCTTTACAAAAGCCTTCTTGAGCAAGGACTGACTTTAGACAATGAAATTCTTGCAATAAAGCTATTGCAATAGCATTTGAAACGTTACTAAGACAATTACACCCCTACAAATTCCACTCATTATGTTCCATTTCAAGGCATCTTAAGATGTGTTTATCATCAGTGTATATCTTTCATGTACTATCTCTAATAAAAATGTAACAACTCACAATAAGCAGTTTCATATCCTCATCTGGCCAGCAAAATGCAGCAGTACTGCAAACAAACTTAAAAAAACACACAACTCACACGTCTCAGATGGTGTATGTATATTCCTCAGATACAAGGTTTCAGGAAGGAAACAGATTTCCTCATCCTGTTAGTGTTCATAAACTGCCAAGATATCAGCCAGATGAACTCTTCCCACACCGAGGGGCTACAGTCGCTTGTTGTGTTATTGAGCAACACACCAGTGTATTCGCTGCACAATTAAGACCATTAGATTGACACACCAAAATGCCAAAAACTGTTCCTCCTCTAAGCAGGAGAAAGGACTCCTTCACACAAAACACATCAAAGCGCTGGGTTACTACCGATCAGCGGCTGAAAGGCGAGGCACTTATCGAACAGCACTCAAGCAGCTCTTCACTCACACTGGAAACATTTACTGCCAATACTGAAGTATCAAATGCTTTTCACCCAGCTCACAAAGGAACCAAACTCTTCATTCCTACCCAGTGCATGAAAACAAGATGGTCCCATATAAACTATACCCCATGGGAACACAATTCTCCAGCTGCAGAGGCACAAAAATTGCCCTATCTTGACTCTACCTAATTTGACTTTAATCGCACTTCAGAATTGAACATTACACCTGAAGCATCCTTGGGATATCAAAATGAAGTTCTGAGTTTGCAAAGTTTATCAACAAGCTAGCAAAGAAAACACAGAGGACTTAAAAGTTAACATTATACCATGATGCTAGTCATGAGAGGCTGAGGGAGCTGGGCTTGTTCAGCCTGGAGAAGAGAAGGCTGCGGGGGGACCTCATTGCAGCCTTCCAGTACCTGAAGGGAGCTTATAAGCAGGAGGGGATTCAACTTTTTAAAAGAGCAGATAATGGCAGGACAAGGGGGAATGGATTAAAACTAAAGGAAGGAAGGTTTAGATTAGATATTAGGGGGAAGTTTTTTACAGAAAGAGTGGTGAGGTGCTGGAACAGGCTGCCCAGAGAAGTGGTGGATGCCCCGTCCTTGGGAGTGTTCAAGGCCAGGTTGGATGGGGCCCTGGGCAACCTTGTGTAGATCCAGGCCTGGAGGTTGGTGTCCCTGCCTGTGGCAGGGGGGTTGGAGCTCTATGATCCATGGGGTCCCTTCCAACCCAGACCATTCTATGATTACTTAAGATGTCAAGCGAAGTATCTTTAAGTAACACTCTAAAATTCCCTTTGCCATTTTCCTGATATTTTCATTAGTCGGTCATCATTAAGATAGACTGATCTGCAGTTAAATCCAGCTGTAAAGAACTTTTTTGCTACCCAAGAGGATACCTACATATACTTGTATACACTAAGTATTAATTTTTACAAGTTATTGTATTAGAATTTTTTTTTTACACTTCATTGCATCAAATAGCTTTTAGATTGAAATGGAAATAAATGTAAATGTAAAAAAGCATTTCTGAAGTTTAAATATGTGTTCAGAATGTAAGTAATTTAAGAAAATGTGTTAGTTAAAATATATCACAAATTTTGCAGTTAATTTTTTTTTTCAAGCAAAGGAGAATATTTCATGTAATTACTGAATAAAAGTAACAGCAACAGATATTTTTGGACATCAGATCCTTCAAGATTTTAATATTTATATATACTAGCCTTTTTTGCCTTGCTTTTGATTCCAAAACTAGAAGAAGAAAAAAGGTTAGCTGATTTTTTTCAACTTCTGTCACACCTGTCATTTAAACTGAAAAAAAAAAAACTATTTGCACCTGCAGAAGAGCTTCCAGTCATCAAAAGTTGTTTTATTACCTCCACAAAGCATCATTCCAGGTGTTTAGCCAGAAAGTGCTGTGGTTTAATTGTTTTCAAATCTTTGACAGAATTAATATAATACAATATATTAAGTCAGGGTCCAGTTGTAAGTTGCCATTATTTCACATTTAGTTTTATAGTCTAATGTAATTTCTTTTAAATGTTTATTAATCCTAAAATGTTTATTAATCCTAATCAGTGATCAGCAAAGCATGAAAGGAGAGATTACAACGCAAGAGTAGAAGTATTATTCAGCCTCTGAAGCACAATGCAAACAGTCAAAATTAATGAGGATGCTCTTTTCTCCTCTCTCTTTTAAGGCCACAGTGAAGTTAATAGTAGGCATATCTGACTATGTAGTAAACTTTCTAATGAGAAACACTAATATAAAACCAAATCCTTTTTCTTAAAAAAAAAAAAGAAAAGCTTAAATACACAAAGGACCTTAATGTTCATAGTTAACACTGCCATAGTTAACTCTTCCTACCAGTATTCCTACTGAACTGCATTATTATCTATTTGATATTACTGACAGGGCTTCAAAATTTCCTAGGTTCATTTTCCCCTGTAGAAAGAACAAGGCTCTTTGTTTTAATCATTAAACCAGCCAAAATGTAAAGGCTGAGTACATGTTATTTCAGAACCAAATGTTGGTATTTCACTATAAATACGTTGCTTACGTGCTGTTTGTTATTGGCATTACAATAGCAGAAGCTTCCATCAAAGTGTGGGGGTCCACTGCTATAGGTGCTATTTATAGAGCTAATAATATACAAAGTCCTCTTCCTGGCTAGTTTATGAGAGAGGAAGCACCACTATCCTTACTTTTTAGATGCAAAGCCAAGTTACAAAAAGAGAGACTTAGTCTGAGTGTGTGGCGAGAACTAAAGCACAAAGAAAATGAAATATAGTATTTAGAAAGCTTCATTTTTATATTGAAATCATTTAAAATAACAAAGCATCATCCTCTGTACTTAATAAGGATTAAGAAACTGATTACATCAGCAAAGCAATGAGACTCGGTGAAACCAGAGTGCAATTCAGAACATGAACTTGGGCAATCTGTCTCTAAAATATAGTTGGATATTTTTAGACAGAAATCCCAATCCCAGGACAGAATTGCTAGATGTTGGCTATTTCAAAATTATACTGTCTTCTAATCCCAACACAGTAGTTAAGCATACATATATTCTCCTGATAAAATTCTTTTGCAACTTCGATGCTGCATAATGATGCTCAGACTAAAAGAGATGGGGCTTTTCACGTTCAGTCATAAAATTCTTCAGGTAATAATCACCACCCAATGTTTCTCTGTGCTAGTTGCACTGAATTACAATGCACAGTCTTTGGACTACACAAGCAAAATTTAATTTTAAATGCAGGTGGGAGCTGAGGACAATACACTCCCCATTTTTATTATGCTTCCTTTTCATTGTTACCTCAGAGAGAGATCCAGAACGTGTTTATCATTCTCATTCTCCAGTGATTACTGTAGTAAGAAAAGACCTCCTTCTCTAACACTTGAAACATTAGAGGATTAAGTTTTCCATTTAATGTTAATTAGCACATCCTAGCATTCTTCCTCATTTTGTCAGATATATTTCATATTTCTGTATTCCCAAAAATGTATTTGAATTTCAAGTTGACAAGACACTGTATGTGTAAGTGGACCTCTTCTGCCTCCATCTCAACCAATTAGGGAAAAAACCTGTGTAGCAATGACTTCCATTTAAGTATAATTTTAACTAGATGGTACTTCATATTTTAAGAGAATCTTGACCAGAAATAGCTTTCTACAGATGAATCATGTCTGATGCCACTTTTTATTCTAAACAATTAAGCTTTTATTAAGATGTCTTTAAAACACTGGAAATGAAAACACAGGAAAAACACGCTCTCCCCAATATATCTTGCTGTTTCCAGAGTCTGTGCCCCTATATTTTTTGCTTTGACAAGAGCTGCCTTTCTTTGGTGGTTAACATTATTGCAGGGCCATGCATAGCTCTGAAATAGAAGCTATTAAGCAGCTCTGCTCTGTAAACACTTGAATGCCCAAAGTTTTCGGATGACTGTTGAAAATAAAATTGTTAAAATGGCATCCAAAAGCTAACACTAGGTCTAAAACCACAAAGCAATTTGTGGCCAGTATTAATGCAGAATATATTCCTATCTTCCCCACACAGGTTCTTGGGATTTCTCCCATTAAACCTTAAAAGCAACTGGTGAACCCTGGCATGCACATTCCTTATTTCACAGGCTTTAACTGTAGCAGCACCATGCAAATTAGCTCACCTGGGATTCAGACCTCAAGGTTTACAACTGTGTTAGATCTTAAAAACAGATTTCCTGTCTACCATTCTCACTCTTCGAGAGGTTAATTTGCAGCGTAACATCCCCCGGTCTGTGGAGAATTTTACAAGAGTAGGATTTTTACTGAACAATCCTTTAGTCTCTTTACTGCACAGTCCTTTGCCATGAAGAAAATAGTTATAGTCCAAAGACTCTGAGATAGTTCTTTGAAAAAGGGCTGTTTCTACCCTCACATTCAGCTTTTAACACTGTTGTACGTATGCAGGAGCAACTAGCAGCTGACATAGGAGTTTGCCATGCAAGCCCTGTCTTGAATCTTTCTTCCTTCTCTCTTTCTCTGCTTGGTCTCAAGAAATCCACCTTTGTAGGCATGAGGAAAGAAAGAACTAAGAGCAGAAAGAGAGCTCTGGAACATCACAAGTTTCAAGTTTAGGAATTACGGCAGAAGGTGCCAAGATAGATGCAGAATTCAGGGATAAGTGATGCAGGTACTACCCTAAAGACATTTTTTTTTCAAACTTCTTCATCAGTGAGAAGTTTATTTCTAGAAATACCTTTCCACATCTCTGATGCAATATGTGGGGCCATAGGTGCAACCATGATGCAGTGCGCAGCCAAAGCATCTTCAAATTCCACGCTGTGGAGAATAACAGGCTGAGAAGCTTGCTAAGTGAAAAGGCAAAAGGAAAAGAAAGCTGTTAATATAAATATTTAGGCATGGGGTGGGAAAGTAGTTTAATTACAAAGGAAATGTAGTAATAAAAACTAAAATCAGTATCTATGCTCAAGACAGTGCAATTTAGTGAGTTAGAAATGTATGGAAGGTTGGAGAATTAAAATCACAACTCTTGGTCACAGAGTGCTCTCTTGCACTTGGAAGCTAATCCCAAATAGGCTGGGGGATCTGCTCTGGTATGGAAGTCTGAACACTGACCTGTGTGGACAACTGTGGCCTTCAGAAATGTTTAGTGTGCTGCTATTTCTAGCAGCACAATCTCAGATAAAGTCAGTGTTATCTAAGAAACGGTGAAGGACTTGTATAAAAGGGCCTAACTGTGATGAATGGGGCATGGGTTTAGTTGGGACAAGGTTCAGTTTTATGGGACCCTCGAGGGGCTTAAGTAAAGCTGAATGTAGCGACCAAATGAGGTTTTAGAGGCAAAGGGAGGTTTGGGAATGAAAAATGCAGCACAGCCTTTTGCAGTTTAACATTCAGATACCTTTAGTAAAGCATTCAGCTTCTCTAGCACAGAAAATTTTCGATTTCTTGCACAAGTTGCTAGACTGACAAAATATGAACCTTCAGTCCTCTATTTATTGTACCTTAATAGAAAAGATACAGCACTAAAAGTAGCTGGGTAAGCTTGTTCTTTCTTTGCCTATTCTCACTCAGAGAGCTTATGTCTCCTGGTAAGTTCAGATTCTGTGTTTATTTTGTAATTCACCCCTCTAATGAGAAGCAGTAGAGCACAGAAGAATGTCAATACACGCCAGCTTATGAGAATTCTTTGGTCGGTATGACAAACACCATTTCTGGCTACTAGAAAATTCTCCAAAAACAGTGATTTGTTTGACACAGACCACACTAATGAGGTCATTACAAACTAGATTTGAGCAAGCTTTAGTAACTACTACCTGTTTTCTATATTTAATCTAAAACCCACCTCCCTATTTCCTCCTTTCGAATGGGACCGAAAGAGGAAGTGTCAGCATGCTATACGGAAACTTGTTCTTCAAAGATACTGCGCTGACTTCTTTGGTCAAGAAATGTGTCAGTGTTTAAACATCTGTTTGTCTGTAGGACACTGATTTTTTTTTTAAGTTTTATTTTTTTTAAAAAAACATTTACACATCACCATCCACCAGCCCCAAATGCATACGAATCGCTGTGCCGGAGATAAAGAACCGTGTCACCTTTCCAACACCTCACAGCATCCCAGACTTAAAAGTTATCTCAGGACAGCACTTGTGCACACTCTATTTAACTTTTTTGTTAAGTTCCTTGGCTTTGCCTAATGGAATCCATAAGGTCTAGAATAGTATTTCAATAAAGAAGCTGAAAACCCCAAATTTTTATTTGATTTCTTGTCTAGATCAGTTTACCGTTACATGTTTGAAGGACTGCACAGCCAGATCTAAGAGCAGTAACAAAAATAATGATAACAATCTTTTATTATATTTGATCTATCAATCATCACTGGCTGATAAACAACAATCTAAATTAAAAGAGCTAAAGACTCAAGTTATTTTTCTATTTGTTTGAAAAAGGGGAATTTGCAAAGTCTATTACTAGCAGACAGTTCAGTGGTGGAAGCTGCCTCTGAAGAATGTAAAATTATCTGTGATTTTAGAATAATGAGTAATACCCCTTTTCTTTAAACTAGGATGTTTAGTAATTCTATAATGTACGACTATACCTCACTAGGAGAACAAAGAACAGAACTAAACAGAATGTATCCTTTAGGAATTACAGGATGCAGATGTAAACATCATAACCTGGCGGCTCCGACACCATCAAGCTCTTCCTGCACAACTGTGTACTTCAGGGTGACAGTGACACTGGAACGTGCTGCTTTTGAACTGCATGATTCAACAAGGCTCTCGACTTAGTAGCAATGTTTACAACAGGAAATGACTTATGGGAAGCTGGACCTATAGCTCAGGCTATATGTATATACATGAAGCTCCTGCTTTGTATAAAGACTGAGAGAGAAAAATACTTCCATTAATATCACGTACTTACATGGAGTATATTAGTGAGGCTCATCAATCGAGAAATAGCTGCATTGAACAAATGATCCTTTGTGAAGTACTCTGTAACCTGGTATTAGAAGAAAAGCTTCATCACTAATTACTTAAAATTCTCAAGCATACACCATTGAGTTTTTAAATGAAAAAGAACTACTGATAATCGATTTCAAGTGTTGAAATATGCCCATCTTACCTCTCACATGAAAATCACCTTGGCATGCAAATGCATCATATACACAATCACATGTGTGCATGGGAAAATAATAACCATAAAAATTCAGTTGATTAGTTTCCCCTCTGTTTCAGGATTTTAAAAGTTTCAATCAATGGCAATGAGAACTGTGTATGAGCAATCACTCACTCTTTCCTTTAATAAAATACCTTTTCCTTGCCCCTACAAGGGGCCTTCATCCTTGTAAATCCAATTATGCTGGTGAAAACTCATCACAGATTGCAGTTAGAATTCTAAAGCCTGTTAAAAGACCTGGAAGGTCCCTCACCACAGGGTTTAAATCAGGAAAAGTTTTTATCCGTAGAAAAGTAGTTTAATTTTGCAGGGATTTATGTCTCCTTCTGAGTCTTGGATAATTGAGTTAGCACTAATCACAGCATGAGACAATACATAACAGATCAACAACCACTTCATAATTAAAAAAAAAAATAAATTAGGATATGCTAATATATTGTCACCACCTTTTTTTTCTCTATAAAACAGCAGGCATGATAATGAGGTGTGAAGCAAATAGCCCAAAATCTTTTGTTAGGGATAAGTCACCTTCAGCTTTGCTACTGGAAATGGGAGTTACTCGAATGCAGACTTGAGAACATTTTAATGCTGTAACATTTCACCCTTCAAATGAGGCACACAGCAGAGAAATTTTGCCAATCCAAGTCTCACTACTTTGCAAAAAAGCTGTCCCCCACAGAATTTCTAAGTAAATGAAATTACTTCCACAGATAATAATTCACTTTAAAAATATGAGCTACTCATCTAGGGAAAAAGCTTTTGGCTCTATACGCCAAGCATATGGCTTTAGCATAAGCAGCAACGTATTTAGTCATTTACAAACTATGCAAGTGTTTCTTTTAACCTCAGAAATCACGAGATTCTTCTGCTCCCAGATCTTTCTGGCTTCAGCCTTCTCTTTCTTATTCAGAAGCTCGGGATTGGGCATGGTTCCTGAAGTCCTTGCTTCAATAAGTTTGGTTACAAGCGTCCAGAGGCGTGTCTGCCATCTCTGAACGCCTGGCATTGCATCAGCTGAGATTAATGAGAGTTTGCAGAAACAAATTTCAGTTACAATGAATGAATCCAAAACGTTGCAGAAAAGCAGAAAGCAAACTAAACTCTAAAGTTAAACACTTAAAAAACCCCACAACCCTGTACTTTAAATTAAAAAATGTCAATTCAATTAAAAATGCTTTACAAATAATGCTGAGTTGCCTTAATGGAGAGAAATCAATAGGATAAAAGTATTTTTCTGCAATGACTTTAAAACATTTTTATGGCAAGAATATTTGATAAATCTGTAAAATAATTTATTTTTATGTCCATGGCTGCCCTAAGACTGTGTTTCTGCAACCTAGGGACTGCACTACAGAGAGGCCCCAAGCTACTGCTGCGCACAGCCAGGTCCTCCGTATAGCGTGGTCCAGAGCCACTAGTGAAGGTACAGTTGACACTGGCTTTAGCTCTTTCTTCCAGGCGTGCCATGTTTCTACTAGACTGCACAGTATCAGCATATCCTAGGATGTCCTAACAGGCAAGAGCTTCCAGTTCTGCTCCAGCAACTGCACTTGAAAAGACTGCCAGGCCTAGTACTAAACTGGGAGAAAAAAAAGACATGGAAGCAACTGTAATCCAAGTGCACTATCTGTCTGATAGCACTCGATGAAAGACTTCCTGCACATCTGGGAACAGTAAAATACAACCTGACTGACTATGTCTGCATGATCCCCTGAAACTCTCACAGATGGGATGGGGTGTATGATGGTTTCCCCAAACTTTCCATCTCCTTTTCATACCGGAAGCACGTAGATCATCTAGACATGGTAGGCTTGGCATTATCCAGACCGCAGTAATGGTGTAATAAACTGTTGGGTAAGTCTGACTACATTTGGCCCTGCATAGTCTGGAAGACTACTTGCCTGCACCAAGGGAGAGGAGGAGAAAATGAGGAGCCCTGCCTTCATATCCACCACTGAAAAGACAAGGAATCCAGTCTGGAGGGCAATCCTCAAAAGGCTATCAAGACACATCCAGTGAAGAGCAGGATCATGGCAACCGAGAACCAATATTTATATTTTCCAAATAAAACAGTGTACTGTATTTGGTTTCCATGGCTGGGTTTTGGTAGCAGGGGACTACAGGGGTGGTTTCTGTGAGAGGATATCAGAAGCTTCCTCCATGTCTGACAGAGCCAGTACCAGCCAGCTCCAAGACCGACCTGCAGCTGGCTCTAAGGCCAAGCACATCAGTGACATGGGTAGCACCTCTGAGATAATATATTTAAGAAGGGGAAAACCCCCTGCTGTGCATTGCCCATGATGGCAACTGCTGAGTGATCTCTCCCTGTCCTGACCCATGAGCCTTTTGTTGTATTTTCTCTCCCCTGACCAGCTGAAGAGGGGAGTGATGGAGCAGCTTGGGGGGGGGGGCACCTGGCCTCCAGGTAGAGTCAAACCCACCACAACTTCTTGATTTCTTCAATTTAAACATTCACTATTTTGTTATCATTAAGAAATTCAGACCAAAGCTTAAAGATTTAAGAGATGTTTTTCACGTACTTTCTATGTTTTCCCCCTGGAATTATTTTTAGGCTGCTCCTTTTGTTCACCTTTTCCAATATTCTTTGAACACGACATGACTACAAAATCTTTCTTTGCATTTCTCAAGTGGTAAACAGGGTGATACGAATGACTAAAGGCTTTTTTGCTATCATTATACCTTCATGTGCTTAGCTTTATTAAAAAGCATGTTGAATGACCAAGCTCTAGTATACTTTACTATTTTGTAGCCATGATTCTCACACTGATTTCATTATTCTATTTTCAAGATGGAAAAACATGGCAAAAAACTGTGCATGACTAAATTAGCTGTTTCAGAGAGAATTATGTACCTGTGTGCTCTAAGGGATGCAGGAGCTAAAGCCTGATTCCAAGCCATTATCTTTTTTGAAGAGACATTTTCTGTACTGTTGTGATGAGATGGTGACAGTAAGCCAATTGAGGAGTGTCATAAACCCCACTCCTCCAGTACATACAATAGTGCAATAACATATAAATGATCACATAGGAATGTAAAGGTGACAGTCACCAACTGAAACAATGCTTAGTGCAGGCTGAACTGAGTAGCAAGAAACTAACACAAGAAGGAATGAAGTAGTCCAGCTTTTTAAACCAGGTATGGGGTGTCTTATGAAAGCCTTATGCAACAAGAGGGCTAGATATAAATGTAGTCATAAGACTATATTAAAATGCATGAACCACAGTAGATAAAAAGAAATTAAGATCTGTCAGTATGACAAATTGTGTGATGGCAGTAAATAAGTGTGTAGGAGGGTAAATCTTAACTTATTCAAGAAATAAGCTCATTAAAATGTCATGTGTGTACAAATAGGAGTTACTAGCAACTTTGATTATTTTCTAATGAGATTCTTCCAGTAAGTATTTCATAGTCCAAATTACAAAAGCCATGGCATACATGGCACAAAGAAATAGAAATAATATTTCAGTTTGATCTGTAATCTGATATAACTAAAAAAATCAGTTTATAATGAAAAAAAAATCTTAAAATAATCACTTTCAATCAGCTGCAGCTAATAAAAAATAGAATGAGGTCCAAGTTTGAAGAAGAAAATAGTACTTAAGAAATGCTCTTCACAGATGCTTTTAGTTCGTAGAGCTAACACACTAAGGAAAAAGAAAACCCACAACAAAACAAACAACAGAGAAATCCAACTTACTTTTAGTATCCCACAAAATATCTTGTTCTGGAGGAGCAGCAAACAGAATGTAAAGACGTAGGGTGTCAATGCCATACTCTTTCACTAATTCTTCAGGATCTATCCCATTGTGCTTAGATTTGCTCATTTTTTCCCAAGCAACTTGGAGCTTCTCACCAGTTTTTAGGTGAACTGGCTCAGTTCCTTAATATTAAAGATATATGCAAAATATTAAAACAAATTTTGCTTATTTGAACCAGCAATTCATTTTGTTCCCTAAACGTAAGAAGAAAGACCTGTTTCTCATGGAGTTTTTTGCACCTAAACAGCTTAAAGATGAAAAAAACCCTCTTCCCTCCCAAATCTTTCCTACTTTAATATTTTAACACAATTAATAACCCAATGATTCCATTCCATCATGACAGAAGAACTCCTTCTACCATTTGGAAGCTGTATCTGGCACTCATCCTATGTGCTACTTTGATAGCCCCTGAGATTTAAGCATTGTTGTAACGATGACATTTAAAACTTCCTAGATAGGTGCACTGACTGGGTACAATTCTGACCTGCACTTAGCTTTTACAAACACCAGCTGTATGGATTTAAATTGCAGTAAATTATCCTAACCAGAATGTGCTTTCTTTTGCATGAATTTAGAGATGGAAAGGGGCATTTGCACTGGTAAAGCTGTAACTGAACAAAAGCACCTGCTACAAAAAAGCCCTAGCTTTTCTGGAAGAAAACAGGAGAGCAGACAGTGGTAAACGTAAGGGGGCTCGTGTTTGGTTTTTAACTGACTTATGGGGTTTGTATGCAGGAGAAGAACAGTGAAACTAAGGTTGCCTGAGAGGAGTGCTTGAGGGAGGCAAATACAACCAAACCACTCCTGTTCATACAGGTCCCCAAGTCAGGACCTGCTGCTCCAGTCTATGCAGTGAAGGCACTGGACAGAACTTGAGAAACAGCACTTTTCCCTGTACATCTTTTACATTCCTACTGTCTGCTGGATATGCCAACACCTGTGTTAGCTTCACCACGATGTTTTCGTAGGGTGCCTGTTTGCTGGGACTACTAGCTCCATTCAGCAAGATGCTGAGCAGCGTCTTAAGATAAGTGACTTCTGATCTTTTGGACCATACTGGAGCTAAAATAATACCACAGCCCTGTTTCTGTGTTTGGGTGCAATTAAAAACTGCTGGATTAGCAGGGTCTCTGCACATTCAGCAGTGCATATGAATCTATGACGGTGACCACACCATCAGAGTGGTTCCAAAGAATGTTTATCAATATGGTGACAGGTGCTTTTTATATATATATATACATATATACACATATATATATAAAATTGCTCTCCAGAAATTGCTCTCCAGTTTAAATATTACATGGATTCATTTCCTCTTTCAAATTCTCCCAGTGCTGATACTTGTACACGAAAGCAGGGTGCATCAATGCTGACTTTCCCACCCAGTCTCTCTTACCAGTGAGATCAACCTCCTCTCTCTTCAAACACTGGCCCGTTGTTGCTAGCCTGAACGTCTGATTCTTGATAAGACCTTGAACCAAGAGCTTATGGAAAGGCTCCCTAAGGATGGAAGGAAAACAAAACCTGTCTGTTGAAAAGAGCTGTTAAAAGCATACTTTATGATAAGCCTCAGGTGTTGAGCTAATCAGGCACAATTATTTAATGAAAGAAGAATTTCAAGTTGACTATACATAAACCGTTGTCACCTTAGAAAGAGCACTTTGTGCATTTATTCATGGAGACTGGCTGGCAAGTGTAAGTATTTATTTGTATTCTGCACACATTCTTGCATCCTGTTCAGTATCGAGTTATTCTAATGCCACTTTTCACATTAGCATATAGATAATACACAAAAGTTTCTGGGCCAGCAGTGCCATTTCACTGGCTTCACACTAAATCCTCATGTGTAAAAGCGTTCAAGTACCTGGCCTTTCACTGTCTTTCAAATATTTACTCCTAGCTTCTCTCTGAGGAGCACAGTATTTTGAACAAATCAAATTTCTTTCTCTAAACAGAGAAGATGGTTTCACTAACGTAAGCACTTGCCTGCCTCCTCCCTTTGCAGAACCAGCCACAAAGACCTAGCTGTAAGCAAAAAGTAGAGTAGAAAAATGGAGATGCTGGAAAGTTCATATGTCAGTGGATCAAATTTTTAGCATCTTGAACATTGAAACTTCATTTTTCTAGCAAAATTTACATCAGGAAGAGTAAATTCTCAGCAAATGTGTATATGACAGAGCTGAAGAGCCTTAAAAGCACCAAAGCTAAGAGCAGTAGTGCACTTGGTACAAAATAAAATCTACGTAAACACTGCTCTGGTTGGCAGATACATCATTGGGGCCACCTCTTTTAATGATTTTGCATTTGTAATTCATTGAGTCAGAGGCCTGTTGCTGTTTTCACTGAAAAAGACAAAACAAAATTAATCTCTAGAGGTTTTGGTTCCTACTTGGTAGGCCAGGAAAGTAAGGCAGTTCTAACAGCAACCCCAAGAACAGTAGGGGCCAGGGAGGAGGTACGGAGCGAGACCCAGAAGGCATACACAGTCTGGGGAGTCTTCTCATGGCATCCTCTGATGCAGAGACATTGGTGACCATCATCTTCCAGGACGTGCTAATTAGTGCTGGTTACTACTGACTTGCATCTCCTAATGCTCACACGTGTTCTCAACATTAAGGAAGCTGAATCCTCCACAGTTCCACCTAACGAAGCCCCACATATCTATTTTTCAAAAAGCTGGAATAAATCCATCTAAAGAATAGCAAAACCAGACTTCCACATTTTACTTCTCATGTAGAAAAAAGTCATAATCCAGAACACTGCTCATTTTTAAGGAGTTAAGTACTTTACATTCTTAGGAAATATATGACAATTTATCTTGGGATTTAAACCACAGTAATTTATTTAATGATATAGTTAAATTACTATTAAATGATATGAAAATTATGCATATTTTAATGTATTTAAGCAGATCACTTCCACATACTAGTCTTTAAACCCTTCTGATGACTCTGAAGTAATGAGATATTTGAAAGAAAAGCCTTAAACTGAGAGAAAGTGACAGGCTTCATACTTTACCTTCAACATATTCATGTTTGAACATGAGTTTCCTTCTTTCCATATTTTGTATACTTCTAAATATTGTGCAAGTACAGGCACATAGCAGCCTATCATTCAGACACTGAGCAGAACTACCCACACTGTGCCACCTGGTTTTATCAACAATCTTGAGTAGCAATTCAAGTATCTCTATAAATAATTTCTACACAATTATTTCACAGTTTGCCTGAAAAATCCTGTTGTTTAGAAATAAATGAAAGGAATTTAAGGAGATGAGAACTGAGGTTAAGTTTAGACAATACAAACAAGAAAAAGTATTTTTAAAATACTCTGTGTGTGAGAAGTATTTGTGGTGAGGCTCTGACACAGGTTGCCCAGAGCAGCTGTGGCTGCCCCCTCCCTGGCAGCGTCCAAGGCCAGGTTGGATGGGGCTTTGGGCAACCTGGTCTAGTGGAGGGTGTCCCTGCCCATGGCAGGGGTGTTGGAACTTGATGATCTTTAAGGTCTCTTCCAGCCCTAACTATTCCATGATTCTATGATAAAATTAGGAGTCAATTGCTATCTAAAATCTCAAATACTTATCTCAAATTATCCAATTGAATTAAAAGATGAAAATTTGGAACAAAAACCTTGTAATACTATTGTCAGCAAATGGTAGAAAGAGGCTTCAGGAGCTAACTGTTCAGGGTAAGTTCCTTCTACAAACTAAAGACATCACACCAATGAAAACTAGAATGAATTTTCCCCTCTATCATTTAGAACTTCAGTCTGTTTAAGCTCTCAAACAATCATTAAAATAGCTATGCTTGCTGCTATCTAAAATAAAGCTAATATGGTAGGCAGAACATCCCCATCAGATGGGGCTCTCCACTGGAAGTGATTTTTCAAGGAACACTTATTTTTAATGACAAGGAGTGAGTTCAGATCATACACCAAGTTATTAAAAGCTGAACGCAGGGATGAGCATTTCCTATTTTTGTTTATGCTGACAGAGGCTACAAAAATGCAACACTAAATACATTACCAAGTATGGGGAAAAAAACCACCCATGGCTTCCTAGTGGGAGACCACAGGAGAATAGACAGGCCCAAAATGAGAAAAACAGAGCCTGTCTAATAAACACAGGGCTCAGAAACAAATCGAGCCCTGTACTAAATTCCTCCTGATGTGCAGTGACTTTGCCAGTGTTGTGGTGGCTCCATCTTACGGCCATATATAAAGTTACACTTTGATTTGCACTAATAAATCCCCTTCAAGGAAAGCAATGTTTCTTGGCTGAGGAAGGGGACAGCAGAGACACCACGGCACATCAGGTGTGATGCGATCCTGACTGAAACACGGCAGCACCCACTCACGGCCTGGTGTCACACATGCTTCCTGAGCCACCCCACTGAGCACAGCTGAAAGCCAGCTGTGTTCAGGCAGGCGTTTCTGGTACAGTAAGCGAAGAGGTGGCTTGAGTTTCTTTGAATGCTTGATCGCATTTCAAGATGTAAAGATGCTGGAGCAGGATACACCTTCACCCACCTATGTGTTTGGGCCCATGCTGGAGCAATGGGCACCGCGGCCTTAGCTGTGCACCGCTTATGATGGTGTTGTACATCAGATGGGACCCCACCTGTGAAGTCACCTCCCAGAAGGACCAGCTGTGCTAGCCATGAAGCGTGTAATCAATCTTTTTCCTCTCAGTAATGTTTATATATAGGTTAAATTATATGATTCACCTATCTCTCAATATAGGAGCATGCAATGGATGGAGAACAAGCGTGACTGACAAGTCAGGACCTCCTGCTCAGGGCCATGTCCTCAGGCTCCTTGCTCTGCTCCGTGCACGGTGACTAGTGAGACTTTCAACCCAATTGCAAATGACCTGGCTGGAAGGACTCTGTGGAGTACTTCAACAATGATGAACAGTGGACTCAGAAGAAGGGCCAGATCTAGCAAGGGAGCTCCCTGCACTTTCATCCTACCACTTCTGGAAAGGCTGCGAGAGCCCAATGCTGTGCGCTACAGTCAAGACAAGACCTTGGTCAGTCACTGTCAGCTGAATTCAGGTGCTTGTGAAATGCATAGTTAGAGATATTGGTAACAATCTGGCACTCTGTAGAAAGCCAGAAGCCACTGGGGGATGTGGGAACTGATCATTTTAGGCAGAAAAAAGACCAAACAATATTGAACGCTCAGATTTTACACAGTAGATAGCTGAGTGATAAAGTCCCTGATGAAAGCTCCAACACCCTTCCTTTACAGAATAAGCTATTTGTGCCACACATACTTTATTCTGCAGTGCAGCTGCATAATAACAGTGCCGTTCTTCAACAACAGATTTGCTCTCACAGTCAAATCTGCTGACTTCAGGGCAACAGTAAACCCTTCTGTTGCTTTGTAATCCTTCAGAGACAGTGTGCTCAACTCCATTTCCAATTATTGACCAGACAGAACGGATTACTGAAGTCTAGGGAAGAGCCAAATTCTGTGTAACTCTTACTAACCCTGTTGAGCAGGTGTAACTGAGTGTGTTGGTGGATTAAGCTGGAAGGGATGAGGAGGCTGCTGGCCCCAGCTGCCTACCTGGCCCCTGTCCCAGTGGTGGCCACAGCTGGAAGGGCTGACTGGCTTCTGAATTATTTCCAGCACCGATGCACTTTACAGACCAGATTGCTAGAACAAAATGACATCAATTTGAGTTTAATCTGTTGTCACATGTACCAATACCCAGAGGGGGCTATTTATTCTGCCTTGTCATTACCGAGGAAATGAGCAGCATTTGCCACCATCTCTGGTTCAATGCATTTTAAAAAAATTATAAATAAAAGATCATGCCCCATCTTCAGGGGGTATTTAAACTATATTGGCACCTTTACAATTTTAGATGCCTATGAGCATTGCACTTTTTGTAGAAAAGCTTGTGTGACATTTGTAAATGGGTGGCTTATGTTTCTGTTGTAATAATGTACATCGTGTTTGAAAAGATTGCTTTGAGAATCTAAACAATGACATTTTAAACTTCTGGCTTCAACTTCATTATTATATTAATAGGCATCAGGACAGAATTAAAGACTATCAGAAACTATTTCAACAGATTTGCAAGTTAGAGGATAGGAGCCAAAAAATGAAAAATTCCAGGAAGAAACCCCCTCAAAATAAAAATGCCTAAAGATTAACAGGGGAATCATAAAAACTTGCCAGAATAGTCGGTAACACTTTAAATGGCTGTGGCACTTTTATTAACAGAGATGTGGCAGAGCTTTACTAATCTGATCAGTGAACAAGACCTAAGCTACCAGAGAAAGACTGGAAATGCACAAGAGGGCAGTGTTTTTTAACATTTTAATGTTTTCCCTCAGAGCTGTGGCCTTCAGCACCATGTCTTCAAACTTCCTAACAAAAGTTTGTTGTTTCTAATCACCCTTTTCAGAACTCTCAGGCCAGCCCTTGAGCAGTCCTAACAGAAGACTGAGCAAAAGTGGCTTCTGACCAAAGCTAAAACATATTTAAGACGTGTTAAAATTCATAAAAGACTTGAGATTTACTTATCAAAACAAAATCCTAATTTGACTTCATGACTTAAAAGAATGCAATGCTTTAAGTGTGCAGAGCTACAGCAAGCGTTTTTGCATTTGATGATCAATTTCTAACAGTCATCTTGCAGTCTGAAGACATGTGCAAGCAGTACATACAGCAGGACCACGGGGCAATGCTGTAATGCATCTTCACATGTGCAACAGTTCTTGAGATTGTATCTGGCCTCCAAGGAATTCTCTACAGTCTACAGAAAGTAGAAGGTGTTTGCAAGTGAGGGAGCACTGGGATAGGCTGCCTAGAGAGGTTGTGGAGTCTCCTTCTCTGGAGACATTCAAAACCCACCTGGATGCCTACCTGTGTGATTTAGTCTAGGTGATTCTGCTCTGGCAGGGGGAGTGGACTACATGGTCCCTTCCCACTCCTAATGTTCTGTGATTCTGTGAAAGCAACTTTGATTTTCTCTACTATTCTTACTAGGCACAGTCAGTGCTTCCTGAGCATTTTTTTCATTTAAGAGATTTACTATATTTAGACCATTCTAGGCACAGTGCTTTGGTGTTACAGCTCTGTCACAGTGGAGAATGAACACATTCCAAATTCATGGACTGCTAGGTTGGAAGGAACCTTTGGAGGTCATTTGGTCCAACCCCTTTCTCTAAGCAGACCAAACTTCAGGTTGCTCAGAGCTTAGGCCAGCTGAATTTTGAAAATATCCAGTGATGGAGATCCCAAAAACCTTTTTGGTAAAACTGTTCCATCACCTTCACTATCAAAACTATCCTGTTCAGCTGGACTTTGCTGCAGTCTGTGACTGTTACATTTTCTTTCTCTGTACATCTCTGAGAAGAGTCTCCTTTATAATCCTCTTTTAGGTAGCAATAGACTGTAACTACATTTTCTCCTTACCCTTCTTTCCTCCATGGTGAACATGCACAACTCCCTCAGCCTCTCCTTGTATGCTATATGCTCCACAGCCCCCGACTATCGTAGTGTCCTTCCACTAGATCCTCTTAAATTTAATAATGTCCCTCACACTTGGCAGGCCTCAAAACTGGACACAACATTCTTGATGTGCCTTCCTGAGTGACCAGCAGAGATAAGCAAAGCTGGACATGTTCTGCTAAGCCGCAGCGCAGTATACTCTCATGACTACCGCTGACTCATGTCTAACTTGGTGTTCATCAGGACCCCTAAAACCCTTCCCTGCTGCAATCCTCTCCACACAGTTGGCACAGCCCTGTCTGTTTCTGTGGGTAACCTGCTCACCTTGTCTTTCATGTGCCTAAAAATTACTTCCAGGATTATTTCCTTTAAAATATCCTTGGGGACAAATGTGAGGCTGACTGGGCTACAAGTACTTTGGATTGTCCTCCTTGTCTGTTCCTGAAGATGACTTTTGCATTTGCCTTTCTCCAGTCAGCAGGGGCATTCCCTGATCATCATCACCTTTCAAAAAGAATAAGACAGCAGCCTCACAATGGTAAAGGCCAGCTCCCTCAGCACACTTGGATACATCCCATTTGATGCCATGGACTTGCGTCTGGTGTAAGTGATCCCTAACTCAATCCTACCCTATAGAGTGGCAGTATGTCAAACTCTCCTACCCAGCACAGACCCTGACAGCAAAGGCCAAGGCAAAAACTATTTTTTGCTACTAGGGTCTTTGTCTGATTTTGTGTCAGGCCAACATTTTTCCTAATGCTCTTGTCAACGTACCTGAAGAAGCCCTTCTTACCGCCTTCACCAGTTTAAATTCTAGATGAGCTTTGGCCATTCTTAATTCCACTCTGCCTACCCAGCTAATGATTCCACATTCCTCCAGTGTTAGTGCATCCTTACTTCCACTTCCCATGCACCTCTTTTAGTGCTTGAACTCATTCAGGAGGCCCCTTTTGATCCAAACTGTCTTCTTTTCATGCCTCCTCATTTTCTTGCACACTACCACGGACCACTTACTTTGCAAGCAAATATCCCTTTCCTTGTGCTGACAGATTACAGTGACAATACTTCAGCCACCATAGGTAAATGTTTTGGGAGGTGGAAGAATTTAACTGGCAAAAGAACATTTTGCTGCTGTGTTACTGCTCCACGAGATGGCTGTTAGATAGGACTGCAAAGTCTTTTGTAGAACTGATAAGCCTGAAATTGCTTGCAAGGAAAAGCTCTGAAATTCTTTGCTTAAAGGAATAGTGTCTCTGACAGAAAGGATCTGCTTTCAGAGGCCCGCTCCCTCAGAGAAGGAACAGCCTTTGTGCTGCAGCTGTGCAAGCTGGAAACAACAGTGTGAAACACAGACACACAAAGCATCCACACACAAAATCTCAAATACAGCTTTCACTGCAGACTGTTCTGCACGGCAAGAATGAGTGATTAAAATGCACTGCCTGTTGTCACCAAATGATTCTGAAACAACTTGGAGAACTATTCCACTAGCTCCACTAACTAGCCCATCTTTTTCTGCTGCACAGCTACTTACATTCTAGTTTTGGAGAAAAAACTGCTGCATTCATGAGTTTAGTGCTGTGTATATGTAGATTCCTCTTTTACATCAAATGTTTAGAATGGGTACTAGTAAAGAATGAATGCACATGAGTTGCCAGCTGAGAAACTGCTGAGCAGTTCTTCTCACAGGATTCCTCATTTTGACTCAATCTATTTAAACGTCTCTGCTGATGGGAGAACAGGACAGAGCAGGGGGCAGCGTTTCACTATTCTGACACCCATATGGAGCCTCCCTGTTGAGGCATTCCTCTGGTGGCATTTAGGGTAAAAAAAGAGCAGAATTACAGTGGAAATGGGGGCATCAAACTGGGAACCTGAGAGGGCAAAGAATAGCACGTCAGATGACTCACCTTCCTGCGTCAAACTTGACTTCTAACCAAAGCAAAGGACAGTGAATTAGGCTACAGCAGAATCAGCAAAAAGAGTAGTTAAAAGTAATTATATAAAAGTCATTAAAGAATAAATAAATTGACAGCAGATACATTTACCACTTTTGCTTATTAAGAACCGTTTTGCACTGTCCAGCTCCAGTACTGCAGTGAATTACCGGAGGGTTTGTTTTTCTCATGTGCATGGTCCCACTAAAATTGATGGTATTACTGTGCATGAAGTTACCTAATTTAAAATAAAAGTGCCACTCAGAATGCCTGAAGTTACTAGTTTATGCAAGCTTCTGCAGGCTGAAAGACCTACAGCAACATTTGATCACTTGCTCTGAGCCAGCTAATGCTCACATGTAATAAAAAAGCTGTGTATAATGCATACAGAGCGTCCAACTGACTGTGAGAAACCAAGTACCTAGCCGAGGCTGACAAGCAGGAAAATTCAAGGCTTATTCAATGAAATGTTCTACTATCATAACAATGGCTGCTCTCACTCTCACTACTCAAATGAAACAGGATAGCTTTTAATAGAAATATATATATATAAAAGGCTTACTTGTGTTTCGTCATCTTTAGGTTATGGCAAAAATGGCTGAAAAACCTTGCATAGAATAAGTGCATAACTGCATGCTCCTTTCCCCCGATGTACAAATCCACTGGCATCCAGTAGTCTGCTAAGTCACTATTAAAGGGCCTGAAAAAAACAGATTATAGAAAAAACCCACAAAGTTAAAACAAGAAAGATCAGCTCTACTCAAGTAGCTTGTCATACTCGACTATTTACTGAAAGTTAGACCTGTGCAATAACCTTTTATTTTGTTATCAGTTCTTTTGAATTTTTAAGAAGCTTCATCATTTGCTTAGAAAATTACAGACAACATTTTAATTGTCACTGAAAAGTGGATTCACAAAAATTTTTCATGTATTTTAGGGAAACAACTAAGATTTCACACCCTTTACCTGAGAAAGCGATGAAAATATTAGCTTTCTCTATAAATGTTTTTTCCATAAATACCCTGCAGCTAGCCTTAACCTTTTTTAGCATCTATCAAGTTTTACATACAGATTATAGACAGAAGACATGACCACTCAAAAACTGCTGGCTTTTTTTTTTAAATCGCAGTTTTGCGTTGTTGCCATTAGGGGGCAATGAAGCCGTTTACCGTAAGGTTCGAAAACATGTTAAAGAATCAGATGGGTCATTGTACTCCAACCGTAGGATACTCTGAATTTACAGTAAATTTGTCATTTAGAGCATGTTTACTGTGTCGCCGGAGGTCACCTGCATGGTTTCCTAGCATTGCTTACTGCTTCATCAAATACTGTTATGTCTCCTGTAACGGGCTCCTACCTTCAAAGTGCCATTTGTATGTATGTTCTTCTTTAATGTATGCTTTATGGCCCTGTTCTAACAAATTTACTTGTTTTGTCAGCTCGTTTGAGTATTCCCTTTGTAATAGCAACAATTTTTTTCTTCACCAGTGAGCCCAGAAGCAAGTTGCAGGAAAAAAATCAAAACAAACTTGTTCACAGCATTCCAAAATGAACAGAGTAATTCTCCCAAATTTTAGACTGGTAAAATATGACTTGAGGAAATAAAGGGTCTACCTATATGCAGCTTAGATAAAAAAAACCAAACAAGCCTAACCAAATAAATCAAATGGAGGTAGTGGTCTAGTGCAAAAATCCATAAAAATGTTATTTCAGTGTAAAACAGACTTGGCTCCAGCAAGCTGTTAGAGCTGGATGTTACAGCTGAGAATTTAATTTTCAACTTCTGGAAAAGTCCCTCTTGTCTATGTACAAAAACATATTTTAAACTGTCACTGGAGAGGAGGCAGCCTGCAAAATTTAATAATATTAATAATAAATTCACAATAGCATTAGAAAAGAATTAAAATTAGGGTGAAATTAAAGGAGTATGTACCCAGACACTGCTCTGGACAAAAAATAAATAAATTCCCCCAAAGCTCTACACGTTGTATAAATATCTAAAAAAGCAATTCTTTCTGTCTTCCTCAGACTACGTAGTAGAGTTGTTCCCCTAATGCCTCTTTGGAAAAGCAGTGCTATCAGCAGCACTACTACAGGCAGACTGTGAAGCAGAAAAACAGCTAAATAACACCATCTATCTCCCACACTCTCCACACTGCTGTCACTAATGTAACAGCATGTAAAAAATCTCCTTTCATTAATTATGCATATAGCCAAAGTGCCAACACAGCAGGAACTTGCTGTGGTGCCTCTTCACTTTAGGTCTGTGCACGATGAAGTAGGAGAGCTACCAGAATTCAAAAGGAGAGAAATGAGGGTGATGCTCTTGGGCAGGTGGATGTTATGCTGGACTCTTCCTCTTCTTACTGGTGGAAAAGCACAGAAACACACAGTGTACTGCCAGGGAGGGTCTGCTCCATGCAACTCCCCACAGTCTCAGAGAGAGAGTCATGGCAAGATGCCATTCTTCATGGCGTTCAGCACTAACGTTTTAGGTTTGTGTGGCAAGGTGGTAGAAGAGGTGCTACAGGAGTAGCTTCTGTAAGAAGATGCCAGAAGCTTCCCCCATGCCTGAGAGAGCCCATGCTAGCTGGCTCCAAGGCGGACCTGCTGCTGGCTCCAAGGCTGAACCTATCAGTGATAGTGGCAGCACCTCTGGGATAACAGTTATGAAGGGGGGAGGAAAAAACCATGCTGTGCAACAGCAGTTGGAGAGAGGAGTGAGAAGATGTGAGAGGCACAACTCTGCAGACACCTAGGTCAGTGAATAAGGAGGAGGAGGAGGCGCTCAAGGAGGCGCTCCAGGTGCCGCAGCAGAGATTCCCATGCAGCCCCTGGAGAACACCACAGTAGTGCTGCTGATAGCACTGCTTTTCCAAAGAGGCGTTAGGGGAACAGCTCTACTACGCAGACCATGGTAAGCCAGGCTGCCCCTCTGCAGCCCACGGAAGACACAGTTGTGTCTACATGTCCTGCTCTTGCAGATCTCCTGTCACGGGAGCAACCAAATGCCACTCTTTTAGAGCAATTCCTAGTCCACCCGGTGCTGCGCTCAGGCCACAGCATGGGGACAAAATCAGGGCAGCACAGGGCTTTACATTGCTGTCTGCAAAGGCAGAAGCTAGAAGTAACCAGAGTGTCTGGCCGCTTCCTTCCGCTCTGTTCCCTTCAGTGGGCTCACCCACCCAGCAGCCCTGCACCTGCAGCCCTCACCTGTCCGTGTTGCGAGGGTCAGTGTACCTCAGGTAGTACCAAGCGGAATCAACAAACGTGTCCATGGTATCGACTTCCCGCCGCGCTGCTGCCTTACACCTGAGCAGGAGAGACGGACAAGAGGACAATTTCTAGGTAAGTGACAAGCTTGGAAAAACCCCACAACTGTGTAGAGCGAGGTCACAAACACATTCAGATTGAAAACTGAACGGATCTGAAGAGTGACATGTCCAGAAAAAGCCCAACACTAGTAACAGGGCCCACTTTCCTTCCCAAACCAAAATAAACACAAAGCAAAAAGGAGCCTGAGCAGCTCTAATGCCAAACAATAGCAGAAGACTGCACTGCAATGGACAGCCCTCTCAGTCACATGTTTCTGGAATATTTTAGGATTGCCATTTTAAAAGACACACCCCCACACCAAACAACAAAGAAAATCTCAAAGCACAGCCAAGTGCACTTTGCCATGAAGTTAATGGGTAATGAATATATATCACACTCATTAGGTACCAGCACACAAATCATCTTATAGCCATTTAGCAGAAGGAGCAGTGGTTGCCTCGCCAATTGTCAGTACAAAAAGGTCTTTGCAGATTCCATTTATCATCTCTAGAAAAAATAAACTTAGTTTAATTTCAGCTTTCACTGAGATGTAGCAGATCTCTTTCAGACATTGTAGCACAATTTTAATATGTGATTAGGGCAAATGACTTTTTGCCTGGAGTTATATAGGCAGACCTGAGAAACTTTTCAAATAAATTTTAGAAGCTCAGGTTACTTTCTGCTACTTTCTGCCTGAGAGTAAATGATTTGTTTCAGAGGCTAATGATCACATTTAATAAACTTTCATTAGCTGCAAAAAAAAAACCCCTCTTTAAAACCCTGCTAAAACAATGGGATTATTCTAATATAAATAAAACTTTGCAACCTGTGACATACTTGCAGCATGGAAATACCACTGGCTATATGTAACAAATGTATGCAATTTATAAATGCATGTAAATTTAAATATATGTATGTGTAATAAATACACATAAAAATGTGCACTGGCTATTTAATATTTTCTAGCTGCACATTTAGTCTGTGATGAAGCTCGATGACGGAGCTGCAACATGCATCTGCCTGCCTATCTGCCTGATATTTCAGCTTGGCTTGCCAAGGCAAGTTTCAGAGGGTAACACCACTTAATGTTTCTCTTCATCTCTGCCTCAGGTCCTTCTCTACCAGCAAGCTTTTCTTTCAATAGGAATAATGCAGTAAAGAAATCTTACTTCTAACTTCTTTTTTAATACAGGGTTTTATTAAGTTGTATGTACAAGCTGAGACTCGGCCAATGTAAAATAATCCTGTATTATATTCCAACAGAATGGCTTGTCAGTTAAAAACAAGAATGCTTTACAGTCATTGAACCATGATTCTGTCTGCTTCGTGCCTCTGATGTTGCCTGTACTCTGAACAGACATGGCTCACTAAGACACAGACAGCAAGGACATCTTTCAAAATTTCTACAACAGGCACAATTCTGTAATCTCATTAAACAATCTTCAGACAACTAACATGATTACCTGGACTTGTATATCGATTAATAACTCGGGCATCTCCTCCCATTTACGACTGCTTACATTATTGGCTCTCAAATACACACTTTTTCTATCTTTCCATCTTGCTCTCCTTATTAATTCTAGATATTAATTGCAACTAATGAAAAAAACAGAATTACTGGAGAAGGAAGGGACTGTGTAACTTTGCAGAACAAGGAAAGCAAAGGAAGATTGCACAAAGGATTTGAAACTGTAACAGACATATGGTGAGCAATACTGAAGATAGCTGCCAAAAAGGTGAGAATTAAGAAGCAAAAAAAGGTGGAAATTAAAAAAAAAAGAGTTCATTTCAGCAAACCACCACATTTAAGGCTAAGAAACCAATCCTGTACACCTTTATTTCGGACTAAACAAATGCCCTTGATTAACTTCAAAGTAGGGCAAAGTAGTATCCAGAAACCATGAGGACATCAAAAGTACATTGCTGCCTGGTAAACAACAAAATAATTTTTGAATTAAGGTCAGGAGTGAGCCAAGAGAACAGACAGTGACTTTTAGTCACATTGGGATATTTTTTCAGTTGAAATTAGGAATTGCAGACCAAAGCATATTTGGGGATTTTACTAAACCTGTGGATCTTGTTTAATAAGGCTTCCCTGCAAGAGTCACACTTCAAAACACACTACTGTGTGTAATTTAAATAGGTGTATCTGAGAAGAAATTTTCTATGCAGAAACATGGAAGTAAATATGTGTTTTATATAAAATACATGTTATCAACAAAGGTCAAAATGCACATTCCCAGAGAACTGCTGTGTGTAAACTACCTAATCTGAAACCAAAACCGCACTGATATTCTGCCCTGCAAAGGTTAAAATAAAGGGAAAGGTTATGAAACTGCCACATTATCAATGAGAGCCCTAATGCCACTTCTGTATCTGACTCCCCTGCCTGGCAGCCCGATGGGGTACTTCCCATTTGGTCAGTCTGTTGGCAGCAGCACTGCCTCGCACTGCTGATGAAAAACTTCTCAGGGATAACTCATGTTCTACCAGTTCCTCTGTGTAACCTGTTTGCAAATCCTAGTGTACAGAATATCTAAGTATAGCCCTCAAGATTAGTAAACCAATTTTCATGACATATCTCTCACTACCTAATTCAGTCTGCTTTATTTCTTAAACAGTTGGACTATGAACAATAAAGATTACAACCCCAACAAGATATATATATATACACACTTAATATCTCCCTCAATCTGAATTACATGCTGTCATCTCTAATAAACAGTTAATGTGATTCTCCATGATAAAGAGTTATGTAGTTGAGGAAACACTTTAGTGTCGGACTAATGCCAGGAAAATGAACACAAAGTTAGCTACTTTAACAAAAGGAAAAAAATTCAACAATCATTATAAGTTTTATATGAACTCTGCTGGTCAAAAATAATGAAAATTCCTTTAGTAACTGATGGGAGAAATAGTGTTAGGATATGTAAGGCAGGGAGAAAATAATTATCTTTTCCCTTTTTTCCACCCCCCCCCCCCTTCAACTTAAAAACAGGGAGCTTTGCTTCAGCTTGTTTATGAAGAAATAGCAGTGTCCATGTTGAAAAAAGGGGAGAAAAATACCCTGTGCTGGGTCAGACTAAACATCCTTTCTGGAGCAGTATCCCAGTTCAGACTGGTCAGCTGTCAACACTTATAGAGAAAAGAGCACAAGAGCCGGGCAGGTACGAAGCAGTGTTTCCCAGCCTGCAGTAAATGTGGCATTGGCTTACCTCGGACAGGAACAGTTCACCCATTCTGAAGCATCTTCTAAAGGTGAGGCTCCCTTTCCTGTGAAGGTGGTGACATTGGGCAGCACCACAGGTAGCTCTTCATAAGGCACGGGGACAGGGCCACACGCCCTGCAGTGAACGATCGGAATAGGCGTTCCCCAGTACCGCTGTCGAGATATTAACCAGTCCTTTAATTTGTCGCTCGTTAGGTCTCCACCTATCCCCTTATTTTTGGCCTGCTGGGTAACAACCTCTAAAGCCTCCTGACGAGTCATGCCTGCGAGCTGATTAAAAAAACAAACCAACAAACAAAGCCAATAAAGACAGGCAGAAAAAGAAAGGAAAATGTACATTTGCTGTCAGTGAAAATGCAAGAAGAGACAAAAAAAGTCGCAAATGTCATTTCTGAGAGTCAAAGTTTATAAGCCTCATATTATCCTTCCCCTTCCTGCTGCTTAACGTCCTTCTATCAGACAGACTATTCACATACCAGTTACTTGATTAATTTAAACCCCCTTAATCAAAGGGTAATGTTCTTGATGGCCTGAGCAGAACAAGGCTTAGAAAGAGCCCTGCAGACCTCTTCAGCTTTTACTGGCTGATATCTGCATTTACTGGCTGATATTTTAATCAACTGCTGTATGCTGAAACTTCCAGAATGTCACTAACTCAAGGTAGAGACTGAGGAAACAGCTTGCTTTCTGCTCCAACTCATTTGGGCTTTTTCTGTTCTTGCTTTCAGGTATGTCTTACCCACTCAGACCCTACCTGTCGTGTAACAGGATATGAGCTTTGAGTCTGCTACCAAATGCATTTTTTTCCAAGAGCTGTAACAGCATATATATTTTATATTTAAAGGTAAGATTTTGATGTCACTTCAGGCAGGTGTGTTACCAGAAAGGCTTACACCAGATTTCAATGAATATGTTGAAAGAGGACTCATATATTAATATGGAGCTTAAAAATGTCTTGAGAAGGTGAAATAAGAATCAACTTTTAACACAGGATCAATTATTCAGATTTCCTTTAGAAAACACAGACCAATACTGTACTAATTCTCCAGCACAAAAGGAAAAAAGCCTCATTTTATTGCTACAGAAGCGCAAACATGTTTCCTCATTAAATTATTCCTAGAAATCTGGTAGCATAAGCCTGGCTTGATTTTCTTAAAAGAAAATAAAAGCCTTTAAATGTAGAAATTATTTGGCACTCTTGAGAAATGAGATTTAGTTAGCATTGTTATTGTGAGTTGGAAAGAACTCCATAGTTGTATACACACCTCCCCAGAATTAATAACTTTCTCCAAACCATTTGGCAATGTTTCAATTACTTCAGTGAAAGAAATGCCCAGATTCTTAGCTACTGCAGCATCCTCTGCACTTGTATTAGGTATTCCTGGGGGAGGGGAGAGTAAAAACAATTAAAAATTAGTTCTGGGATTAATTAACATGGATATCAATTGTCAAACTGAGGATAAAACATTTTATTTCTATGATATTCTCTTTCTAATGGCTTATGTTGGCCCAAAGGGGTTTAAAAATCTAAGAACAATAAAAATTATTCATGTTCTTTAAGCAGTGAAATCCAAGCAACTAGAATTACAAACACATTTTCTGAGTTTCTCTGAAATCCAAGTATTAATCAATGTCTTGCCACAGAAATAGCTGAAAATTAGATGGTTCAGACAAAGCCTAAATGCAAAGCTAAAAAATTTGGATAAATAATAAGCGTTTCAATACAATTGTTATCTAAACATAACATATATTTGTAATTATATATATTTATGTTATATATAACATATATATATATAGCATATATTTAGATACTACAAATTTAAATTCTACTTGCTAATATGAATTTGCAAATACTAAACAAACAGCCTAAATAGTGCTCTTGTTTCAACAGTAAATTTAATCTCTTTCTAATTTCATAGCTTATTAAAATGTACTACAACACAACAGTCTCTAACATTACTATCCCTTTAACCCATTATGAAGGACATGATTTGTTTGTAACATTTCAAATAACATCATTTTTCTATTTGGAATAGAACTCCTGAACTTCACCTGTTGCTCAGGTCAGTTACAGAAGTCCCTGATGCTCTCTCTCCCTTTCCATCTCATTACTTGGGTCAGCCACACGCCTTGTATAGGAGTTCCTCTTCTAAACCACGTAATTGCTTTTTATTATAGCAATTTACCAGCACCATAAAATGACAGAGTACCTTTAAATATTTCTTTTTCATATTAATAGATTATGACATCCTCCCTCCAATTTTGCTGCATGTACTTTGAACAACACTTTGTCCTACTTTGGAGGACTGCCTTTGAGGGTGAGGTAAGAAATTTCTCCACTTCATTATCACCACGTAATTTATATTCAAAATAACACTGAGATGCTAACAGATTTATTATTTCCACAGGGAGATGCATCTTTCTGCATATTTTTTTTCCTTTCAGTGATTATTTATTTAGTATTGTGAACAATCTTGCCCAACTGCTGTCATCTTTAAAAGGAGAAGAAATGTACTGCAACAAGCTGGCGCCAACATGAGGTTGGGGAAAGCTTCAGACAAAAGCTATCCCAATATTGCTGAGCACATTAGGATTATTAACACACACACTATTTCATTCAAACCCAGTTTAACAACCATTTTCATTCAGACAATGAAATGCCTGCTATACATTAACGCTATCAATATAGGAAGTTTGGAAGCAGACAACTACAGAAAATCAAGGAAAACTTCCCTGTGACAAATAGCAAGCAAAATACAGACTCACTATTTTATCTTTCCAGCAGATGTACACTCTTGCCATTTCAAGGCCTTATTATAGAATAACTTATGTATCTTAATTTGTCAGGGAGCCTGGCAGCCTGCAACAGGTGGCTTTACAATATGCTCTAGAAATGGAAAAAAAAGTGGGCCCCACTTTTTGGTCTTCAGTCTTTTGAAAAGATGCTGCTATTAATGTACATTTGCAAAGCTCAACAGCTGGCATCCAGCACTTCCCAGGAAGAACTGGACTATTTCCAACAGACATGAGGCCATGGTATGTGCCAGTGAGCAAGCTGGAAGTTTTTAAGGAAAAATGTGATTAGGTATCTCAATTATTTGGCTTCTTTTACATGAGCAGAGGTTCTGGTTCTCAAAAACAGATCCATTCCTAAAGTGTAAGGTGCAAACATGTTCTAAGTAAGGTACAGAGCACAAGTGAGTAATTTCTATCAGCCTTGTGAGGGTCATCCAAGACATTTTTGCAGTGGCAGCTGATTTGACTCAGTCCAGTTGTGCAGGAACAGCCAACATCAGCAGTGGTGAAGAGTAGAAAAGAGTAGCTCCTGGGCAGGAAAAAAGTATCGACAACAGGGAGGCAGCAAGAGGGATTTAAGGGATAAGGATGTAGTCGAAATAGGGAAGAAGAGATAAGAGGCTATTTCCTATAAGGGCTGGCACAGATCATTGCCTACTCACTGCAGCTGAGATGAAACCACAACAAAACACAACAGTTAACAAATGGCTTGGTCAGTGCTACTTTGCCAATTAAAATGGAGACGATTTTTAAAAGTTAGTCCAGTTTCTAATTTTACTTAGAACTACAGTCACATCATCTCACCATACTTAACTGCCCAAGTTGAGGGGCTAGGCTCCCTGTACCAGGAAGGAGTAAGACAAGCTGCTTCACAGGATGTCTTTCAGAAAAGAAGCTGACTCCAGGTTATGTAGAAGATCCTCTAGCAATGCCCAATGCCCTTTCACTGGCAGACACTCAATCCTAAATTATGGGAACACTTCCTTTCGAGATAAAGGGTCCAGGATAACTGCCCAAGGCTACCTGAACAGAATTATTATTTATTCCAATTTATTTCATTGTTCTCAAGACAAGTGTTATCAGATAGAAGTCAACCTTGCAAATTTCATACATTCACTGTCTGAAACATTTCTCTGTAAGACAAAAAACAAGCTAAAAGTTTGGGTTGTCTGCAAAATGCTTATATGAAACAATGGCATAGATCTGTTTTGATTAAGGATGGTAGAGTCAGCCAAATACACATGCACTGTAGGTAATCAATCATCTTAAGATATGCAGATTTTCAAATTTAGCTTATTAAGTGTGCTAATTTTATAATATTTCCATTAAGATTTATTATCCTGTAAATCTCTCCCCCAGACAGATTCCACATAGCTAATTTTCCCCTCCTTCTTCACTAATGAAGAACGGTAACAAAGAACAGGATCCCCAAGTCCAAGAGAGAGCCACTGTGTTCAAAGACTTGATGCAACAGTATCTGGTGCTCCAACACAGCAACTGAAAACTTGTGCTGGTTCATTTGTATGTTCGATCTCACGTACCGATTTTAGTATCAAGATAATTCTCAAAATTGTTTTTGGCTGAGATGACTACAGGAATCTCCTGGTTGGTAAGCAAATTCACAGCTGTCACTGAAGTGAGGGAGTCTGAAAAGAGATGTAATGATCATGGTAAGGAAAGTACGACAGAAAACACGCCAAGAACATTACTTGCTATTAAAGCTCAGTTTGTCTTAAACATGCATGAAATTTAATAGCAATTTATTTACATAAGAAAGAAAATGAAAAGCCTAATTACATTTCTAGAAAGTTCAGTCCTATTAAAATCTTCAGTGAGATAAATTTCCACGATTAGAAAACATACGTCTAACAAACATCTGAATAAAAACAGGGTAAGATTTGGACTGTAATTAAAAAAACCCCAGCGAGTCCTTGACCACTATTGGTGTGCTGCAGGATTGTATGAATTTGCTGTAATAAGCCCATAATTATATACTAGCAGACATTAAAAATTTAAGGGAAAAAAAAACAATTAAAAAAAAAAAGAATCCAGTTATTCAGATGAAATGGAATGGGATTGTATATACTGTGGTTGTGCTCTGGCTCCTTACAGTAGAACTACAGAGCATGAGAAATACTGAGCAGCATAAATAAAGAAACCTAAATAACCAATTGGTTTCCAAACAGAATATCCGTATTCAGATTAGAGATGAGGCACCTAATGTCCACAGGGAAGGGGAAAGAGGAGAGAATCAAGGCTGATAAGCTGAAATTGATTTGCAATGTGCAGCTTTGGTGGTTCAGCAAGAAGAAAATCAAACCTTAATACCCCAAGTTTTGAGGATTCAAACCCCACATCTCAATTTGAACCTGTTTCTAACTTTGGTGCCTTTAAGTTGATGATAATTAATACAATTAAAATACAGACAGCTAAGAGCTTCCTTTCATCTATCTTCATAGCTAAGCTTAGGAAAGTCACAGTCATGTACTGCTGTGCATAAAATCTGACTGAAATAAAACAACTGGGTTTTAGAGAACTGGGCTACTATATCTCATCGGTCTTGTTTACACAAACCATGTATTTGTTTCTTAGTGCTAATTTTTCAAATTTCAGGTCTCTGAGATATCCATATTCTAGATAAAATTTTGCATGTTCAAACCACCACACATAGCTTTCCTCCTCTGTTTAAAAAATGTACAAAAGGAACTAGTTCACTCTTTAAAAGCAACTAAGCCAAAAGCCTCACGAACAGGATGCTGAGTGGGTGGGATAGTCTGCTTTTAAAAATAACTTCTCTCCTACCCAGCAATAATTCTGAT
>VZTU01032466.1:0-29281 GCA_013400835.1 Zapornia atra
GCTGTCTCCTTTAGAACATGTCAGATTTGTTCTTAAATACCTACTCCTTGCAAATTCAGGGAGGGTGATTAACCTGATGCCTTAGATTAGCATTTTATCTGTTATTAGCATGGTTATGATTGGATTTTTGGGAAAAACTGCAATGTCACCAACTGAATTGATAACCAACCAGAAACAAAAGCAGATAGTGAATCCTAAGCTTCCTCTCCTGCCCCATTTGGGTTTTTTTGTTTTGGGTTTTTTTCCCCTCCCCTGCTCATGTAGAGCCAGAAGCCGCAGCAGCCTTAAGTGTCTTTGACTGTTGTTCTTCGCCTAGTAAATCTCCTCATTCCCATGCAGCACCAAGAACTAGAAAGAAATGTAGCATATAAAGGAAATGTATGTCTAGCTACCAAGGAATATTCCCTACTTCAAATTTTTAAGTTTTAAGGTTTTATTTTAATATTGCTGACAAGATACCATCATTTGCATTTGAAAGAATTGAAGTCTCACTAGGTTAACAACAGCAGCTCGAGACATAGCTTCATCAGACATTTCAAATAAGAAAATGGAAAATTATTCTTGGTTTTCTTCCTGGCATGAGAAAATAAGCCAGTCTGAAAATGCATTTACTTTTTCTTGATGTCACCATTTCCATGGTATTGGGGAATGAACAAATTGAATTGACTCAGTGGCTGGCAAAATGTAATCTACAACATCAGTGTATTCATCTCCCAAAAGCTAAAGTTGCTTTGCACCCTTTCTTCTAATAGAGATATGTAAAAATGCTCAGGAAAGCAAACACCCTTTCCTTTGAGCTCCCACATGCGTAATTTTAAGTTCTTTCAAGGTTTTATCCTTTCCCAAACTAAAGCTTTATCCCCAGTAAAACTTCTGTTGGCATCCATATACAGGAGTGCACGCTGTTACAGATAATTTTATATAAGAATGTTGATGAAGTTTGAATGTCATACAAGTTTGTGGCATATAAATCTTTATTTTTATGTTGTTGGTCCCCTGATGAGAAAGTCTAATGGGCTTAGAGGTAAAAACGCTTGAAGTATTAAAAAAACCACTTTGGGTATGAAAAATGCTCTTTCTTGGCTAAATATTGCTATATTAACCATGAAAATTGTACTATCATAGGTCCTCTCTCTACCCCACCGGAGGCTTGTTTGCTACTGCAGGCTGTTTGAAGTTCCAGATCCAAATAAACCTCAGAAGCTTGGATTGCACCAGCGAGAAATTTTTTTATTCAATGATCTCCTTGTGGTACGTACTTTCAGGTGGACAGGCTTCTAGTGAGGTGTTCAGAAATGCCTGTCTTTGTGATATCAGTGGAATTAGTGCATGAGCATTCCTAAAAATAAACACCTATTACCTGTTACTCTGTACTCCAACAATGCTGGGATGATCACAATTTAACTTTTCTTGGTTTTCCTCATTAGATGTAATTTGCTTTTAAACTGAAGCTTTTCATTGATTACTACACTGTACTGTGAGAAAGTACTTGGATGCAATAGCTTTAACAAAATTACTTCCAGTTTACCCATTTCCCTAATGGATAAGCGAGACATTCTTTATTCTGTGAATAATGAATTCAAGTTACTTGTGGAAAAACAAAATTACAGACTATGTATTCCCCAGATGTTCTCTGACCCAGACTTATTTATTCACTGGAATAGGATACGGCGAAATACGTTTTACAGTTGACTTTACTTTTAGTAAATGTTTACATTTTAGTGTGCATCTAACTTGACCTCATCTTTTGAGAAACAGACCTATAGAGATAGTGACAGCTTGGACTTCTTTGGTTGATTTACTCTTAAAAATAGGAAAATTTGTTGCACTCAATTTGGAATGTATTTGGCTGTTACCTGAGAACTAAGAACTAAACCATTTTATGGTTTCTTATGGAAAAGCCCACTTGTGCACACCACCAAATACTGCCTTATACCATCTCATCCAGTGATGCCCTGTGCCCCTGCGATCTGTACAGCACCTATCTCAGTAAAACCTCTGGGTCCATGGAAACCTTTACTTTTTGCTGCAATAAAAGTAACATGCCACTACCAGTTGTAAGCAGGCTTGCAAGGTTGCACAGTACGTAAGTATGAAGGACTAAGCTGGTATGGAGAGGTCTATACACATGTTCTGCCTGTTAGGCTGTAACAAAAAAGTGTGAAGGGAAGTGTGCAGCTGAGTTGTTTAAAAAGGAAAATTTAAGCATATTTAAATTTTTGCTAGAACGCACACTGCACTATATGTTTTCTTTTTGGAATTTCCAGGAGTTCTGGAGAATAGAGGACACATATTTTGTCTGGATAAAATATGAACCCTTCTGGCTAAGAGATACCAATCCTTCAGAGCTAACTTCGTTTCTTCAGCAGTAGTAGATTAAATACATCAGTTGCACTAAAAAAAAAAAATTAAATTAAAAAAAATTACAAATTCACCTTTTGTGGCAGATTATAGCTGGTTTTGGCATAAAATGTTCTCTTATATGCTAATTCTTAAGAACAATAATTTTCCACAAACACATATGGTAAAAGGGATTTTTAACTTTGTTTATTTGATAACTTTCAGGTGACCAAGATTTTTCAAAAGAAGAAGAACTCAGTCACATACAGTTTTCGACAGTCCTTTTCCCTCTATGGAATGCAAGTTCTTCTTTTTGAGAACCAGTGTAAGTCTTTTTCAAAGACTATTTTATTTATAATAAAATAAAATTCATGTGAGTGACGGGCAGGACGTGATTCTGAATTTGGGAATAAAATTGCTCTGAACTTAACTTAGCCCTAAAGTTTAAAACAAGGTGGCATCAGTTAAAGAAACAGCAAGACTGCTGTTAGATTTTCTTGTTTGTTTGTTTGGTTTAGTCAGAAGCCAAATCTGGAGTTGTGTTTTGCTGGTAAGGAATGGAATGTTTGTAAATAAATAAATAATGCTATATCTGCTACTGAGTCAAGGTGTGCAGTTAGCTGGAACTGAATGTATGATAACAAATAATGACTATTCTAATGATACGTGTTATTCCAACCACTGTTTATTTCATTTCTTAACTCTATGCCTAGGTAATGTGTCCTCATTCAAAGATAAACACAAAGCATGGAGAATCTGAATTATAGTTTGTGGATTTTGACACCTTTTGTTTATGTCAATTGTGATCTCTATAAGTCCAGTATTCTTCTAAATGCTTGTCAAGCTTAGTCTTAGCAGACAGCAGCTCAAGAAAAATCATTGTTTTGTTGGGAATGTGGGAAGGTGGTATATTTGACTTCAATTTATGGTTTGTAAACCAAACCTTGACCTTCCTGACAAACTGGATACGGTTTGGTGCAACTCAGTAGTGAATAGCATCTCTGCTTTTCTGTTGTGGAAGGCTTTTAGTTCCCACTTATCCTTGAGAATGTGCTCTAATGCTCATCTTTTGAGCAACCTGTTATGGAGTTGCTGTTACTGAGTCAAAGCATCTGGAGATTTCCAAAGGGAAGATTTTGTAGAGCTTATAGCAGCAATGTAGCCTTCAGATTATTTATATGCATACACATTCATTCTCTCTCTCTTATGCACACATTATAAGATATAAAATTCATTTTTAGAGAGAAAGACCAGTATTTCTACCCTGGATTCTACTAAAAACAGATGGATATATCATTTCTCTGATGTCAAGTTAAATAAATTAGTAATTTTTTAAAATCGCATTACCATGCTAAGTAGGAATACTTCATTGGAGTAACCTTAAAAATATCTATAGTTAAACTGGGAGTGAAAGGTTGGATTCCTCTGAATGAGCTGGACACATTTTACCTGTGATATTTAAGTGACATAGTTGGCCTCTGTCTTGGCTTAACCCACCAGGCAGCTAAAACAACCACAGAGCTGCTCGCTCGCTGTCCACCTCAGTGTGATGAGGGGGAGAATCAATAAGAGAAAAAGGTAAAACTTGTAGCTTCAGATAAAGACAGTTTATTAGGACAGAAAAGAAAGATAATTAATAATAAAAATAACAATAATAATAACAGAATATACAAAATGTGATGCACAGGACAGTTGCTCACCAGCTGAAGCCAATACTCAGCTAGTTCTCAAGCTAAGTGCCTTCTGCCCCCCCACCCAGTTATATATGGAGCATGATATCATATGATATGGAATACCCCTTTGGGCAGTTGGGGTAAGCTGTCCTGGCCGTATTCCCTCCCAGCTTCTTGGGTGCCCCCCACCTTCTTGTTGGTGGGGCAGTGTGGGAACCTGAAAAGCCCTTGAGTGTTTGGCAGCAATGAAAAATGTCAGTGTGTTATCAACAGTATTCTGGTTCTAAATCCAAAACCACAATACTATGCTCACTGCGAAGATAATTAATTCTGTCCCTGCCCAAACCAGGACAAGCTCCTAAGGTGAATTCACTGCGCTGAATCAGTGAGGTGACTGTACTTCTAATACTGGTGTCTGTCAGGTGAAATGCAGTTTTTTCCCATTGGGAAAGAGTATTCTTCCCCTCTGATTTGTAAAATTCTTGGCTTCCCTTGTCCCGAGCAAGCTTTGGGGTATTTTGGCCAGAGGCATCATGCCACTCAGTAAATCTGTGTGTAGCAGCTGTCAGAATCAGCTGTCTTCAAGTGAATAAAATGTAGTGTCTCTAAAGTAGAGGCAACAAAAATATTGGCATTACTACTGGTGAGACTGAACAAAAGGGATTGTGTTGATGACAAAAGAATTGACTTCTAATGATAGAAGTTTGTTACATTGTAGGATGAATGAGCTTCAAAAGAGAAAATAATGTCATGTAGATAAATAGGCCATAAAGGGGAGTGTATTTTACATTTTCAATCAAAATCATTGAAAATATAAAGGGCAAGAAGATCACTTCAAAGAGAGTGTGTCTGTAACCAGTACATACTTATATCAGCATTTCCTGATGCTTAATCGATATGATGTAGAAGAGTATCTCTGGTAATAAAATACTTCCATTTCTTCAGTATCTGAAGATTGTTTTTCTTCATTCTTATGTGACAATAGCCCCTGTGACTTGGGGGTTACCAAGTTTCCTTGCTTGGTTGCGTAAGCTCTTTTCCAAGCAGTGTGCTTTCTAGAGCTGTTTGCTGCATATCCAGTTCTAGTGTTCAAAACAGCACATGCTGTCAGACCATGCTCTTCCCCCCTGTGGGCTTGACTAGGACCAGACTCTTCCTCATCTTTGGCTGTATGCTGACTGACAGCAGCTGCAGACAGCTTGAGGTGGCTGTCGGATTTGATGCAGTTATCCTGTGATCAGGAGAAGCAAATCGGCTACACTTTGCTTCTGTGGGAGATGTTGAAGCAGAAGCCCCAAATTCTTGCTCCCTTGGTTCTCTTTGAAGCTTGTGGTAGTTGGCACCTTTTTTCACTTGACAATGGTAAATGCACTCGGCTTCTCTTTTAGTTGCAAATCTGATTTGGAAGCCAAGGTTGCACTTGCGCTTGTACTTGTTTCTCAACATCCGAAGTCTGTATATTGTTGCAACCTCATGACTTTGAGGAAAAGACTACCTTACATCATCTGCTGGTTCTTCAGGGAATGAGATTTTAGCACGTGAGAGCACTTGAACTTCAGGTTGAATACCTAAGTAAATATTTGAGAGCTCTGGCAAACCAATAAGGTCAGGCAGTTAAGTAAAGGAAAACACAGTGAATTCAAATGGACATTTTGAGGTTTTCTGACACCCAGTTTCTACATGTTCGTGCTCCAAGCAAAGGCTGATTCTGTTTTCTATAGCAGAATAACTCTTCCTTGTAATCTATCTTTCTGTAAAGCCTTTTATCTCAACCAGAAGATATTTCTTATGAGCTGATAAAATTTGCATTCTCAGATATGCAGTTGGAAAAGAGGCAAAGACAGTTTGCTGAAATATCTGCTGGTTTTTGTGACAGCGCATGTAATTTCACAGCTAATGTTAATTATTTTTTTAAGAAAAAAAAAAGAAAGTAGGGTGTCCAGGGAGTACAACTTCATAGAAAATACTAAAAGCTGTACATGCGTGTGTGTGTGTGTGTTCCTGCAAACTTTAAATTAAAAGTGTAAGACAGTTTTTAGTAGTTGAGATGTGTTTGAGTAGACTTTATCCAGCAAAACTTTGGTCCCAATTGAGTAAAGTAGGTCATGAGATCTGCTCCATGAAACAAAAACATCACCTTAATTTTGGAGGAGTTTTTTGGGTTTTTTTCTGGGATTTTACATTTTTCTATTGTACATTGTATCTAAAGGGTAACAGCTGCTTAAATACTGTCTTTCAATATTTATTTGGCATCTTGACAGATAAGCAGTTCTAATGTAGCTTAGGGATTCTCATTCTCTTTCTCTGCCTTTAGACTTATTTCTCTGACTTTTTTCCCTATGTGGTAGCATCAGTTGTGGGAGGAGGTTGTTTGGGTTTTGGTTGGGGCTTTTTTAATGGAAAGTAATTGGAATAATCAGAGCTTAGTTTTTCTTTACTCTTTTTTCTAGATTATCCCAACGGTATTCGGCTCACATCAGCTGTTCCAGGAGCAGATATCAAAGTGCTAATAAATTTCAATGCACCAAATCCTCAGGACAGGAAGAAATTTACAGATGATTTGAGGGAGTCAATTGCAGAGGTTCAAGAAATGGAAAAGCACAGAATAGAGTGTAAGTACAAAGGTACATATAATAGTGCACTTTTAAGATAATCAAAATAGAAAATCTTGAGTCGGTATATACCCATTAAAATTCTTTAAAAGTTAAAAAAAAAAGTTTGATTCTAGAAAGAGGAAAAACCCAATGATACCTTAAGCCCCAGCTGAGTTCATAGACTGCAGTGTAGCTGCAGTGGAAATTTAGCCCGGACAAACTGCAAATGGCAGTGGACAGAGGATTAGTATAAATTGCAGTATGGATTTTGGGGGTAATTTACATCACACTGAAATTCTCAATGATTGCCCTTCAAAACAGTTTCACTTAGTATTTCTTCATTTCCACGTCCATATTCCTCTATTCTTTCAAATAAGTAGACATAGTACAAATCTATATATTTTGCTGAAAGTTTGATGACTCGAACCATGGGATATTAGCTACCATGTTCCCAAAAGAGGAATAGCCTTTCCTCCTGTATGTTTAATTGTTAGTACAGGGCTGAAGTTCCTCTCTGGCATTTAACAGTGCCAGAACGAACTCGTATATGTGACCACATACAGAAACCGCGATGTTACCGTGTCCTCCGGTATATACAGTCAGTGAATATGAATTGGACACTTATTCTCTTTGTTTCAGCTGAGCTAGAAAAGCAGAAGGGTGTGGTGCGTCCCAGCATGTCTCAGTGCTCCAGCCTGAAAAAAGACTCTGGCAATGGGACGCTGAACAGAGCTTGCCTGGATGACAGCTATGCTACTGGGGAGGGGCTGAAGAGAAGTGCACTGAGCAGCTCCCTGCGAGACCTGTCTGAAGCAGGTAAGCACTGCCTTTCTTTCCCTGCTCCGACTAGTGCATGCAAAGAGGTGTGAATGATGCATATAAAGCCCAGCTCGCAGTGGGCTTTCAGAACTAGTAATCCTGAAACCTCAAACATTTTAAATAGCTCCTCTTTCATAGTTTGTGTTTAATTTCTGTTTGTTTTTTTACCCTTGTTCTATTAAGCAACCACTATTTGAAAGCATTTAAACCGTTGTAGATTGCTATGTATACTTTTAAAGGAGAGTGAAGACAGAGGAAAAATTGTGTTTTATTAAAAAACTGCTGGTTGACTTGTGCTAGGAGTAACCCATTTAGCTTTCCTTTCTTTTTTTCTTCCCCTTTGCTTCTTCCCCTTCATACAATAGGCTTAGAGAGAAAAGAATCGAAACTGGTCTCTGTGTAATGACCGCTTTCTGTGTATGTTGTGCTCAAGTGTACCTGTGTTACCACATTGATGAATGAAATTGAGTGAAGCCCTACTAAATTCTTTCTAGAGCTATGTAGTTCAGATACACTGTGTTCCTGACCTTCTTTTATTGTTTTGTAACTCAAGATGTAGTTCCCAATTCTTGCAAAAGAGGTTGTTGTGAAATAATATTGCCAGTGTAATAAAGGAAGCCCTAGTGGGCAAGAATGCCGACATCCCAAAAAGCCACTGATGTGTCTTAAGATTTATTAACTGGTTACTGGAGCTAAAGACTGGAAAGGAGTGGTGGTGTGATTTTTTTAGCCAAAGAAAAGCCAGAGGAAGTTTGGTATGTATTTTATGGTTTGCCTTGATAATACACAACTGGCATACCCATGGAATAAAGGCTACCATGGGTCATAACCTTGTCTTTCGGTGTTAAACACGATCCCTGTCGTTTACAAGAAGTTGTATCTGAACATCATGCCCACTATTCAGGAAGTACTTCTGGGAAGAGTAGCTACTTTTATTTTTTTACTGGTAGTTCATAGTCTGTGCTGCATACCCTGACTTCTTTCAATTGCAGTGATGAGTTACAGTATAGTCATAATTTCAGTAGTAAGTATATCTTAGTAGTAGACACTACTTATCTTTATCCTTTTTTTAACTAAAGAGATTTTAGCTATACTGCAATAAATTAAATTGCAAACTGAAATTAAGCCTGTGTTTTGTCGGTGTGTGTATGTGCATATAAGTATGTAGAGAGTGAGCTCTTTCAATTATTTTATTCTCTGTTTAGGCTTTCACACTCATATGTCCATTTGCTTCATTAAAAAGACCTAGGGCCTTGATCCAAAATCAGCTGAAGTTGAATACTGGTGCTTGATTGGCTTCAAAGGATTTTAGATCAAGCCACTAGTCTTCACCACTATTATACCTCAGATTTGAGGATACTTCCATCATCCTTTTTTGTTGTTTTGGTTTTATTTCATGAGAATGAGAACTACCATATTGTTGAATATGTGAGTTCAGTGGGTATCTGTACCCATAAATGTGATTTCTGATTAATTTTTTTCATCCCATAGGAATTTTTCATCCCTGTCTTTCAAACATTGCCATGTATTTAAATTCATGTTTTGGATACTATGCAATAAATGACTATTTGTAATCATGAAAACATTTCATGTTTCAACAGGGCATGCCTGCAATTGACATGCCTACTACTGAAAAGAATGTTTTTCCATAATAAAAAGTAGAAATCATTCACAGACTGCAGGGTTTATCAATGAGCTTGTTAAACCCAACTAAACTTAATTTTAACTTTAAGGAGTTGAGAATTATGGAGAGTTTCTGTTTGGTCTTGTGCAGTGCAACTGACTTGAACAATTACATACCTGTTACTTGCTTTGTTATTTGGTGTCATTTTAATGAGATTATACGCATCTCTTCTGCCTTTTCTCAGTGAACACCTTGCACGTGAGGGTGATTTCGGTTTAGTGTGAGACCAATGATCCATAGGAAACCAAAGAAATCTCTTTCAGTTAGCAAGATACTGCGTCCCAGCGATTATGCCATGCTAAATCACCTCTGTAAAAGAAGACTGAATTAGGTTGCCTCAATTCTTTTTCTGGATGAGACACAGGATCAAAAAGGAGGAGGAACAAGAGTAGTGGGACTCTGTCTGGCTGTGTAGGAAAAGCCATTATAAAAGTGGATTTTTAGAGAGTTCCTTTCTACATTTCAACAGAATTAAATCTAATAAACACCTGCAGTGAGGCAGTGAGGCAGGTAATTGTCCAATGAACATTGCAAAAACAAATTTTAAATATTTATACAGTGAAGGGGAAATCTGATTGAACAGCACTTTTATTGCATGAATATAGGACAAAACTATTGTTTAAAAATGTCCATTGCTCTCTACCAGGTATCACAGTAGTAAATGGTGGCTGTAGAAAGGGCCTTTAAAATTCTCTCTTGGAAAAGAGTGATGATTCATAAGCTCCTTAAATCTAATGAATGTTGATATCCTGAATGATTCAGACCCCTAAGCTGTAAACCATAAGGAAAGGCAAGATTTTCTCTGTCAGGAAAAAATGTCAGGAATCATTTCCTGGTGGTTGTTCTTCCATGCATTTGCCACAATAGCTTAAATCATAATTGCAAAAAGGATGTGCATGAGCATGTCTTGATCTCGTTGTTTGTTGTGGATTGATGGTTCTTTCCATGGACTAAAAAGCAGAATGTGGCAACCAACTCTTCCAAGATGTGAATACGTCAAAAATTCAGTGCTTTATTTTTCTTCAAAGAAAAATACATCTTTTTTATTATGCATTCTTGAGCTGTAGTCAAGGAAGATCTGAATTTATTTGTATCTCTCTCAGGTTTCTTGACTGATTTTAGGCTAGACAGTCTGAACTCCAGTGACCCTGAGTTCCTGGAGGACCTGGTGCTTTCACACTGAGTTCACAGTGGTAAGCATCTGTGGAAGTCAAGCCTTATTCCCTCCATCCCTTACCTTTAAGGGGGGAATAATGTTTACACGCTTCACTGGGTTAAAAATTGTAATTTTATGGTTTGCCTCAGTAACACACAACTGGCATAACTGTGTAATGTTGGAATCTGCAGAGAAGAGCAGGATGGTATAACAGTTACTACTAATAAAAGTAGTGCTTGTCTCATTAGCTCCTGAGCTATCTCAAAACAATCTTTAAGGAGAGACTAGCTAAAATAAATGACCAAATAAACCCAAACCAAAACCATAAAGTAGTTCCACAATTAAAATAATTCTCTCTGTATATTGCATATAATCTCAGTCCTCAATATTTCTTTCTACCTTCCAAAAAAGCTTTATTAAAATTATTTCTATTTTTAAAATTTCATCATGTATTTTTAAAAATTTCCTATATCCCAAAATGTAGTGGAAAAGATGGTGGAACTTCTCAGCACAGCAGTCCCCTTAAAAAGGTGCTGAGTTCCTGCAATTCCAGGATCCCTTTACCTGCTGTGAATCAGTGTGTAATGGGGTGGTGCCCTTGGCGCCTCACCCATCGCGCAGGCAAAGTTACTGGGTCATTTCCTCCTTCCTCTCCCATGGATTTTGCTGCACTACATAGGATGGAGGATACTAGCAGTCTTTATTATCAGAAGGGAGAGAATTTTTTCCTGTAGCAATGGTAAGGGGCATGACAAAATTTACTGGGTCTTTTTAAATAAAACAGACTTGTGTGGATCAGGTCTCTTGTCACATGTGGATATTAATACCAAACCATTTTGCAAGTACGTTGTACAAAGACACCCCACACAGCATATAAAGACCTTTGTACCAACAACTTTTAAGTCCAATGGAAGAGGCACTGTGCTTTTCCAGAAGGAGCTCAGCAAGGTGAGGTGTGGTTATGCTGCTTTCTCATCTCCTGCGGCTCAACCAGTATATTGAGAATAACCTGTTTGAAGGTGCCAAGAAATTATTTTCACAATTGGTGTGTGATCTTCAGGCTTCATCTGTTTCACCCAGGAAATAAGATGAAAATATGAAGGTTAGAATGAGTATTTTCACCCTGGAAAGTGATCTCTCTAAATTAATGATGAGAGCATATAATTTAGGTAATTTTGAGCAGGTCAGGTTGGCTAGTACCTCTCAGCTCAGTAACTACATGCTGCTGCTGAATGTATCAATTTCACAGCCTTTGGAGGGCTAGTGTAATGGCTCATTGTTACAAGAGCTGCTATATTCATTTGCTTTACCCAAACCTTAATTTAGAATTTTTTTCAAGACTTTTTTTTTACCAAGACATGTAAAGCCAGGCCATAATGCTTTGTTTAGATATCAATGTATCTCACTGGCATAAAACAGCCTCAAGAATTACAGAGCATCAGTGAGAAATACTTACATTTACTGTCATGGTCTGCACATCTGAGAGATCAATTTCTGGAAGGTAGAATGGATTTTTACTAATGAAACTCTGAGATTTCTTTTGGAATGTTTACATTTGTAAAAATTTTTTAATCACTTCATATTTTCTCTATGAATTTGAAATATTCTGTCCCACATGATGCATGTACATATATGGGACATATGTGTGTACATTAAGAAATTTCTCATACAGAATATTCATGTCATATCAGTGAATTGTTGGATGACTCAGAAGAGATTAAACCAATTGAAATTTAATTTCATAAGAATAAATTAAAAACCCACCCTAAGTAATAGCCTTAAAAATGTCAAGTAGCTCAGAATATATTAAGCAAAACCAGCCTTCACACTTGGTGAACACCACCTTGCTTTATACCATAGCTGTTAATTATGAAGCAAGCACAGACTTCTGCTGACATACAGCTCGAGCCAAAGGTCACCAGTTCCTTGAAACGCCTGTGAGCACTGCAGCTCTAGGGGAGCATTTTTGGGACAGGATGCCATCTCAAGCACCAGAGAACAGTCCTGAATAAACACATGTTGGCAGGGAGAACGCTCTGGAGGATTTACTTAATAGCTTTCATATCACACTGTAGGTCAATACAGAATTGGGTTCAATTTGTTTTAAAGAAACAAAACAAAGCGCTCTCTATAGTGCTAGTACCTATCTGAGGGAATTTACAGGCATTTTTAGTAGGATTTCTGTTTGTTCTTGGCTTTGCTAGTACTTCTTTGCCTTGAAGTTATTCTAAGCAAAAATCCATCTGTCTCTCTCTGTCCGTATATACTGTGTATATACTGTGTTTGTGGTTATTTTATTAGAGACTTTTACTCTTGCCATATACAACAGGCATTAGGTTTTCCTTCATTTTTGGCCACATTTAATGGCTTGTGGCAGCTGTCAGTCTTGCTTGCAGTATTGACTGCTGAGTCGAGATTGCCATCTTTCTCTGTTTTTGTGTCAGCAATAAGAGTGATTTGAGTCTTAATCAGTACTAATCCCGTTAGCAGAGCAGAAAAATATCAAAGCCTGACTAGAAGTAAAAATAAGGGATTATCAAAACCAGTTTTTCTCAGGGGGTTCATAAGATAGCATAGTTATGGTTTTGATAAAGCTAAAACTGCAGCAAGAGATGAACCACCAAGCTTTTGACAAAGAGCCTGCCTAGGGGAATTGTTCAAAATTCCAACAGAGTTGAACAAAACAGCTTTACCACAAACACCTTCCCCTCGATTTAATGTCAGTGTTGAGGGGTTTGTACTGGGGAGTAACTCTGGGAGAGGGGGAAAGTTTGCAGGAGTCTAAAGGGAACTGAAGCTCCTAAGAGAAACTTGTGTTGCAGGGCATCATCCCACGACCAGCCAGGTCAAAGTTATGCTTATGGATCCAGTCAGTAGTATTTTGAGATCATACTGATCTTATAAGCCTTATGGGTAGTCTAAATTGGTCTGTGAGAGGGTATATAGAGAAGTAAGGGTGAGCCTCCTGGGAATCACTGTTGTGTCCCACTTAAAACCAATCCCAAAGTTCTCCTTCACTCTGATACCGTGTGGCTTTTGGACTCATAAACATGAGGGTATGTGGCTAGTAGGTTCAGTGATGCTGAAACCTGCACATTCCTCCCCAAAGCCACCTGTTAGCATAGAAGATTCAGAAGGCAGCTATGTACCAATGCAGGGTGAAGATTGTCTTTGATATTTGGCCTTGCAGAAAAGCACTGAGAAAAGTTGGTTTTCTACAAACATGCAGATTCTAGAGAAGCTGTGAGAACCTGACCACCCTTCAGAGGTTAGCTTTGTTTGTACACCCTGCCAGTAAAGAACTGTGAAACTTTGCAGAGCAATGCTCAAACAAGCTATCTCTTCAAAAATATCTATTTCCATTGCAGCCATATGCTCTTTTCTCTCCTGTGAAATGAGAGAAAAAAATCTGGGATCCTGTGTCCTATATATAGCCACTGAGGTATTCTGGCTCTTTAGGCAACCAGTGTGGTGTTTCATGTGTAATTTTAGGCAAATGTCTTTTAGCAGTTTTGAGAATATTGGAGGACAAATCCATCATATGTAAAGATAAAGCACTGCACAGCTAAACAAACAAAACCTAGCCATAATGTCAAGACAGATTCCAGATTTCTTGATCAAAAATTAAGTTTAGTTTCTTTTAAACCTCATGAAAGAAGATTATATGAAATCCACTGAGGTTCCAAACTGAAAATGAAATGATGAAACCAATGACCCTCACCAGACCCCCACACTGAAGTTCAGACTATGCCGATACTAAATTTTCTGTTCAAATTAATACCCCACAAGTATATCTCGATCCCACCAGTCTTTAGATAAAGAAAATTCATAGACAATCAGATTTCAGGAAATCAAACAATTTAAAATTGTTGCTGGTCAACATCATAACCGTGCTACAGCTACAGGTGCTAAAATACATGTACTGCGAGAGTTGTACAGACTTAAAAAAAAAATCACACCCTGCTAATGACAGTTGGTTCACAACAACAATAACAACAATACCTCTTAACAGTTAGTCAGGTTCAGAAACTTAATATACCTAATGGCCTTAAAAAACCAATCTAAGTTTCTGCCGTAGTAGCTGCTGTACCAGTCCAGTGCGATGTTCACCCCCGCAGACCCCTAGTTGCGTTTAGAGACTCCTCTAGCCATTGAGGGAAAGCAGCTGTTCTTCACCCGGGTCTTGTCTCAGTCTCTAATCTATGGTGTTGCATGTCCTGGGCAGGCAAGCGTGGGCGACGCAGCAGTGCAGGATCGCTAGACAGCAATATGGAAGTAAGTAGGAAGTTACGGATGTCTAGCTGGATGTGATGATGTGCATTTCAAACCTTTCTTTTATATACATATTTTTTTGCTCTTTTTTTTCTTCTAACATATAACCTGCCTGCCTCAAATAAAATGCATGCCTGGGCTACTCACTCCGTATTCTTCCAGCTTAAAAAGCACTGACAGCTTGTTTTAGACCGATGCCATTTTTAGTTTGAGCTAACCTTGTTCCCTGTGTTCCTGCAAGCATGGTTAAATGAATATGATGTGTCCTTTTGCCACCATTTCAGTCTGGTCCCAGCTTAAAAGCCCACTTGCTCTTTGTTACAAAGTACACTGTTCTTGCTGTTTGATATTTAGCTACAACTATCGACTTTCATGCTCAACCATTCCCATTGCTTATTTTCCAGTTAAATTGCTAAATGTATGCAGTCATGACACCATGGAATTGCACAGATAGGGCATGGGAGGAAAAAACTATTAAGATAGGTGAATTCAATGTGGATTTCATGAGATTTCATTCATCTTCAAACCATTTATATATACTATTCATGTCTCTGAATTCAGCTTGCAGATTTTTTCTTTTTTTTTTCTTTTCTTTTTTTCTTTTTTGTGTTTGCTCTAGGTAGATTGCAGTTTAAATCTAGCACACTTTGCCTAAGTACTGTTGTGTCCCATAATTCTTCTTAAAAAATACAAACCCAAAACTTCCAGAAACTAAATACATCATTCCAGGCTAAATAATAGAGAACGTTGGACCACAGGTCAGAAGAACACAATCACATAGAAATCTTAGTGGCCAAAACGGTATGGTTCCATTTAACACATAATTCTGAGGTAGGATTGAGAAGCAGCACTGTGGCATACAGTAGTGGAAAACTACTTTAAAAAAAGAGAAAAGTTTAACATACTGTTTTGAAATCTGAGTTGTAATATCTGCTGCTGTGTGTTTAACTGTTTAGGTTGAATTTCATACAGTTTCATTTTTTGTTGTAAAAAAGCAAGCATGGTAATTTTTTTACAGTATTTTAAAATGTATTTTTCCTTTAAAAACACACTCTTAGGTCTTATGTCATGTTACTCTTCCATGACATGTTTAAAGTCATAGCTTTCTTTATTAAAGTGCCAAGAGAAAAAACATTTAATGCTTAAAATACCATAAGAAGGGCATGAATGCCTCAATGGCAGCCTAGAGAAGGTGGAAATAAATTTTTCCCTAGAACTCTTAAGATAGTCCATCCATGTGAACACTAAAGGAGGAGTTTGTGGGTCAGTGTGAACTTTTTCTTTTAAACATTTTAAGATTTTTTTAATTTTTATTTCTATTAATTTCTTTTTAGGGGTCCATCATTAGCAGTCCTCACATGCGCCGAAGAGCTACATCAACCCGAGAGTGTCCATCTCGCCCTCACCAGACTATGCCTAACTCCTCCTCACTCCTAGGTTCCTTATTTGGTAGTAAAAGGGGAAAGCCACCTTCCCAAGGCCATCCACCATCTGGCTCATCACAGCAACCTCCGCACCCTCCAGCAGTTCCACATCAGCAACACTCACAGCATCCTTCTGCCATGCATCATGCAGGGCCAGCTGAGGGGCAGGCGCAGGCACAAGTGCACTCTCACCATTCCCAGTACTGTCACATGCAGCAGAACCCCCCGCCCTACCACCACCACCACCACTATCACCCTCCCCAGCACATCCAGCACCCGCACCAGTATCACCAACACGTGCCCCATTCCCAGCACGCGGCGCACTCCCAGCACGCCTCTTACATGCAGCACCCCCACGCGCAGCACACCCACGCTCCTCATCCACCGCTGCCCCCCCCGCACCCAGGGCACTCTTCTCATGCCCCACACTCTCAGCATCACCATGGACCGCCACCACCTCCCTCCACTTCAGCCAGCACCAAGCCCAAGCACAGCGGCATCAGCACAATAGTCTAGAATGCATCGGCCCTCCTAATAACTATAGTTTTAACCAGAGTTACAAAGGCACTTACAGGAAGCAACAAAAACTATTGTCAGTTTTTACCTAGACAATTGGATTGAGTTGTGTGAGCTTCAAGGCTTGCTGTTACTAAATAAAATAATTCAAGTTAGCGCAATCGATACTGGTTTTACTTATCTACTTGACAGATGCTTGTCATCCCATTAGTTCTTCTATCCGAACTGCCTTGAAAAACATGCTGCTTGCTGAACATGAGTAAAGCTACCTTTTCCACCAAATCCCTTGACAATTTTCCACACATAACAAAAACTTAGTCTCTGGAAAAAAAAAAGGGGGAAAAAGTGATACAGAACCAAGTGTTGCATTCTTGCTCTTTTATTGTCAATGGGCAAAAAAAATAAGTAGACCTGATATGGTTGATGAAAGTACGTAAGTAAACTTTATATAATATAAATATATACATATAAATATATATATATATACTGTATAGTTAACATTTGTGCTTGGAAAGAATTTTTTTCAGTCCACAAAACTAGCAATATAGACTTTAAAAGAAATTCCACTTACTTGATAGGACAGTATAATAGATGAATAGCATATGAAAGAGTAGACCAAAACCACGAAACGTTAGAAACAAATTTCAGACATTTCAGTATTTTCATTAAGAGTCCTCTGGACTTGCTAAGATTTCTAAGCAATCATTACTAAATGTGCCAAGTAACATAGCATTTAAATGTTGTAGTCAAATACTGCTTTGTATAAATCCTTATTTTATTAACACAATAATATCATACGTAATCAGTATTATAACTGCTCTGCTATTTCAGGTAAGCAAACTTGTTAAGATGCAGTAATTATACCGTAGCAATGTAGGGTGACCATTTACCAGTGGTCACCTCCAGGCATTGGTCACACAAATTCTTAGACACTTTAAAGGCTGTGATAACTGTGAATTTACATGATCCACATTTCTTTTGTATGCATATGACTTAAGGAACACACACAGAGTTAGGACAGGTGCATGTACACACTGCAAAAACATTCATCTCAAACATGAAAATGGCAAACTTCCATCTTTCGCAGCTACTTTGTTTCCTGTTTACCATAATTTCTCATTTTTCCCCCCAATGAAGCTGAATTCTAGTCAGAGTGTTTCTGGGTGGAAGCGCTCTAAAACTTGAAGGTTTGTTTTAGAATTTAGCATAGGGTTTTTTTATATATATATAAATATANTTTGAAAGTACCCAGCACTCAGCAGGCTGAGTTGATGCTCAAACCCTCACTTTCATAGTCCAGTTAGTTGCAAGACATCACATAAACACAGGCTGTGCTGTTGTTGCTTATGTGTTGTAACCAAACCATTTGCAAATTTATATACAATTTTTATCCCCGAATCCTGTACAAAGTTATACATGGCGCCTACTTTGTAGTTTCAGCATTTTGAGCCACTGCAAGGACTTTACACCTAAACAGTAGACAAAGGAACCACAACCGCAAAACTGTACCAGCCTAAAAGCAAACCTTGAAGAGGATGAGCAAAAAGTTCCAGTATGAGATGGGTAAAAGTAATAATAATAACAACCAGTCAATTTTCTTTTTAACAGTAATAAAGTTGTCAGGAATAATGAGGACATGGGAACAAGAGAGTGACTTTTCATAGTGGCTTGCTCATGGCATCTCTAATATTTGGGGGGGAGCGGGGAGAGGTTGAGTAGGTTTTTTTCCCTTTCATACCATTGATATCACAATACCAGCAAAACTGCAAACTGAGCACTTTGTTAACCTCCACAGAGAGCAAATACAGCAATCTAGAGTTTAGCCTTTTGTTTCAAGCTGTCCACGTTTGTTTCACACATGTGCAATATGTTTTCCCCTTCTGCTCCTTCTCCTCTGAATTGTCTTCATGAAAAGACTCGCATTACTATTTTTAAGTATCACTCATACTATCCTAAATTCTGCGGCTTACCTTAAGAGGGCCCATGTGGGTCCCCTGAGGCTCTGTTCCTTGCAGTTTAAAAAATATATACTGTTCTTATATGGGAAAGTAGAACTGTCTGCATGTCATCTAATGTTATTAGTGTGAGGCTACACTCTACATATTGTATATTTGCAAAATATATCAGTGTTACTGTTGAAATTAGTTGAAGTAAAGTGATAACATATTTCAATATGTAGACTTTTCTTCATACATCTGTACCAATAGTAGAGTCTAACTGTAATCTATAGGTTGTTCCAGAAAAGATAAAGATCTATTCAGGTACAAACATCTTTCAGAAACTGCATCTTTTAATTAAGACAGAGGTAAGAATGCTCCTCTTCACTGAGTATCGGAGTCTGTGCCTGTTTCAGATGCAGAGTTTCAATGGGAGTAAAATTGATGGTGTATGGAATGTATGTGGGAGCAGTGGAGAGGAAAACCCAACTCCAGGTGTGGTAATTAACAATGAAGATTTCAATCTCCTGGATCTGCTTTATGTTCCAAATCCCCTTTCATTCATTTAAATTAGAGTTACATAGAAATATTCTGAACTTACACAGTAAGCCACATTTTAATGCTTGACCACTGATTTTCCATGTGCGATCAACTGAATGTTCAGGAGATGTCACAAATGTGCATGCAAAAACCCATTTACTCGTGATTTCATGTGCTGTGGAGAAAGAGTTTGTGCCTACCCTCTGGGTGCATTAAGTTGCACATGGGGAACCACAGATCATTCTGAGGCTAGTTTAAAAACCAAAACCGGTCACGTAAGAGCACAGTATTTGTAAACTATTACTTCAAGTCGTCAATGAGGAGAAACAGTGGACTTGATATTTTTTTCCATTATTTTTTAAACTCTGTGTTTGTATGTACTTTAAACAAATGACTCTGTCTTGGTGTCAGCATAAGTCTTAAGAACTTTGCTGGTTGTTTAGGGTTTTAGTATAACCTCTCTGACTCTGTCCTAGATTAACAGTTGCTTAGAGCAGTGTGGATCACGCCTAGAATAGGAAAATGATAGTGCATTAACACTATGTGTGGTTAAGAACATTAATTTTTTCAGCCTGCAGGCAGGAGTAAAATTGAGAGGGTTTTTTCCTGTAATGCCCTTGCCAATTAAAAACTGGTACAGAACTGCACTGAGCGACTGTGCTTCTCTTCTTCCCATAGATGATGTGGCAAAGTAGTAATGCTGATTTGAAAAAATGAAAGGGAGACGTAAAGAGTGAAGGTGTGGCAACAAAAATCTTTTCTGGGACAACAATCAAATATATATTTGGGGTTTTTATTTTTTTAAGTTAAGAATGAAATGTAAAACAATGTACAAACAAAAGCCAAAAGTTCATCCTAATATAATGTGCGTCTTGTATTGCTAAAAAGAAACCAAGTCTAACATACAGTGTAGAATGATTTTCCCATCATGTACTGCATGCAGCAGAAGCCTCTTGTTTCTTGATAAAATGAGCTGAAAGACAGTCAGCAGATATTTAAACAATGAATCTCTAGATGTTGACTTGCTGTTCCATATGAAGCTGTGTGTTTTCTGCAGTTAAGCATGCATTTTGCTGTTCCGTTGTAAGATACCATCGCACTTCTTGCCTGCAAAATGGATTCTTGTGTATATATTTCAAAGAAAAGTGGAACCAATAACAAGATTAAATTTGGAAAAGAGAAAAGGGGGTGGTGAAAACGGGACCAGTTGGGGGAATAGATTAATTCTCTAAATTGTACATAGTGTGTAAATTAGTATTACTATAAGTCTGCAGTCACTTTGAGGTTGCCTATTTCCTGCTAGGAACTTAAATCAGCTTTGAGTTGTATTAAAACTGTTAGAATTAGGTCTTGAATGCAGACTGTTAAAGACTTCAAAAAACATTATGCTTACAAGAAGCTTCTGTTCTGGGGAGGCTCGAGACCCCTTTTGTAACTATGGGGAAGAAAGGAGTGCTTTCATTTTAATATGCATTCTGTTTGTAAGTAGTAACAGACCCTATTGATGTAAAACTATAACTGTGATCATGTGGAGAAATCAAATAAATCATTTAAAACTCTTTGTTTCTCATTTTATGTAATCCAAGAACTTCAACTCCTCAGACTTGAGATGAAGGAAATCCCTTCCCACAGTATCCTGGGCCTGCCAAGCCCATGGGATTTCTGCTACTCACTGCAAAGGGGCTGAGATTTCAGCCTTCATCTTAAATTAAGGATAAGATGATGGAAACAGTCTTAGTGCTGGAGCAGCAGTGATTTGTTTGGTGGTGTTGTAAATAGGTTTGGTTCCAAGGTACGATGGAGAGCAGCAGATGCACCACCTAGGTCTGCAAAGGAGGAGAAGTACCAGAAGAGGCATTTTTGGCGCACTATGTGTCCAATCACTCTAATGTTGAAAAACAGTAACCAGGTTTTGAATCTTCTGAAACACGAGCTGGTGAGCATGTTCCACTGATCCCATTTGGCTCTCACATTTCCTTAACAGCTCTTGCTCAGGACCCTGACTCACAAGTGTTCTAAGTTTGTCCTTCCCAGGGAGCAGTCCTGCATTCCGAAGTGTAACCTGCACACTTTGGATCAAGCTTTGGCAGTGCTTCTTCCATCGGTGCGCCCGCTGGCAGGAAACCATCACCAGACTTCAGTAAGTGATGTAACTGAACACCTATTACCCCATTACTGCTTATACCAGTATTTATTCGGTGTGTGTCCTGGTACCGCAGAAGGATCGCTACACAGGCACGTTTGTCACACGTGGCCCTCACAATAATTGGTATTACACTCCCACGGCTACTTTAGTTAATAACTGTGGCATACTGAATTGTGTTCTGGTTTTTCTGTTTCCTAGATGTGAAGGACACTACAGCAAGTCGGTAAAGCCTGATAAAATGTAATGCTTAGGTATCAATTTAAACTTAAGTATTGTGTTTGCTTGTTTTTCTATGAATTTTAGGACATTCTTGAATTATTTTCTGAGAGTAGTCGACTATGACTTGTTTCTGAGTGGCTGTAATGTCACGATGTTCACCTCAATCAGTGATTTTTTGGATTGGTAAGTACACATTTATCACCAGATATTTTCAGTGTGCCTTCCCCCAGGGCTGTGCACTGTGTGAGAAAGTAACTGATGCCTCACAGAGACATTCTGTTAGTGGACGTGGAAGAATTTGCAGTGATGTTCTTTACTGGTACTTCTATTCCTGTTTCAGAAGTTAGGATTTTAAGAATTTTGATGGCCATTTTGAGAAGGCAAAGAGTCTGTCTTCTCTAATTAAACTCTTAGGAGCCTGTAAATAATGTCCTAAATTAATCCTTTTTTTTATTATTGATCCATTTTAAAAGTGAGACCTAAATAATATGTCTAAACGCTACTGCTTCCTACCTAAACTAAGACAGGGTTGAAAGCATTTACAATCTGGCACTGAGGAAAAATAGTTGAAGGAACCTCAGCAGCAGTTGTGGTTTGTGTGGTAGATTTCCACAGGTTACAGCAAAGCCAAGTAACTTAATTAAAGCAATTCAGTGTAGGTTAAGCATGCAGTAGTCTAATGGCTCCCAGTTGTTCATGCTTTTTTCTTAAATTTAATATCTTTACTTGTTTTAGGTGCTCATCTTTGAGTTGCATTCCATAAGACTGATAAATATGTACATATCTAGTGATAAATGCCTTCCTTTCGGAGGTTATATTGCCTTCCTACTGAGGATAGGCAGTAACCTATATCAAGGAAAAGGTCAAGGTTTCCTATTAGGAGTTGTAACTGAAAATCGCATGTTTTGCAAGTCAGAAAACTTTTCCTAAGCATTGTCCTACGTTTGTGCACTTTAGGTGTTTGTGTGCATGTATCAGTGCACACATCAATTGTGTGAATGAATTTTCATGCAGTAGCTAAATCCTTCAAGGTCTTCTGGATAGCGTCTTCTTAAGAAGGGGTTACTTTTCAGGTAGTTTCTGTATTGGTTGAAATACATTAAGGCAATATTGAAATGACAGGAAATGAAATAATGAACTTCATACTTTGTACTTCTGAGATATTTTTATCTGTCTCTCTCGTCAGGTTTTTTTTTTACTTAAAAATCTCACAAATTTACTTTTTTTCCCAGTTGGCCTCAGTTTTCATTCAGGAGTTTCATACTAACAGGTGTAGTATCATTTTGCCACCTATTTATATGGCGTATACCTAATAGCTGTATGATGTTTTATTCATCAGCTACCACCTGTACACAGGGATTATTTGGGAGGCCCAATTATTTTGACGTGTCTGGCACAGTATCACAGGCCCTGGTCACACAGAGTCCCAAATGCTGTTCCTTTATCCCTCAGCCTTTCAGACTGAGCTTGAAACGTTAAGCCAGCTTCTAGGGCTTCTCCTGCAGCCATTCAGACAACTGCCACAGGATATCAGAATTATGATGCTGTTGGGATTGTGGGATAAATCGTATTTCAGCATGAATACGTACTGCCAAACATATTTGTGTAAGATGAGCAATGGACTTACATGCCACAATAAATCTTTACTGGTATTATAGCTGCATTATATATACACCTTTCTCCCAGAGCAGCGTACTGGATTTTTGGCAGGCTCACTAGCCTCCTTGTGATTTCTTTGCTGCTCTATTTTGTTGATATCAAACTCCTAGAGGAGGATGTAGCACAGCTGGCTTGATAGAAATGATGGACAAATGCTTCATTTTAGGTGTACTTTTTACTAGACTCTCTTTTTGTTTCCTATTATTTCAAGAATTAAAGCCAAATCCTGTGTTACTTGGCAAAATTAAATCAACTGCGGGATGAGGCTGGTCATGGATGTTAGGAAATGCTTAAATTAATGTCTTTGCTTGAAGTACTTCCTAAGCCAAGTGAGAACTTAGATGAAAGTTGTGTGGGTGATGCTGACCTGAAAACATAATTTTTTTCAACTGGTTAGATTTACTGTTTTACTGTACATATAAATGCATATTTTAAGGGATAAAATGTAAGGAAAAAAAACCCTTTATTTAGCATTTTTGCAATAACTGAGATGTGAAATTAGCATTATGGTTCATAAGACACAGCGAGCTCAAACAAATCACAGCAGCCGTACAATTTATCAGCTCTGTTGTAAAACAACTTACACAACTTCAGCTTTCATTTATTTCTTCACATCTAGACACAGCAATTTAAACAGGTATGTGTAATGAGCAAAGAAAAACTAACGTGGCTTACTAAGATGCAGAGGGTAAATTCATTCTAACACAAATGAAATGTTATGCATGCCTGGTGAAAAACACTTTTTCTCTGCTTCTCATTTTTGTGACAAAACATGAACAAGTGTTTGTCAAAGAAATGGGCTTTATTTTTTGTCTAGGGAAATTGTTTTTTGTCTAGGGAATTGTTCTGGGTGAGGAGGCTGTTCCTCAGCAACAGTATCACAGCAAACCGAAGCTGGAAATTAATGAATGTAATCATTACCACTATGATTTTTTTTTTTTTTTTTTAATGAACAAACACAACCTGTCTTTCAGACCTGGAGCTTAATCACATTGGATCCAGCCAGAGTGAGTATGTGCAGCCTTTTTTATCCATGATCCTTGGGCAGGAAGACATCCTCCCTGGAGCTGTACCACCCAGTGGTCCCTCTCTCCCCGGAGCTCCCCGAGCACCTGGGGCAGCTGTGCTGTGGGTCAGGCTGAGGAGCAGGAGGGAGCTCCAAGCCCTGTGAGTGCAGGAAAGTGGATGCAGCGCCAGGGGTGAGGAAGGAAGGCAGCAAAGGCATGGGGCTGATGCTGAATGCACCACCTTGGCAGGACTGCACTCGTGCTGGGCATGCAGCCCCTGTGAGTGTTTTCCTCCTTGATACGCTCACCTTATGCTCTTGACTGATTGTTGTTTTCATTTTGCTAGTGGCTAATATTCCTCTATATCCATCTGCAACAACATTTTAATGTAATGATTCATCCCATATATTGTCTTTTCCATCTTTCTGGTAATCCCTTGTCTCTCTTTCTGCCTCAGCTTACCCCAAGCTCCAAAAATGTCTTTGCTGTAATTAAAAAACAACAGCAAAGCACAACAAAACCAACCAGCCAAAAACCTCCAACCTGAGACACTTCTGTTGTGTTTCAAATCTGGCATTTGGAAGAGCAGACACAAGAAGTAACGTTTTCTACCCAATAAGAAATGTGTGCTGAGGATTCTAAATCAGACTTCAAGCATCCTCGGCATTCGTAGCCCTGAATTTTGACAGCATTTCAGCAATTTTTATCAATGCCTTTGATTATGTGCTAACTCTTCTACCGTACCAGTTTGTACATTTTTCAGAATAGTTTGCATGTATATTTTATACCTAAAGGTGGAGGAAACTTTCTTTCTACTCTCATTTTTTTTCCACTACCACAGCATTCAGAAATCTGGACTATTAGGAGTTACTTCATGACCCTGCTAACATACTTGGAAACTGCCAGCATAGCTTCATGCAAAATGGCGTAAGAACGTTAGTGAGGAATCCCAGGGGAGGCAGCCTGAACGAATCCTCTGACTCTGTGGATTTGAAGTACCTTCAAGAAAAATGTGGTGAAAAAGCACTTGCATTTTGGGTCATCTGTTTCCCTTTCCATACATGAGAGGGGAGAAACAGATGCCTCAGCTCGGATGAAGCAAATTATTGGACTAAAAAAAACCATTATTAAAATGCTCCTGAGGCCATGGAGCTCCTTCTTTGCTCTCCAACATTAGAGTATAATAAAATTTCTTTTGGCAAAGAGGCTCTGACCCGTCTCCCGTCTGCATTCATTATTACTGCCAAGCCATGCTTTATTCAGTTACTGCAAGGTCTTTTTATAGCCACCCTTGTTCTCTCACTTATCACTGTCATTGTTATGGGATGTAAAGCCTATGCCATCCAGGCTGGCTTGCCGCTCCCTATCCACAAAAGTGCTCGTGCAGGATCCTGTGGTAACAGCTTCTTTCCTAGGCTGAGAGTTTAGGTTGTCCTCTTCACAGACTAAGAATTATACTTGGCTTCAATACGATGTTAGGTCTATTTTCTTTCTCTTGAGAAATTAAGCTTTTTTTGGCTGTAAAGAAAAAATTATAACCCTTTATTACGTGGAATTAAATACTTCATAAAATAAAATCCTTAAAACCAAGATAACTTAGTGCTTCCTTTTAATCTAATCTGACAGAGCTAATTGATGATTTGCCTATAAACGCCGCCTCACTAACGCCCTTTCACTAACAGCAGGTACCTGTTTCTCTTTCAGGTGGTGCTTGTGACCGCCACAGTAGAATAGTTCTGGACGCACACTAGCTTGGACCAATGTGTTTGTACTGCAGATGTGTTAACATCTCTGTTTCCAACACAATAAATTACTTCACAGCATGTAACCAGGAGCAGAAGTGGAAATACCAGTTCCTGCTCTCACCTTTCCCAAGATTTAATTTGTAAGCCAACTTTTCTAAAATATTCAGAGACAGGAGGGATGATGCAATGAGCACATCATCACATGCCCAAGGGGAAGACAATTATGAATTTCAAGTGCAAAACTTTCCTACCATCTGTCTGACCAAAAAGGAGAAAACAACAATTACTGAAGGCAGGAGAGAGGCTACTAAAGGCATTTCCTGTATTTTCCTGAAAGTGCTGCTGCAAAGACTGGTGAATATTTTTACAAAGTAATTTAGACCTACAGTGACACTTTTTCAGTAAGTAAAATACCCATGTCTCAAGGAACTAAGTATCAGTAGATGTTTAGATTGTTGAATATCATTTTTAAGTAGCTACTGAAAAGTATGGTAGAGAAAAAGAGGAAAGGAAAACTGTTGGGTCACTTCATGATACTCATTTACTGATCTGCACTTCTTGTATTGATTCCTTCTCAGAAAAGCTAATCTGTGTGGAATAGACCAAAATGTGTATCACTGTGGCATTTGTGGTCTGTCACAAAACACAAGCTCTGAAGAGCTCCCTCAGGGCTGAGTGATTAGCTGGTCCAGGAATGTGGTGAAGAGTGGTCTAAGGACGTCAAAGGAGCTGAAATGACATGAAAACAAGCATGAATAGCTGAGTGGCAGAGACAGCAGAGATTTTTATGTAAATAAAAGCAGGGAAACAAAAAAGGTTGGGCATGTTGCTGAAGAAGGAGGCAAAAAAAGATGTGTTTCCTTTAACAGCACATCATGTGGTTCTGTGCATGCAGTTTGGAGATGTTTATAGGTCGCAATGGTGGAACTAAGTGTTACGGAGAGTTGAGGAGAACCACAGCTGCCAGGAGCATGCTTTCAGCCACAGTTACATACAGTGTTAGGAGGAGTTGCACATTTGGGACAAAATAAATGGTATGACATCATCTGTGCCAGTGCAGAAGCAGAGATGATTGTGCAAGTGATAGTCTGCTTGTAGTTTCATGCTGTGGGCATGCTATCGTCCATCTGCGGTGATTTGTTCTGCAATTGGAAAAGAAATTGAGTATTTCTTTAGACTACGCTCACAATACGATTTTCATGCTTAGAGAATGAATGCACAGGGTGGAGTGGGCTGGCTGCTGTTCCAGTTCTTCTGAACTTCCTGATGAGGCATCTTTTTCCTGCTGTTTCACAATGGCCTAGTTTTCACTGTTGGGATCATTTTCTCCAAGCAGTCTACCCCCATGCTCTTTGTTTACTCCTTCTTTAAAGTTGCCCGACTACCCTATTTGTACTGACCAGAGGCAGTGTGTCCTGTCTAGTAGAGGGTGGCCTCAGCTTTTGGTCCTTAGCCTGGGGAGGATGTCACTGGACCCACACCTCTTCTCCTGCCCAGAAGGGTGTGTTAGCCACCACCACCTCTGCCCAGAATGGGGATGTGGCCTTGGCGGGGCATCACCTTCTCCCCAGTGCCAGAGGGTTCCCTCTCAGTGACATCATGTGGAAAGGCCTTTGTTCCATTAACCCCGTGAGGCTGAGCAGCAGAGCAGGTTTTTACTCCTACTGTCCGTACCACCAACCAGCTATACAAGCTCCCCCTAGAGACAGTAACGTCATCACTCCGCACAGAAGATTGCAAAGTGCTGGAGCCATCTAAGAGTTCCCTACTCTTCCCCGCCTTGACAGGACTAGGACATCATAATCACCTCTTGCTTTCCCACCTCTCAAAACCAAAAGCAGCTGGGCAGCTTTAACCAGAACTGACCATGTGGGGATTAGAATTTCAAGAACATTGTTGGCTGCATTCTGTATGCTCCTGTGTTCCTGTTACCACAAAACTGAAAGTACTGTCATCTTTCAGGACCACAGAGAAGCAGGGTCCTGCAGGTAGCCTCTCCCATTGATTGCCTTTATCGAGAGTGCTGCAAAGGGCTTTTCTCTCTGAAATAGGGTGTTCATCTTTCATACAAAGACAAGCAGTTGGTACAGATCATCTCTAAACTCACCTTTCAAGAGAGTGTCAGAAAAAAGCTCTCAGCAGTTGCATGTGACCCCCCACCAAACAGTCATACTTCATGGGATCAAGAGGTTTTTGAAAAGGAAAAACTTTCTGGCTGAGATGGGTTTGACTCTGAAGAGTTCCACGCGTGTTTGGACTCAGCACTGTGGTTGACTCACCAACCAAAGAGTGAAATACTTCTCACCTCCTCCCTGATGTATGGATGAGACACTTGTGTGATACCTTTGTCAGCCTGGTCATGGCACACAGGGCTCTGACAGACACCTCTGCTTGGGAATGGTGAGGATTCAGGGATTCCCACAATGTGAATACGTACACACATACAATACACACAAAAAACCAGCCAACAGAGCTGCTGGCGGTCAGATACATTTCCCTATCCTTTCCCTTCCCCTCACCCTCAGAGTCCTTTTCTGTTCTCAGTGCAGTGCCTGAGAGGCAACCACAATGGTGATTTATTTGGACTACAGGATTAAAGGATTTACAAATCCTAAGTAAGCAAAAAGGTAAGCAAAGCAAATCAGGTGTTTAGTAATTGTTCTTTTTCTAAGTGCCATCTTGTTAATTCCCCAGCATTCTGAAAGTCTCTTCACAGACCAAAACAAACCCAGGGCACAGTGATCCTAAAAATGCGAGAGTTAAGGCAGCCTTTAAAGGACTTGAAAGAAGTATTCCAAACAAATTAATTCTACCCTTCTGTAAATGAACTTCAGCATTCATAAAGCACTCATGTCATTGAGCACTCTTACCCACCTGCAGGTGAGAACAGTAGGTGCTGGTGGTGATGCAACAAACTGGTGACCTCTGGGACAGGAACGGAGTAGCCTGGATTTCCTAATTTTTCAGCATTTAGGTAACCAACCTGGTAACCTGGCCTGGTTTTGCCACTTGGGTCTTTAGTAAAACAAAACCTACTGTCAAAGGCACTGCACAGGACAGAAGTACAGATCTGGACATCCTCAGTGCAGCACCAGATTCACTGCAGTGTTTTGTCTTTGGAGCTTAGGTATTGATGGAAATGGCCCCAACAGCAAAGGCCCGTTCAGGTGAGGGCTTCTGATGTCAGCTGCTGACGTAATTTCTCCCCCTGCTTCCAGAGGCAGGTGAGGAGGAGTTGGGTTTTGATGGAGATTTTGCCGTGACTACCATCAACTCAGTGTGGAGCAGCACATAAGCCGACCTGAGCTGGGGCTGGAGCACTCCCCTCGTCCCCGGGGGTGGTCCCGTGCCCCCTGGCCGGCGCTGATGCCTCCGAGTTGGTTCTGGAAGGCGATTCAGCCATGCTGCCTGCTCCACCGGCCTCCTGTCAGGCTATCCCCTTCCAGACCCGTTTTCTGTCGCTACCCTTATGTGATCGCCAGGCCCGCAGTCTGAGGAGGTGGCCGAGGGCCAGGCGGTACCGGACCCTCAGCCCGGGGTCCCGGCAGCC
>VZTU01032466.1:29333-89367 GCA_013400835.1 Zapornia atra
CAGAGCAGCGCGCGGCAGGCAGGCGAGAAGGCGGCCATGAGCGGGCTGGTGCTGCGTGCCGTGCGCGTCGCTCGCGCCCTCCCCGTCCCCGCCGTCCTCCCGCTCCCCGCCGTCCGCAGCCTGCGCACCGCCGCGCCGCGCCCCGCCTTCGCTAAGGAGCTCTTCCTGGGGACGCTGCGGAAGGTGAGCGGGACGCTGCGGGGCCGCGGCTGTGGGGGCATCCGCGCGGGGCCCTGTCCCGCGGAGAATATGGCCTCGGCCGGCTGTGGAGGCACTGCGGGGTGGGGGCGGAGGGCCGGGCCCCCTTCCTTGGCGGTGGGGTGACGCAGTTCCGCGCTTCGGCCTCGCCTCCGCCGCCCTGCCCGGCCGTAGGCCCCGCGCCGCCTCGGGCAGGCCTGCGCTCAGGCGCTTCACCTGGGCTCGGCTGGGCTGTGGCCGAGATCGAGCCGCTTGCACCTGCACACGAGAGCCGTGATGCAACTGAGTGCTGAGGCAACCCTGGCCCGCGGGCGCCTGTTACCGCGGAGCCCCAAGTGTCTGCTGGGCTCTGGGCACGGGCAGCTGCGTCCCGCAGAGCTCGCGGCTTGCGCGGAGGTGCCGCTGGGCAGGGAAGGTACAGATTTGAGTGAGGCTGTACTCAGGCAGTGAGGCTGTACTCTGACAGTGACACTGTACTTAAGACAGTACTTGCTAAGCCTATGTTTGGGGCGTGCATTTATCCCAGGCGTCATGTAAATACACTGAAGGAAGGGATGGCCCAAATCCACTGAAGTGAAAAGTCTCCCACACAGGATCTGGCCAAGTGAAGTGTAAGACAGTCAGTCAGGCTTTGTCATGTTAAATCCTCTGTACGTGTGCCTCTTGAGTGAGTTCTTCTCTCAGAACTTCAGTGCAGCAGCTTTCTGACCAAGCTCAGTGTTTGCCAGATCCTGAGATTTTGGAGCTGGAGTGATTCTTCAGGCTGTTTTGAACAGTTTGTTTGGGCAGAGGTACACTCATCTACTTAATAGGGGACAGGCAATAAAAATTGGGAGCGTGCGTCTCACGTAGTCTTTCACTTATTATGCTAGTTGCTTGGATTCTTCTTTTTATTCAGGCCTGTCAGGTCACACTGCTTGCAGTTTATGACCAAAATACCAGGGTGATGATAAGGAGCAGTGTCACTAACCTTTGTACTGGTGACATTAAACAGGTGGAACATGCTGTGTGTTTCCAAGGGACAGCACTTACACACTGAGCTTTGAAAACACTGCAAAACTAAATGGATTCTGATACAAATTTAACTCCTTTTTTTTTTTTTTTTAAATAATCCCAAAATGGGATTACATTGACAAAATTTGTGGTTGGTGAAGGATTTTTGCATCTTTGTAGTTCTTAAAATCCGTTTCTCCCAAATGTTTCTGTTTTTCAGGTAAAAACCTTCTGATTTGGTTTTGGTCTGTAGCCAGGTTAAGTCCTGTTTCTGAACATTTTCCACAATTTTTAATTTTTCATTTTGTTTTTTAAAGTCTAGTATTTGTAAGGTATATGGAATATTTCAGTTGCACCATGCATGCTTTAAAAAAAATTTTCCTCTTATTGTAGGAAGAAGTTTTTCCTTATCCAGAAATTAGCAATGAAGAACTATCAGAGATCAACCAGTTTGTAGGACCTATAGAAAAATTCTTCAATGAAGAAGGTATAGTCATTAGTTCCTTATTCATGGAAGTAATTTAGTGATTACAGTGATTTAACTGTAGTAATTGAATGAGTTTGTTATGCTTTAAATATTTGAGTTATCTTATGCATTTATTGCCAGTCACAAGGTGCTGCTGATTCTATTGGCATGTTCATTTATGGCTTTTTTATGTGGAGTCTGTGGAAGCTGATGAGAATTAATAAGTCTTCAAAACTGAAAAAAGTAATAATAGGGAAAAAAATCCAGGAAGTAAAAGAATTATGTAGAGGTAGGATTTGAAATTGGTTTTAGCTTGGTTGAATAAAGCTATTTGCTGCTTCATAGATTGCGATTTTTTTCCTGAAACTTTTTAACTGTCATAAGGTACTAAAAACTGGGGTTAGCAAAATTCAGCAGAGATGTTCATAAAGGATGACTCTTAAGAAGCAATTCCTCCTATTACTGCTGCAATAGATAAGCCGATTCTAGAACGACTGTAGAAAATTGTTTTTGCAGACAGCAATTTTGGGGACAGTTAAACAGTATCGTCTCAGGTTTCCCACTGACAAAGATAGCAGGGCTAGATTGCCAAGCACTGCAGGAGTTTGAAGAAGCCTGTATTTGTCACAATTCATGAGATCCAGGTTATTTTAACAATAAAACTTAACAGTAAATTAAGAATTTATGCAGACTGCATTTTTTAATTCCTTGTTCTGTTGGGGAACATAATTTATTGGGTAAAAAAATTTATGTATAAGGGAGGAATAAAAATGTCATATTATAGAATGTGCAGGTGGAAATTGCTCGTCTTTGAATTCATAAGCTATTCCTGTTCAGTTACTCGGGGTAGTTTATAGGTGTAGTAAAAATATGTTAGGAGAACAGCCTTAAACAGTTAGAAACTTGATATGATTGGCACTGGGTAAGGAAATTGACCTCAGCAGAGTCATTGTGACCAGTGTCCAGACACAGATGGTAGGTCTGTGTGGATGTGATGGAGGAAGAGGCAAAAGGCCACCTTTCTCTCCCCAGAACAGCTGGAGGTGTACCACACATATGCATGACATGCTGTGTAGCTAGATAACTAATCTGGGGAATTAAAAGTCTTTTCTAAAATAAGTTTTCTTTCTGAATAACTCCTCTAAGAAAAGCATGAGAATGTTTTGTTGTCTCCCCCTATTACATTTCACATAAAAGTTACAGCATCACTTAAGTTTCTTTAGGATATTGTGGAGTTACCTCTTTTTGTGTACTTTTAGGAAAGATGGCTTGTTTCCTTTTGCTGCACCTTACAGCTTTCCTGAGCTGCTTAATACGATTCTTGTTTATTTGCACTGTCACAGTACAGAACAGCTCTTGTAATCCCCCAAGAATGTGAGTAACTCATAAGAACAGGATTTTTGAAATTAACCCGTTCATAGAGGCTTTTTGTTTGGTTGGGGGTTTTTTAATATCATGACCTAGACATGGTTGTGATAGAAAATCCTGGAAATACTTCCTATTTCCAGTCAAGGAATCTGCTAATATGCATCAGCACAATCTGTACACATAGAAATAAGAAAATGAAATAAAAATGAGATTTTTATTTTTTCCACTTCCAAGTCCTTTTCCTGGCTATGTCATGACTTTACAGCCACATTTAGTATGCTTGGGACCTTCCAGATGGTTCCGAATTTTGACTTTGATGGTGTAATAAATGGGGCTGTGGGAGTGGAGTGTTGCTCTCAGGAGAGAGAAACGAGATCTCCTGCTGCCATGTTTAGGACTTGTCTCTGTGATTGTGTTCTTTCACTTTGCAGGGAGGAGGAGGGGTTGGGCTGTCAGGCAGCGGCAAGCAGCCCCCCAGGCCGGTGCATTATTGGTCCCGCAGAAGGCAGGTCAGGGTTTGAGACTTCTCCAGCCTCGAGGGCAAACAGGGTGGCCAGCAAGGTCAGACTGAAGCTAGAAAAAGTAACTCTTGGCAGGTAGGGAGGAGAAGTGTGTCTGAATCTGGTGCGGCAAGCTCTGTGTCTTGTCTTAAAGTGCTTCAGGAGACCAGAGGAAAACTGCAGCAGGAGGGGTGTGATGCTGCAGCAGCTCCTTTTGTGTAAATTATTTCACTTCTTCAGGCCTGGCCTTTTTAGAGCTACAAGCTAGCTCATAGCACACAGTGACCTTGACTCTGATTTGACAATACTGCAGTCTCAGAGACTTCTTCTGCGCCAAGAAACACAGTGTTGAATTACAAAACCTTCTGTATTTATAGTGGACTCCAAGAAGATTGATCAAGATGCAAAAATCCCACCTGAAACTTTGCAAGGACTGAAGGACTTGGGTCTCTTTGGCATGCAGATTCCAGAGGAATATGGTGAGTAAAACAAAAGGATAACCCAGTAGTCTGTTAAGTAATGCATTTTGGGGTCTTGCAAAAGGTGTCTGTACTATTCCACATGTAGTCATTTGACTTGGACAGCTAAATTAGGAGCCGAGGCTTCCTCCCCAGTTAGTAAAGAGATGTGGGCACGCAGAGTGTCTGCTGGCTGTGTAGGGAGCTCTGCATACTCGTACGGAGGGCCTGAGTGAGGTAACTAATTTTAGGATGCGTGAATTCCTCTTGGCATAGCATTTTCCTTTTTGTTCTTTTTTTGGATGCAGCAGAGTAGCATGACACTCTGTGATACTTGCAGTTCTTGCTGGTGGTTCCTGAAGCAATACTGGGTCCAAACTGCAGTGTCTCATGGAACTGATCTATCAAAGCTGTCACTTGTCACTGGCGGATAGAAATGTGGCCTTACAGAAGTGTAACAGCATTGTGTCTGTTCACTGAGAGCACAGCTTCCTTACAGAATCTTTCCCATTCAATACTGAACAAAAAGTTACATCATTATAGTGCCAGTTGAGATCAGAGACATTAGTTGCTCAGTGGAATAACCTTTAAACTGGCAAAGGAATTATTAAAAAATTATCATCTTATTCTTAGGCATGAAATAAAAACTGGGATTGAAAGTAATACTGTACATGAAATTTATAAAGAAATGAGATCCTTGCATCATCTGTTGTTTATTATAAAAGAAGGTAACTTTAAAGAGAACAACTTGGAGGAAGACTGTTGACTGTTGAACTGTTTGACCATCTGCAGAAGATAGTTTGAGTGGGGAAGATGCCTGATAGTTGAAGAGAATAGTGTGAAACAATATTTTTTTCCAATTATTACAATAACACCATGCAAAGCTGGAGGCATCCTTCAGTATTTAGTTGATGTTAAAGTAATACCCTATTTTTTGTACCACTTTTTGTTACATGCTTTTTGTTTGTTCTGTTAGGGCACGTAACTGGTGTTGCTGTGCTGCCCTGATTTAGATTCTTTAAAGCATTTTTATACAACTCATTAAAGTTTATTGGACAACTTGCAGGTGCTGTAGCATGATACATGATCTGCGATGATTAATGGTTCTGAAATGCATTAGAAATGGTATTAAATATTTTTCATGGGAATTAAGAACTAGGCAGGGTGATGTGAGACTAAGAGAGATAGTGTCATTTTATATCCAGTCCATACCGAGGAGCTCTCCAGTTCAGAGTGTTACATTCTTGGTGTTTCTGTACTTGAAAGGGGACTTTTTTTTTGGGGGGGGAGGGGGGAGGAGGGTGGGACAAGTTAAATTGTAAGGTATCTACAAATAAAACTTGGTATTTGTTCCAGGTGGTCTTGGTCTATCGAACACCATGTATGCGCGTTTGGGGGAAATCACTTCTTTAGATGGCTCGATCGCAGTTACTTTGGCAGCTCATCAAGCTATTGGGCTTAAGGTAATGCTTTTCTTTGTTGTCAAGCAGTTCTGCACAACTTGCAGAGAAAAGCTTGTTTCATTGCTGAGTGTGGGTGCAACAAATCAGAATTACAGGTGAAGCATAAAGTGGGTGTAGTGTGGTGATGTCCAGGTGGTTGGTCACGTGCCCAGCACCCTCTGCCAGTGGCTCAGTGTGAGACTTCCATGCACGATAAAGAGTGGTGAGTGTGCAGAATGCAAGAAAATTGTTAGTCCAGGGAACATTGAAATAATTCCTAGGAAAAATACTTTATCCCACATTTTTAAACTTGGGCAAACTTGCTAAACGTTGCTAGAGTAAATATTGAAATTAATAAAATACCAGTGGGGCTAAAATTATGGGGAAGTGGGACAGCTGTGCAGACAATTCAGAAGGGAGCAACTTTTCCTGGCTGAATGAGGCTGCGTATTGGGCAGCTTAGAGAAGAAAACTTGCCCCGGACCAAGCAAACATGAGTTTTAAACTCATTTTCTGCACAGTGTAGCCTTGGGTATCTGCCTTTTAGTGGTGGATGGATGGTAGTAGTCTGAAGCTTGAAATAGCAGTAAGTGCATTATAGCCAGAAAAAAGTCTTTAGCAGACAATGCTAACTATAAATACGTATTTATTCCTCACTTCACTTAAAGTTTCGTGTCTGTAGATCAGGGCTAGTGAGCTGAGCTGATTTGTAAAGCAGTCTAACCAGAAGTGTAGTGTAAGGCACAACTGCTGTGGGCAGTGGGTCAGTTGGGGTTAATCCTACTTTTGTGGAGTAACTCTATCATACCTATTTAACCACAGGTTATTTAGCTTTATCATGTATTTTATATTTTGTTTGTCCCTCATTAGAAACTGGCTGTATGGAAAAATTAATGCAACAATTAAAATAAGTGCACTCTCAAAAAGCCACTGAATGCCTGTGTAATTAAATCACTTGGAACCTGTTAATCATGTGTTGTGCTCTCTGATGAGCAGCTTTGAACATCGCTGCTTTTGGGGTTATTGAAATAAAATTACAGCAATGGTAATGAAGGTATGGTAAATTATAAAGGAAGGGCTGTATCTCTGCCTTTCAGAGCAACAGAGAAGTCTTCACTTACAGTATAGTACAGCAAAACCTACCCTAGAAGGCAGTCTTAATAAGTCATCTCCTATGGCCATTTGAACAACTGTGTGATGAGAACTTTGAGGTGTTTTAATGTCTGATACATAATAATGTCAATTGTTTATTAAACTGTCTCTTATTACACCATAAAACTGGCAAATGAGGCTTCCTGAACTTGGTGAAGCTTGTCAGCCTTATCTGTTTTCACACAGGCTGATGCTGAAAAGTTTCCTGTTAATTCTTTACTCAGGGCATCCTCATTGCTGGCACGGATGAACAGAAGGCAAAGTACCTGCCTAGACTGGCATCTGGGGAGCACATTGCTGCTTTCTGTCTCACTGAGCCTGGAAGGTACTGGTTTTGTAATCATAAAAGCTTCAGAAAGCACCAAAAACTTGTTACAGTAATCGTTTGGTTCATATATTAAATCTTTATTACTTGTTGCCTGTGTCTTCAGTATACAAGTCATTTTTTAAAGATTTTTTTTTGTTCATTTTTAAAAGGTACATTCCAAAGCATGTAATTCTTCTTTCCCCTGCTTATGGCAGTCTCCATGAAATCCTTTGCTGTTATTCCTATCCCAGGCATTCATTTCTGGTGTTATGAGGTGAAAGGATACTTTGTGCTGTGTTAGAAATGATGTGCTGTGACTGTTCTGGGATACTTTCAGTTCTTTTTTGAAATCCTAACAGCCTGTATTGAAGGAGCTACCAATAATAATAGGACAAAGTTTTGGTCTTTCCCTTGAGGTCTGAATATTTGTAGCAGCAACTTCATGTTAAAGATAAGTTGTATCTATGACATTTATTCATTGACTGCTGCTAATGTTGCAAGTTCTGTCAAAGCAGAAGAGGTACAGGTGTTTTAAAAGTATATGGGCAGATGTGTTGCTACATGATTGTAAAGGAAACTGATTGAGGGGCCAAGACCAGCAGAATGTTTGAATCCTGCTTGTCCATTTAAAGCTCTAGTTTGAAACTTTCTTCTCTGAGTTCCTGTCTGCTAGAGTGACTTGCTGGGAGCATTTCATGCATTTGCTATTTTCATGTTGCTGTGATTCAGATACCTCTCAGCCATCAGTGATGGTTTTTATTTGAGAGCCCCAAGCTGAGGTTTGACCCTCTGAAAGCAATCCCACTTGCAGTTAAATGTAAACTAGCACAGAGAGTTAACAAAGTGATCCGTGGAAGGGACCTGGAAGTAACACAGGAAAAAAACGAGGGCTAGCCATGTTCTGAAATTCTTCTAACATCTTTCTTTATCCCAGTATTAATAAAAAAAGCTTGTTAGTCTTTGTAACTTCAGTCTTCTAAGAGAATGTAGTTCTAGTGCAGAGAGCAATTATGTTTGGAACTGAATTGTAGCAATCTAAGGCTGTTAAAATAGCAGTTGGGATCTGGCTGTTCCGAGAACCGAGCAGCCCTCTGCAGCTGAGCCTGGGGCAGGCTCTTGTTCCTGGGGCAGGTGGCCTGTTGCCTGTCACGTTATGTAGTAAGGAGGTGCCTGGAGATTCTGATCACAGAATGTAAACTTCTGATGGCTTTGTAATTGACCTGCTCGTTTTGCTTCTGCAGAAGGTATGTGATGTGCCTCAGTGCTCACCAGTAGAGACTGGCATGTGGGCGTTTTTAATTTCTGTTGAGCCTTTTGACACTGAGGGTGTAAAGGTTGGGTGGGAATTGTTGAGGAACAACGTAGACATTTTAAACTTGTGGGTTTGGGTGACAGTTTCATTGTATGGCCCCATAGCTCAACGTGTAGCTCCCAAAGGCTGCGTAAGTGGCATCTGGAACACTCTGGTTGGGTCATAAGGTTGGTAACAGACATGTTAACCAGCAGAAATGTCACCTCAGGTAACTTTAGTAGATTTCTTGGCTTTTGAATCTAGACATTATAAATTTTAGTTTTTAAATAACAAATGACTGTTTAATACAATTGTAAACATTCCTTTTTCAAGGATGAAAAGAAGGAAAATATGTACTTTTGTTCTTTAAAGCCTGTTTATTTCTTTAAACATTAATACCTTGTTTGGCTTTTAGTGGAAGTGATGCTGCGTCCATCCAGACAAGAGCAACCCTCAGTGAAGATGGGAAATACTTCTTACTGAATGGCTCCAAGGTATCCACACACAGACCAGAAATACATCAGGGTTTTGTTACAAGGTTTGAGAAAGCGCCGTTATCCTGTACAGCATTGCAGTCCATAGGCGATGCTAAGTGAGAGGCTGGCCTGGCAGCTGCATCTCAGTATTGAGGTTTCCAGGCTAGCAACGAGCGACCGCGTCAGGAATACGTGTTTGTTTCAGGCCAAAGGCACACACTGGTCAGGGAATAACCTTCCCTAAAGAGATGAAAAGAGAGAGATGGAAAGCCCCTCCCTTATGTTCCTTCTCTGTCACCAGCTCATGGTGTTCAGCTTCAGGGAGGGTGGGTTGGTTAGCTAGCTAGTTAGTTAATTAGCCCCTCTGGGACAACATATGCAAAAAGAAACCATGTTTTCCCATCTGCATGCCAGACTTCGTGGTTTTCTTTCAAGAATAAAATTATTTTGGGCAAAGTGGGTACTACCCTCTGTATTACCCTCATATCACTCACATGCCATAAGTGGCAAGATACACAAACTTGTGTGTATCATGGATTTTAATTTAATTCAAATCTTTATTGCAACCTACTATTACAGTTGCTCTAGACTTAAGATTCTTGGTCAATTTTCCTTGGAAACATTTTCACAGGAGGCAAAACTCGTGCAGGACACTCACTAGAACTTAAGGGAAGAAGCAGGAATTTTTCACCGCTCTGTTCTTTGCTAATCTATTACGAAATACTGAAGAGCAGTGTCACAAAATCAGGACAAAATGTATTTCTTACACATCTATCCTCTCTCAAAACAGGTTTGGATATCAAACGGTGGCCTTGCTAATATTTTCACAGTATTTGCTAGGACAGAGGTTGTTGATAAGGATGGACAGGTAAAAGATAAAATCACTGCTTTCATCGTAGAGCGGGATTTTGGTGGAGTCACGCATGGGAAGCCTGAGGATAAGTTGGGCATTCGAGGATCCAATAGTAAGAATCACTTTAAATTGCTAATAGAAAATGTTTTAATGCTTTATCTTGCTTAGATAATCTGAACTGAGAGGCAAATCAGTTTCCCATGTAACAGTGTAAGGTCCATGTTTCTTTACCTAACTTTTCCTGAGTATAATATATTTAATTAAATTTTGAATATTTTGCATCAGTAATTGATGCTAGCTACAATCTTTGCCAAATTCTAACTTCTTTGGCAAAGTGTGTGTAATTCTGTCAAGCAGTGCATTAGGAAACTTTGTCTTGTTGCAAAAAGAATAAATGATGTTCCTGAGTGTGTTCTAAATATTTCTACGTAATAATTCAACTGCTGTTAACTCTGTTTCAGCCTGTGAAGTACATTTTGAAAACACTAAAGTGCCTATTGAGAATGTAATTGGAGAAGTAGGAGGGGGATTTAAGGTAAGCAGTGAAGATAACTAGTAATGATTTGTAAAAGCCCAGAGGAGACCTGTAGGTCACCTGAAGCACCCAGTTCTGAAGTAGCATGGCTGGTATGCTGAACGCTGTGCTGACCAGCGTGAGGGCGGGTGGTGCAGGGTGGGAGGTGTGTTCCAGGGACAGTGAAATCCAGGAGAGCAGTTTGGTGTGAAGCAAGGTAGCACTGGCCCTGGTGGCCTCAGAAGTTCTGCAGTTTGCCTGAAACTCATTCCTTTTCTTCACAGGTTGCCATGAATATCCTGAACAGTGGAAGGTTTAGCATGGGCAGTGCATCTGCTGGGATGATTAAAAAATTGATAGGTGGGTGCATTAGCTGCTCTGTTTGCTGGATGCTGTGCAAAAAACTCATCTCTATCATGACAGCATTGCTCTGTTGCCAGTCAAAACATGCTTTGACAGCTTTAAAACATCAAAATACTTTCATTTCAAATTTTTATTAAAAGCCTGTTTACAGTGCTTTAACACTCGAGGTTTTTTCCACTTCATATAGTGGCAAGTTACTGCCTCTGAATTTTTCTGAGGCACAGTGTTTGTGCTCAGAGAACAGCCTATGCTGTAGCTTTTAGAAAGTACAGTCTCCTGTAAAACCTTCCACTTGAACAACTGGTTCAAAGCTTGTGCACACTAATAAGTAACAAAAAGTGGTTTTACCAATAGTTATACAAAATAGTAGCAGATATCCTTCTGAAGTAATCCATTACACAAACTAAAATGTGCCGTCTCTGAGTCCAGGCTCGCACCTCGGATTCGTGTTTGGAAGCCATGGGCACACTGTTCCTAGACTAACACTGGGGTTTTGAGGGTGGTGGTCACAGATCACAGCAATGTGGGGTTACTGCCTGGGGGTTGAACCAGCCAACAGACTGGTGCTCTCAGCAGGGATGGTCTGGCACAGTTCTGCTCAGATGTGTTTTTTTATTTTGTTTCTTTTTTAAAGAAATGACAGCTGAGTATGCTTGTACCAGGAAGCAGTTCAATAAGAAACTGAGTGAATTTGGATTAATTCAGGTAATAAAGCATGCTTTGTATTGTTTAAGTGCAAGGACACAGATTGTTTTGGGGTTCTTCTGGCTGTACAGGTATTAAATGTGTGTAAACGTAGTGCAGACTGCTGTACACTCAGCTCATAAATTGTAGGGGTTGGAAGGGACCTCAAGAGATCATTGGGTCCAACCCCCCTGCCAAAGCAGCTCCCCAGCTCATATTGCACAGGTCAGCGTCCAGCTGGAGTATCTCCAGAGAAGGAGACTCCACCACCTCCCTGGGCAGCCTGTCCCAGGGCTCTGTCACCCTCACTGTGTTAAAGTTCCTCCGCATATTGGTGCGGAACTTCCTGTGCTCCAACTTGCAGCCATTGCCCCTTGTCCTGTCTCCACAGACCACTGAAAAGGGGCTGGCCATTTCACCCTGCATCCCATGCCTAAGATATTGAGAAACATTAATAAGGTTCCCCCTTAGTCTTCTTTTCTCTAGACTGAACAGTCCCAGCTCACTCAGCCTCTCCTCATGGGGGAGATGCTCCAGGCCCTTAATCATCTTCGTAGCCTCCACTGGACTCTCTCCAGGAGATCCCTGTCTTTTTTATACCAGGATGTCTGGACTGATCAATGGAATGAGTGAATGAATGAATGAATGAAGATATGTCTTACTAGATTTTCTGTTACTGTTTGCAGTACTTTGTTATTATTTGGTAATATGTTAAACAAAAACTGCAGTTCTGCTCTTAAGTTTCAGGCTTGCCTGTGGGATTTTGCATCTGAATTACTGTGTGATTCCTCGCATTACTATTTGACAGGAGAAGTTTTGTTTTATGGCTGTGAAAGCATATGTAATGGAGAGTATGGCTTACCTCACTGCAGGAATGATGGACAGGCCAGGGTTTCCAGACTGCTCCGTGGAGGCCGCCATGGTCAAGGTAATTAATTTTACTGAAAGACTTTGCCAATGGCTTTAAGCTACTACAGACTAATGCCTCTCCCATTTTCAGTCCACGTTCCAGACTGGCGAGGGGCTGAGGGATTTAGACCTGTGATACAAACCCTCAGCTAGGTGGGAAAAATAGACATTACAGGTTTCTCTGTATCCCACGTAGCACAGATTGCCTCAGATTCAGGCTTTTGTCACAGTATGGAATAAGAACTGCACACAAGACGTATGGAATGTCCTAGTCCTCTTGAACTCTGCTTTTATGTATGTGGCCTTTTTGTACACACGTAAGACACTCAGTTGTACTTCCAGCTGCAGGTTTGGCTGAGGTGCTTTTGTCCTGGCACAGACTCAGGATTGGTTGCAAAATACAGACTGAGGAAGAGTCAGGCCCTCTCTAGCAGAGCATTACTGCTTGTGGAGTTTCTGCCTCACAGAGCCAAAGAGGAGAGAACTCGGAGGCTTTCAGCCCCCACTGATGGGCCCTTACAGTGTGGTCAGTTCCAAACAGCTTCATGGGCTCCAGCCAACCAACTACAGCTGTTGTCATGGTTCAGGCTGTTGCTCTCCCCGGAGTATTTCCTTAGAGAGACCTGTTTGTGTATTTAAGCTTGACCAAAGTATACAGTGAGTGTGTGTGTGTGTGTACACACCCATGAGGGTACTGTTTCAGGAAAGCTTTCAGCAGGACAATTCTCATGACAGAACAGAATATTACAGCGATGTCAGGTAGCTGTAACTGCAGTGATATGCTCTGCATTCATTATTCATTCTTCATTCACATGGCATTTAAAATACTCTTCCAACGGCAGGTGTTCAGTTCTGAAGGCGCATGGACTTGCGTGAGTGAAGCGCTGCAAATTCTTGGTGGCCTTGGCTATATGAAGGATTACCCCTACGAACGCTACCTCCGAGATACCAGGATACTTCTCATTTTTGAGGCAAGTATCAATATACTGGCTTTTGTGTCAGCTGGGGTTCACACTGTAACCCTGTGCTGAAAGCCAAGTGCTCAGCTCACACACCTTCATTCACTCGCTTGCAAAGACTGTGAGGGAACCAGACTGCAGGTTTAATCATGTTTTCTTTGGAGATGCTGCCAGAACCTCCCTGTAATAAAATATGCTGGCTTTTATAGCCACTGCAGACTGGTAATATGTAGATGGGTGTGTGTGTATCTATACATACACACACACACTCATAGTGTATATATCGTTTCCTAAACAAGAGAAACTTTGTTGATGTTTCTAACAGAGCGTGCAGCTGCATGAGAAGAGCACTCCCAAATTCATGGATGGGGTTGGTTGTGTTTTGAACAGACTGAAGTATCCTAAATTAGTCTAAAAGCCTAACACCACTTTAGCAGACAAAAGTAACTCCTCCATTTATGGGCAGTGAGTAGTTGTAATTAATTGCACACGCTAACTCAGGAGCTGCTCAGAGTACTGTGTCTGCCTGAGCGAGACCCTCGTGGAAGTGAAGTTGGCCGTCTTCCTTTGTAGCAGTGTCCTGTGAAACCTTTTACTGCTTTTATTCTCCTGTGCCTGGTAAGAGGTGTGGGCAACGTTTTAATTTTAAAAGAGGTTTTTCTTACAGAATTTGGGTTGGGGTAAGCTGCTTTGTTGGTGCCTAGACTTGCGTAACCTTTCCTCTTGTGTGCTTCTCACACACAAAGTAGGGAAACTCACACAAGGTTTATTTAGAAGTTTATTAACTTATTGGTGTGTATTTAAAAAAAAAGCCAACCCAGCATTGGCTGTGAGATTTATTCTGATTCCAGGCTGGATCATCAGTGCCCAGCTGACCATCTGTAGGTCTGAGTCAGACTTGCAGGCTTGATTTTTTTCTTGGTGGACCATTTAGAAATTATCATTTACCTTCCTGGGGTTAGGACAGCAAAGATCTCAGCTGCAAATTAATGCCAGCAGGAATTTTCAAGTTGCAACTCAGTGCCTGGCAGGCACCTAGCTGCTCTTGCAAACGCCTGCAAACACCAGGCCATTAGAATTCCTGTCACTCAGCTGGGTTTTCTCATGGAAGGTCCCAACAGTTACTTGAAGTTCCTCTCCTGCTGGGCCTGGGGGTTGTGCTTACCTTGTCCTCACCAAACAGGATACATGCAGTTTGTGCAGCCACAGGCAGAGCAGCTGTGCAGGGCCCATTTCTGGTGTGCAGGACACACAGCGGGTAGGGGGGCTGTGTGCCACCTCACCCACCCCAAGGCATCTGATCCGTCTCTGTTTGAACCCAGCCCCCTGGTCCCTCAGCCTCGCGCTGGGCCAGAGCTCAGGGTGCTCTCCATCCTTATCAGCCCTCTCTTGTCACCTTGAGTCTTCAGCCAGGAGCAGACCAGCCCCAGAACAGAGCCCTGGCACTGAGCTATACAGGCCCAGCCTCATTTCTTGGTCTGCATTTGCTCTCCCCACAGGCACACTGAGCCGCTTTACAGCTCTTTCAGTGCTCCTTCCCTGGCACAGCACAGAGCTTACAGTGCTTTCCAATTGCGTTTAGCCTCATTTCTTTTTCACTGGGATGCATTATGTACATTCAGGAATGAGAAGCCCAGCTTCTTCACAGCCAAATGAAATCAGAATCTGTAACTGAGATAAAGCAAAAGAAAGCAAACCTTTACGGTCAGATGGATGAAGAACAGTCTTTTAATACTAGAAGAGCAGAAAGGGAAGCCTGGCACCATAGACCTGCTTGGAAAACTTTCATTAATACTGTAAACTTTATGGTTAACTAGACTTGTACCAAAAAATTAGACTGTAAAACACAGTTAGTTGAGAGTTGTCATTGCTGCTTGCTTCCAGCATCACTGACCCTCTGCAGCCACATGTCCTCTCCCTCCCCAGCCTGTTACCACTCCAGGCAAACCCCTGGGAGTGCAGTTTCTGGCACAGGGGTCTTTTCCTTACAAGTGATGATCATGTTTGTCTTGCATCAAACTCTCAAAGGAATTTTATCCTGTGAGTCGAGATGAATTTTAGAATGGCTCAGAGAAAAGCACAGCACAAGTTACTTAGACATCAAAAGCAGGTTTAGGGAGAAAAAAAGTATACAAACTATTAGCACAGTGTATCTGGGGTTTCTGAGTGCTGAAGATACTCGGTACTTGATACTGACTCCACTTCATACTGTGTTTTTTTACAGGGAACAAATGAAATTCTGCGAATGTATATTGCCTTGACGGGTATGCAATATGCAGGCAAAATCTTAACTGACAAAATTAAGTATGTTCTTATTTATTGCTAATAGTTTTTAATATACTAAACTGAATCTGATAACTGTTTAGATAAGAGGGGGAACTGTAGGGAAAAAAAGTGTGGTACTTTTCCAGTGTATTATCTACCTAAAAGTTCAATGTTATAGGTGTTGCTTCCCTCCTCCCCCCTCTTTTTAGTTGAGTGATTTATAGATTTAGGAACGTGGGTGTTACTGTATTTTATGTTATAATTCCAGCTTGTGTAAAATTCTTTCTTGCAAGACTAGTAATTCAAATTTTATAACTGAAGATTTCATAACAGCATTTTATAGCTAAGACAGCTGTAGGGTGCTTGTTGCAGACATACATTGTAGTGCACCTACTGAGGACAGGTACTGGTCTCTGGACTTGTATTTGTGAGAGGAATTGAATGTGTACCATGCTGAGTACTTGTCAGGTTGTAGAACTGCTCTCAGGACTTCATAGTAAAATGGATCAGAAGACTGGATTATTCTTAGACAAGCAGCAGGTGCTTTGCTAAAGCATTTAGAGTGTCAGCTGCTTCCATGCTGCAAACCAGGACGTGGCCTCTACCGCCTTTCTCCAACCTTTTTAGACAAATCAAGAAAGGAAACGTGGGCGTGGCGCTGGGCGAGTTTCTAAACAAGTTACGGGACATGATGGGCAGAAAAGTGGATTACGGGCTGGTCGGCAGTCACGGCGTGGTGCATCCCAGCCTTGAGGTAAGGGGAAGGGGACATGGGGATCTGTGGTCAGAGCCACACACTGATCTGTCATTCTTGAGTCCCGTCACTGCCTGTCACAGCTTTTGGTGATGCAAACGAACGTGTGTGTGCAGGGTCAGTGAGGTTTACAACTTAGAGCAGGTGTTTGTGCCATCTCGGGGGCAGGGACTCGGTTACAGGTATTGTAAGGGTACATAGCAAGGTAAAAGGAGGGCAACTCTAAGTCTGTATTTGTATCAAATCCAGGGTTTTATCCATCTGGGTAATCTACATAACTTGAGTAGAAAAGGCTCTGTGTAAGGCCTGTTGCTGCCCTTCATAATTTTCCTGATAACACACTTTTAGGTAAGAATTTCTATGAACTATACATACATACTTCCTTAGGCACTTGGTGGGATTTTTCTTGGGGCTGGACTGGAGGCCCAGGCCAGTGCTGGCAGAGCAACTATTTTCTGGTGCAGAACGTTGTGTTTGCCCTTAGAAGACTACTCAAGTTGTATCTTCTGTTGTATCTCATAGGAAAGTGGCAAGAAACTGGAAGAAAATATTTATTATTTTGGAACTACAGTGAGAGGCCTACTCAGTAGGTTTGGCAAGGTAACTATTGTTTTTCCTTTGTTATTCTGTAGTTTATCCTCAACTGGACTGGTCTCATTAGAGGCTTGAGTGGACTCTGGCAAGAGCCAGGACTTCTGTAACACACCACATTTTGTTGCACGTGAGGAAATAGGCTGACATTCTGCACATAGGCTAACGGACAGTTTATGTTTAAATAGCCCCAAATCCCAGTGATCCCAGTGAATTAGTTGTTTTGTTCTCCCCGTGCAAGCACAGGTCCTGCCTGCTGCAGTGACTAGTTTAGGTGCTTGCTGTGAGCTGTCCTTGGAACCCATGTCCCTGCTCCCACCTGAAGAGCGGTACCAGCAGGTTTTGAATTTAGCCTGTTCATCAGTATTGCAGAGGAATGAAGTCTGGGGTTACGCCATGCAAGGTGGCAGAATCTCCAGTTGGGCTGATGTGGGCTGAGAATGTCAGACCAGCCTCTGACCCACTTCACCGTACCGACAGCATTTTACTTCACCTGACACAGCCATTTTTCTGTCTGCAGCTGGGAAGACTGTTAAAAGGTGGAATATAGTTAATCCAAAACTTAATAGTTCAAATGTAGCTAATCTAGCAGTGTTTAAAAGGCAGAGCATAATTCAGAGCTTTTGGACATAGGGTAGGAATTCCATGTAACAAGTGACCAGTCTATGCTACAGAAATGTGACCCTAAATACACAGTATGAAAAAATTGTTTAGTTTGACAAACTGCTAATAATTATTTTTATTCTCCTAGACAATAGTGGACGAGCAGTTGGTTCTGAAGAGAGTGGCAGACATTATGATTAATTTATACGCCATGACAGCAGCTATTTCCAGAGCCAGCCGGTCCATCAGTATCGGGCTCCGAAACCACGACCACGAAGTGAGTCTGCTTTACTGTCAGTCGTACCCCATTTATGCCTGTGCTCCAGGGATGGTGTAGCTTAACAACGGCTGTCTCTTCCCACCCTGGAATACAGAGGCATTACCCAGCCTCAGCCTTACGTTGACGGGTAGAGCCTGTTTTACAGGGCTCTAACCAGCTACTGCTGCTTTGACCAGCCAACATTGCACACTCATGTCTCAGACCTGGCGAAGCCGCAGTGACAAACAGCTCTCGAGTACACACTGCATTTGTTAAGATTTCTTGTCCACCTCAACAAACCCTCCCGAAAACCAACAGTGCGCAGGTTGTTTCTAAACTGATGGGTGCCACACCAGTGGCCTCTTAGGTGCTCTGACCACACAAGTGGCACACTGTCAATGTACTGAACTTAAGACATGCCTACCTACACATTTATGAATGAGATACGAGTGTGCATGTTCTCCTAAACCCACCAACACCATGCAGTTCCTCCCAAACTATCCATAAAACCATTAATAACTAGTAACGTGTTACAAGATGAATATTCTGTCAATAAATTTATTGACAGTACAGTGACACACGGGGCATTGTATCGTAGCTCATTTAAAGCTTCATGGTAACAGCTACGTTACAGGACAAGTCAATTTGCTACAATTAAGTGTTAGACAAACCCAAACTGATTGAACCTTTGTCGTCACTGGCCCTAAGACTTCAGATTCTCTCTGTGTATTTATTACCTAAATTACGTGCCTGGATCGATCGCCCAGAGTATCTTTTAGGCAGCGTTGAGCAAAGGGGTCATCCCTGACACAGAGTGGCTGTGGGGGAGAAACAGCAACTAAGCATGCAGGGAACATGATTAGCTTCCAGGGTTCTATTAGCAAGAGACAAGACCAGACATTCAGAAATTTAAATGACTGTAGTTTTACTATGTTGGTTAGTTTATGCAATTCATTTACCAGTTAGTAACTGAGAGTTACTGTTTTCTCAGGTGCTGCTTACAAATATTTTCTGCACAGAAGCGTATTTCAAGAACAATTACGCCATGGCTCAATTACAGAAATGTAAGTTCTATAAGATAAAAGAGTCTTTACGTGCTCCTGGCTTTCACAGACTCCAGACAGGAGGTGGTTTGATGTAACCAACAGAATAGTTTTGCTTTCCCTTTAATTAGGAGGAGGGGTGGGACAGAGCCGGTACTAGTTCAATATAGTCTCTTCATTTAATAGATAAAATGAGCTGCAGTGATACTTTGTTTCTCAAAAAAAGTGTGGGGTGAAACATACAATCTGTCAGTAGAAATACTCCTGTAAAGAAAAATATTAGAGAACCAAAACTGTCAAATACCATCTTGTTAATACCGAGCAATTAGGCATTTACTCTGTGAAACTCAGTCCTAAACCATCAGTCTTTTTCAGAAGATGGTGTTCAATTATTTCCTGGCCCTGCAGTGCAGGTCCTTCATTTGCATTCTAAAACCTTTTCTGGAAGACATTTGGAAAAGCTGTTCCAGCACTTTGGTTAACGCCTCACTGTAACGTCCCTTCTGTTTCTGCGCAGATGCAGACGAAAACCTGGATGACTATATTAAAAAAGCTGCAAAGCAAGTGCTGGAGAAGAGAGCCTATATCTGTTCTCACCCTCTGGACAGGACCTTCTGATGCTGCCCTGGCAGCAAATACTGATGAATGTAAAGCAGTGACTAATTTTCTGCAATTCAAGGCTTTGACACCTTAAACTTGACTATTATTTCATGTGTTTACCAAATGTAATTAGCTGAAACTCTGTAAAATAAAACTTCTAAACACAACTTCATATAAAGAGGATAAATAAAGACATTTTATTTAGGTCTTCAGTTAAATCAGTAGATGAATGTTTGTGTTTCCCTGGGAACTAAACGTAGTTGAGGGTCAGAGGTGAGATGCGTTTTCACAGGGAAGGGGTGGGTGGGTGAGTATCTTAATGCTTCAGTAAGTACTGAAAGTCTTGCAGAGTCAGAAGGATTTTGTTTGGGTAGGACCCCCAAGAGGTCACTGTGGCCAGTCAGCGCGGACAGCAGGGCCCACTGCAATCACGTGGCCAAGTGTTCCTAAGGATGGGGGTTGCACCATCTCTTTGTCCCATTGGAACACTTCCTTTTATTTAATTGGTCTTTTCTACATCCTGTGCTTGGCCTTGGTCATAAGCCTTACGCTCTGCTTTGTTTTTTAAAACAAATCAATAGGGAATTTTATATATAAGCTGTTGTCATCTCTGTTAATGGAACCTTATGAAAGAGGAGACTTTTCAGACAAGATGACATTCCTCCCACCTTCTTGCTATGCCCCAGAGGTAATTTAGCTGCCTCCCCACTGCCTCTGTGAGGAGGTTTTGTTCAGTGACACATTTCACATGGCCTTTGGGAATTGCTTGCTGGCCAGATTTCCTCAGGAAGGAGATTATTTTGGGCCATAGGTGTGCTTTGCATTGCCAATGACCCATTGTTCACCAAGTGCTTTCTCTTTACACCAGGTTACCTGTATGGGGAGTACTTCTTTGATCTGGCTTATCATTCTGGAGAGGGTCTTCCTGTTGTGGGAGGGTGTTGCTGCATCCTCCTGCTCTTGTAGATTGGTCTCTCTTGTAAGCAAACCATGTTTGTAGTAGAATAACCTGGAATGAAGGGGGCTCTTAGATTAAGCTGTATTTCTGATGTGTGTATGCTGAACACCACTGACTGCACGGTAACTCACTGCACTGGCTAGTGGGCTCACTGCTTTTGTCAGTTGCTGTGACTGTTACTTCAAGCTTGTTGTTCAACAACACTCAGAGGAGTGGTTTGAATACGGAATTTTGATCAGCGTGTGCCACACCAGTTAAAGACTGGTGTGGGCTCTGGCAAGCTTTGCTGACAGCTTAGTAGTTCTGCATCAGCTACTGGAGCAGTTTGTTAGCTCATGCCCTGGTTCCTCAGAGGTGCCTTTGGAAGGCAGAGGGCAGCTGTGGGGAAAAAAGCAGAACTCTGGTTCAACGGAGTAAAAACCAGGTTCAACACGGGATCTAATGTTGGCAAGTGGCCACTCGAGCAGGTGAGGTCTGACTGACCCTGGCAGGCCTGATTTAGCTCTAGTGTGGGATTCTGAAGGGTCACGTTCCTGCAAGAGCTGAGTGATGAAGTGAAGCGAAGCAGTCTCTCAGATGATGTGATGGCATGACAGGAAAGCAAAGACCACAACTCATCTCCCACAGTAAAGAACAAAATAGCAATTAACCCACTTTATGGTGGTAATGACAAGTTTCCTGTTCATGCAGACCTGTGCTGGCTGATACAGTTTACGCAAGTTCAAGTACATGAACCTTCTCCAATTTTCTAGCACTTGAACTGGCAAGGTAAAATTGCTCCTCAGGAGCTCAGATTGATGCTGCTGAGATTAGAACTGTGTAAGGCCAGGCATGGGGCTGGAGCATCACTGCGTGACCGCATGTGGAAAGCACAAGCTGTGAACAGGGTGTTACTACACAGGGCCAGGGCCAATGTTTTCCAGTGGCAAAACTAATTCCTTAATTCTGGAATTTGGACTGGAAGGGAGACCTCCCAGTGCCACGTTGCCTCCATAATTTGTTTTTTCGGATATACCCTAAGAATTTATCAACATATTCATTTATTACTATACTACTAGCAATTTATTATCAGGCTGTCTGTATGCTCCAACAGCCATACACCATATAAAATGATGTGGAGGTCCCTTTTTTTCCCTAGCAATTCTGCTCTCTTACTTGCAGTCTGCACCTTGGAGTTTTTCAACCTTCTCACACTCTGTGTTGTACCAGGGAGAACATCCTTGTGACATTTGAAGCTGTGCCGGTCATCAGGCCCTGGGACCAGGCTCTTCCTCCTCTTCCCAGCATCACAGGGCTGCTTGTCCAGCGCTGACAGGGCTGGGACAGGCTGGACAAGAAAATAGTGTCTGTTCAGGTGCTCAGCGAGCTGGGCTTTTAAAAAAAAAGGTCATCAGTGAGTCCCAGAGTGTTTTCATTACAGGCAAACTACAAAGTTGGAAACATGCCCAGCTAAAGCACATGTTACTCAAACCCGTAGGGTCTTATAAGCCTTTACTGAAGAACATTTTTTTTTATTATTTAGGGGTTTGGGGTTTTTTGTTTGTTTTGGGGTTTTTTTTAAGCCATTATGTGCAAACTTTGTACTTCTAAAAACCTTTAGGCTACAAATCACAAGCTGCTTCCTTGTGTTAAGCAAAAAAATCCAAAATGAAAATCCCAACCGAAGCAAACCCCAACCCACACCTGCCTGGTTGCCCATAAAGGTGACACTCCAGCTTGCAATGGCCACAGAAATGTCCTACAGCCCTCGGGGGTGGGGGCTGCTTGCCCACCAAGGGAGTAGAAATATTTAGCAGAAGATGTCCCATCAATCAAATGTCTGTGCTAGCCAGGACCTGGGAGACTAAATGCACTCAGAAGGACAACCTGAAGGTGAGCAGTGACACACCAGGTCAGATGAGCCTCCCAGACAGTTAAGGAAAGCACAGCGTTTGAGAGCCAGTCCAGCATTTGTCCCAGGCATGGGAAGCCTGCATGGCTCTGTTTGCAAAGAGAAAGAAGTCCTTATTTGCTTTATAGCCAAAACAGTGCTGCACCCAGGCAGGGCCGGGCTGTTCCCCTCAGGCAGAAAGACAAGGCTTGTGGGTTGCTCCCAGGTGGGGGGGGAAGGGAGCACAGAGCTGGCCCCCGCCCCTGAGATGAGCAATAGCAGGGGGAGGGTGTTGGAGCACCCCAGGGAAACACCAAGCTATCACTCTGATACAAGTGCCTATATTCTGTACAGGGCTGGCTGTGCTGAACAGAGAGCCGGGAATCCCAGTCAAGGGATTACACAGTGTATACAGGAGGGAGGGAAAGCTGCAACTCAGCAGCCAGCTCTAAGCAGCTACAGCAGAGATTTCTATTTTTTTTTAAAAAAAAAACAACCAAAAAAACAGGTGAAGGAGGCAGTGTTCATACACAGATCAGTAGGAACGGCAACAGCACAAGCCTGAGCAGCTGATAGCTGGCAGCAGCATGACCATAGCCTGAGGAGCTGAGAGACTGTGGTCACCAGTCTGAAACACTCTTAGATCAAAATAAGCAGAAAATAAACGATGCTGTGGTAACATAACTACATGGCAGGCTTTACGTGTCCATCTTGGTTAGGTCCTGTGCTCCTTCAGCCAGGCACGTCATCCGGCAAGGACTCTGGCTGCTGTCTTTTTTCTGACAGAGGGAAAATCCCTCCCCTGGCAAAGGAGGCCAGCTCAGAAAGTATGAAAAACAACAAGGGAAAAATAGTGGGGTTTTTTAACTTTTTTTTTTAAATTTTATTTTTTAAAAATCTTTTTTCCAAAGCAGCCCCTTGGAAGTTAATGCACATAACTTCCCCTTTCTAAAGTGGGATCTTTGCAAAGGAGCAGCCAGTTTTGTGAGGCAAGACAGCAATGGCTTCCTAAGGGCTAGAGTTGGAAGCCTTGAAAAATGTGTTCAAGAACCTCGGGACATGCGAGGGTTGTGCCTGATCATCCCAAGTAGATGGTCATGAAGTGCAAGCTGCACTTTATCTAACAGACCAGTATAAGTACTCACACAAGTTGGCAAAGAAGGCTGTGTAGTCGAAGTACAGGGAGCAGGCAAAGCATCCAAAGGGACAAGTTTGATAGTTTGAACAGCCATATCAAGACGAGAGGCCAAGCACAGAGGGATGCCCAGTCCCAGGGCCCACTCTGAAACCTGAGGCAGGTGGGCAGCTCACTGTGCAGTGCCATTTAACTCAGGCACTGGTGCTCAGAATAGTACAAATAAAAAAAGGGGGGCAAGAGTGGCAGAGAGCTGGCCTCAGAGGTTTAACTCGGCTTTTGTTACCAACATTCTTGTAGTTCCTGTGTTTGCTTTGCTAGAGCATTGGTAGCCCACCAGGAGCTTCAGTCCCTTTGATCACAATCAGCTTTAAGAGCAGTTCAGGGGCTGGGCCAGGCATTGAGCCCCAAACACTGGCTCTGCCTCGGCCAACAAAAGAACAGTTAGGTGCAGGCCACCCGTACAGCTCTTTATATTAATGAGCACAAATCCTTTCGTCTTGCAAACCCTGGTGTCTGTGGGGGATTTTTTTGCACCAACGGGCTGCAGTGCAAAGCTCAGGAACTCTATACAGCACTATGGTAATCAAGGGAACACACAGGGACCCATTTGGCATTCAGTCTATAGAAACACCTCGACCCCTACGTTTCATTAGGGGACATTACAATTCCTTTTGGAGCTGCTACGCCACCTGGACAAAAATTGTTCTTCTTTTCTCACCCACTGCACGCTGACAGCCTAGTTAGTTAATTGAACAGAAATTCTCTCCATTATCTCTGAGCATCAAAGCAGAGAACTAAAAAATAAAATAAAAATAAAAACGTTGTGCCCTGGCTGATACGCTTTCTGAAGAGCATTGTAAGACTGAGCCAACCAGCACTATCAGCATCAATTTTAACATAGTTGTACACCCAAAAGTATTGTGATAAATTAAGAGTGTCATGCATGATCTGGCTTCCACAAAGAACAGGACAGCTTTTGCTGTGCAAAGGCAGGCGCCAGGGTCACTACCCAAGGACAGTTCCCCTTTACCTTCAACACTGGTCCTGCCTTCCTGAGTGAGGATTCCTGCGGTTCATCTTTCACATGACCTCGGAGTTTCTGTAGCTGAAAGCTGGGGTGCAGCCCATGGGTGGATAACTCAGCTGCTGTGGAGCACTGGTTAGCTTCCAGCTTGGTATCATCACAAGTAGTCTGCAGGATCTGCTTAGCATCTTTGTCAGGCAACAACAGAAAAAACGGGTAAGAGAAACCAGTTAGCTGGAAAGGATGCATTCTGGCTGTTTGAACTAAAACAAAACCCAAACAACAAAGTAGGCTGAAAGCCTCTATTGTGACCAGCCACCCACCCACACAAGGATTCAAGCAGAACAAGTGATTCAGGTATTACAATACACAAAACAAAAATGCACCCTGGTCTTGTAGGCTCCATAAAACCCACGTAAAAACAGAATTGATCCTGACTGCAGTTGTGAAGAACTGCACTTAAGCAAGTGTTTTGCAAGTTACAGGGTCACATGCAGCAGAAAAGCTGTAGAAGAGCTAAGAGTCAAGCAATCACAAGGACTTTATTACTTCCTGCTTGTAGACATTGCAGAGAATCTCAGGCGGTTCTGGGCTAGCTTTAGACACAAATGAACTAATGAGGATCTATAACTCCCTGTTGTATTTCACAAAGGAACCTAGGTCAAGAAGTTAGGTTAACGGAGGGGTAAAACTGGTGTGTGGCCAAGGGCAAGGTCTCGCATCCTGCGATGCCTCATTTGCTGCAGTGCAGTTTTGCTGTACATGAGCTCTTGGCTACATCTCTTTGCATTCAAACTCATTCAAATGCCCTTCCTTGATGGCTGAACTGAATAAGCTTTGGGATCATATGTCAGAGCTTCAAGTTAAAAGCTTTGTGATCAGTCCATGTTAACAGATCCATTACCAGTCCGTGGGGCTGCTGTGACGAAGAGCTCAGGTGGCTTCTTGTAAAGATCAAAATCAATGTGCCGTTTGTCCCAGCTCCATCTATCTCGTGACAGCACTGGCTCCATGTTAGCATGCAGAGCATTCTCCTGCCATTTCTAAATGAAAATTGAATCCCTTTAAGAAGCCAGGCCAAAACCACTGGGGAGGAGTCACAAAGCTTGAGTTAGCCAGACTACTGGGTCATCTGTAATAGGATCTCACCAAAGCCCCAACGTCACTTGGTTACATTTCATACACATGATTCATGAGCAAGCTGCTGACACTTTAGTACTGAGCTTTAACTAACACACAGGCGCTTGCAGCACACGTGAGAGACACCTGCCAGGGGATTTGAGTTCAGATTTAGGTCCCGTTTCTCTGCAGTGACATAAGGGATCTGATGCACTTCCCTGTACTTCACACAGAGCTGCTAAACTCAGTGTCCATGTGACTCCATGTCAGTATGTTCCTCCGCACAAGGGGACAGACCCAGGCCAAAGCCCAGCTACCTATTTCTCTTTTCCTCAGGATAGGACATGGGCTGGCTGTACAGAGCTGAGAGCTGTGTACCAGCTCAAGGATAATCTGAAAGCCTGGTGCTGTTAGAAAGCAGAAGCTGTTCTAGTGCTGCTAAAAATACAACCGTGAGTATTAAACTCTTGGGGCCAAGAACCAAGGTGTGCAGAGGAAGCAGGTGAGAGAAGCAGCACGTGCACCACAGTCAGGGAAAGAATCGTCGCCACTACAAAATAAGAGTTCAGCCTTGGTGCCCCTCTGACTTCCTGCAGCTGAAATACCCCTTAGAGGCTTTTCAGATAAAACTATCCTTCCTGAGCTACAAGTTACCTCCCCCTCTCTGCTGTTAGCTTCTGGGGTTAGTTTTATGCTTCTGTCCCACCGGTCAGGTAACATGATGGGTTCAGAACCCACCTCCGCTGTCCGTTACAATGCTGTCACTGCTGTGAGCTCCCACTTGAGCAGAAGGCAGCTCCTTCCTCTTCTCTCGCAGGTCCATGTAGCACTGATCCTACCCAGCTACTGGTACCACCCAGTTACACCAAGTGCGGTTCAGGGGAAGGCGTCAGCTCCCTTCCTCCTCTCATCCGGTCAGTAGGTGCCAGAGGCACCTGAGTGCCAGAGCAGTACAACATACTGCTCAACTGCCACTTTGTAGTTTTCAGGCTTTATATATATATAAATATATATATATTTAAAAACCGGACACACACACACATTCTTAAAGGACATAACAACAAGCCCCCAAGCACTCAGCTTGTTCCTCTCCGTGCTGCGACTGTGTTCAGTTAATTTGGTAGAACTGACTGATCCTGCACAAACACCGCACCTCCATCCTATTCACTTTATTTCCTCATCTTGCCAATTCTAATAACATCCAAATTTTCTTCCTAACCGTAGACCACATGTGCTTGAGGGTGCACAATGCTCAAAACAGGGAACTGTAAACCAGTCAAGTTGATGATCCAGTAAAATGGCAGAAAACTAGAAGCTAAATAGTAAAGACCAGGAGAAGGGAGAGAGGACACAGGGCAGGAAGAGATGGATATAGAACAGAGTGGTGGAGGACAAACACCCCATAAAACTAATTACAAACCACAAATAAAAAATTGAGGAAAAACAAGCAGGGAGGGAATTTGGGAACATGAAGGACAGCTGTAATTATATTGGGAACTCCTGAAGAACAGTCTGGAACCCACTAACAGTGGAATGCAATATTATGATTTTTTCTGACATGACTCCACGTGTAAATGTAAAACAAAGCACTCTATAGTCTATTCATGCCTCTTAATATCCAATTAATATTGGCAAAGGGCTTTCCATATGTGTTCAGGGCAGACTTTGTGTATCCAACCAAAACATCACCTGGGTGAGCTGGATGCTGATGTACCCAAATCCCAAACACAGGTGTCACTGTCAAAAGAGCTGCCTAGGCTGTACCCCTCAAAAGAGACTTCCACGTGCTAAAGCAGTCTGCCCCTTCAAGCCTCCCAAAATGCTTGAGTTCACTTTGCACTGTTTGTTTAGTTTTTTCTTACCTCACTTAGCTCCTCCCGGCGTGCCTGATGGGGCATCTGAGGGTGCAGGTTGCTTTCAATGCTGCTCTTAAACCCAGGAAATATAAACCCATCTGGCGACAGCCACATACTCTTGGATTTTGCAAAGGATTCCTTGCAGGCAGCAACCACATCTACAGGGTCAAACGCGGCTGACAGATACTCATGACAGTAAGTGAATCTGTTCTTTGGCTCCTACAAAAAAAAGTTTGGTGTTTGGTGAGGGGTTTTTTTGTTCATGTGAATGCCCCTCTGGTGGAAGAGGAGCCCATAAGGTACAGAACCAGTATCATGTCTTTCCTTAAGACTGCACGTAATCACAGATCAAGATTATGAAATATATATATCAAATATTTAAAACATACACTATATATATCAAATATATATTATATATATATAAAATATTTTAAAATTAATTTAATTCTATGACGATTCAATGATGAATTTAATGACAAGTGGTATAATGGGAAGTCTGTAATACAGAGTAATACAGAAAGAAGTATCTTTAATATTATTTGCACAAAAAGAGTGCATCCTATCGTAGCACTTTTCACAGACCTATAATAATTTCCACTAGCTGATAGGAAAACAGCATTTGTCATTAAGACTTAAGCCAGCAGCAGATAAATGTGATTCTTCAAATATTTTCTTAAATGTGTTCTTCAAATCACTCAACACTGCACATGCCACCCCTGCAATTACTTTAAATTCCCACTAGAAATGTGTGGGGGACAGAACTGAAGTTACCACCAAGGTTATCGAAGTCCGAGGTGAAAATGACAGCAGAAGTCATGGAGACAAGGCAAATTCACTGTAACGAATGGCATTGACAGCAGACTTCTGCACCAGGGCACCTCTCAGACTGACATCTCTTTGGATGCCAACTTCCCTTGCTATGCACTAATGTGGGAGGTTACTAACGTAAACCTATTTAATTTCTCTCTCTCTCTTAATCACTACACAGAAGCAAAGGGCATCCAGTTATCTGTCTCAACTCACCTTTGCCATTTCCCGGCAAAGATGCTTCTTTGCAAGCTCTGCAGAATTTAGGCTCTGAGAGCTGTAGTTAAACACAGATTTGCCATCAACTGGAGAAATCCTGAAAACTTCAAACTCTGGCTTTTTCCTCTTTCCTTTGAGTTGGCATACAACAGCAATGTTAGCCTGTAAAGAGAGATTACACCTGAGTTCTGTCTGACTTGATAATTCAGAGCATTATGAAAAAAAAAAAATGAACAAGCAAACCCTTCTGTAAACACGAAGAACTCCAACTTTAATGAAGCAAAAACCCCACTAAAAATAGTTACATATATTGCACAGCAGCTTTTTGCTAATAAAATGCTCATAGATTCTATTAAAAAAAAAAAAAAGCCACATTTTACCCTGCAAGACTAACAGCCGTAGACAGCAGACAAGCACTCACCAGAGCGGCTTCTACTTACAGCTGAACAGTTGCTCTGGAGATTGACTGTCTTCAAACAAAATAAGATTAGTTCTTTCATTTCTATGCTTCCACTGACATTCCAGCAAATGCAGCAACATGGGAAACACCATTCACTAGGATTCTTTAACTCTCTACCAGCACAGCATAATTAAACCCTCATACCTTTCACTGAGTTAAGAACATCACTCTTCTGCTTTCATGGTAATTATGGCTTTGAGTTCAGACACGTATAACATGAAAACTGGTTAAAATACATACACTGGGAAGACTTTATACAAAGAACAAAACAACTCTACACATAAGGCATACAGAATGACTAGGCCCAAGAACTGTGCTGCTGTCATGCTGCTACGGTGCTATGAACGCAAGCACCAGGAACAATTACTTAAGGTAGTCTTCTAGCCTCACGTAATACTCGTTCATCAACAGACTGACTGAAAAAGGAAACACTCAGGAGTTGAATTTCTTTCACTACCTCCAAGACAAGAACACAGATTTCCTCATATCAGGCAAAACCTCTTTGTACTAAAATATATACAGGAAAAAACATTCAGAAATACTTTTCACAAACCACAGGAGGGCTAGAGTCCACAGTTAAGTCATATACTCCAAACCAATTCAGATTCCCAGGAAACGTGGGATATCCCTTCTCTGATGTTTATATTACAGGAAAGGGTTTAGCTTCAATGTGTTTTCCATGAGGCAATAGAAGGGATAAATGGAGACTGGCAACAAGCCAGAAGTAGTTCTAAAATTTCCTTAAAGCTCAGCTCAGGTATGTCTGCAATTGCTGGTTTGGTTTAGTCAGGAATAAATGCCATTCTGATTGCCCAAAAGCAAGCAGCTCTTTCACACAAAGGAAGAAGAAAACGCAATTTTCACATGAGCTTAGTTGGCTTGGTCCCCCGCGAGCACCTGAAGCCTGGATGACATGCTAAAGCACAATGGGGGAGCTATGGAGAAGACAGAAAAATAGGAACCAAACCGCAAAAGAAATCACAAGTGCTTTAAATAATCAGTTTCCTTACCACTCATGCACTGCTTCCTCTGTTTACCTGTAAGCACTGGAATTGTTTTCCCCTTTGAGAATTAATTACATTTGCAATGTAAAATTACAAAGTAAAAAAGTACAAATACTTGCTTATAATGTTTGCACAACACCTTACCATACATTTTTAAGTCTAATGAATTGTTGTTTCAGAAGAAGGAGGTGTTGATTAAGGATATGAAGTTTTGCCTCTCACATATTATAAACTACTCACCCTAATATGGTTTCTCTCTAAAGACATTTTGTCTGCTGTTTCTTTCTTCCGCTGCACACACATTTCATTGTAGTTATCTGATGACGGATATAGCGCTTGTTTCACTCTGCTAACTTTTCCTGGTGCTGTGTAATCATCAGAGGAAACCAAGAGTAAAGGAGGTTTCTGAGTGAAGAGATCCTGATCAGTTAGGGGAACTCCATACTCGTGACTCAAGACTGTGATCATTTCTGCTGAGGGCAGCAAATCCCCGTCAATTATGTCCTTCAACCTCTTACTGTGACAGAGGTAACTGAGCCTACAAATAGACAGCAACATTGGATTAGTTTACAAAACCTTTACTGCCATCACATCGGTACAGTTAATATTACTGTGGAAAAACTATACAAGCTTCTCGAAGCATCTATTTATGAAGAAGTTCGGGTCAGTTCACGTATGCTGGCAGTTAGCAGCAATAAAGAAGGTTACCAGTTTCATACACTTACTAGGAACATTCTATGAATTGTGCCGTCACTGCATTGAGCTGGAAGTTAATGGTTTGTTGCTGAATTCCTCTGGCTGCTGGCTGGGAAGGCAATAAAGCAAAGTCCCTTCATGCACGCTGGTCCCAGTGTACAACCTGTATTTATGTTGAATGCCCACTAAAATTCACCCTGCTTTACCTCTACCTTACATCTCATTCGGATCACATTTCACTCTACACAGTATTCACAGCAATGCTTACCTCACTTCTGATGTCACTCACTAAATTTGGCCTGCAAAGCCTGGTGTTAACACAAAAGCAGTTCCAAACATCTGGCTGTACTGAACCCCATGCACACACATTGTCCTCACGCACTGCAATGCAGCGCTCAGCCTCTGGCTCAGCCCTAGCAGAGGCCACGGGATAAAGCGACTCAGGTAATAGCCAAACACAGTGTTAGATGACTCCTTGCTAAAAGCAGGAGTTTGTTGACTCATTTATCACACAGCTCTTCTTTATTTGGGGAGAGTACTGTAAATTGTAAAAAATGCTGCAACAGCATTATTTTATTACCATTACTTCTGAACAACACATACAACTGATAACACTAATTTCAAAGTTGCATCAGTGTTATGACACAAATTGAGTTTAAGGGACACAAGCCATATGCACAATGGCCAGTTTAATTTTTAACATACTGATACAGTTTTTGTACAGCTACAAGTAATGTTCTGGCTAATTCTAGCAGGAGGAAATACAGCAAGAAGCAGCAGGTTCTGTTGTGCACACATTAAAGCAGTGCCTGACTACAGACAACCAGACCCCACTAAAACAGGAATTTTCCAAGTCAGTTTGCAGTCTGTGTACTCCAGTGAAGAACTGATTAGCATTTCTCTGAATAATTACAGGCCTAGCAGAACAAAGGCATGGCAAAAAGAGCTAATGCCCAGTGCCCAGCAAACTGGATTCACTCATCCATGGCAGTGGGTGGGTGGCTGACAAGAGCTGCACTTGGAAGGACATTGTCTCAGCCACTAAAGATGCTTGTGCTGAGATGCTCTCTGATTCTATAGCAATGAGTACTACGAAGTATAGCAACCCTTCATGCAGCTTCCCTCCTCTCTACTGGAAAAATAACCTGCTGCAATTAAAATTATCCCAGCCATCCCAAACCCTTCACTTGCACTGCAAGAACCTGAGCTACAGCTATCTAGCAAGTTGTGCACAGCAATCAATCTGTTGATTTCATTTTCATTTTAGACAGGAGATACTACAATAAAACTTCACAGGAAAATTAATTACCAAGTATTTAAATATGCAGTATTATGTTATTTTCTACCTCAAATATTGCCATCATATATCTAAGGGAAGAAAAGTACTTACCAACCATTGTTGAAGAAAAATAAGAAATATTTTCTCTTTTAATTTGCATTATAGTCAGATATTTTCTGATTGACTGCCCTACTGATGCACCTCTCTCTTCTTCACAAAGTATAAATTCCTGACCAATCTAACAGCGTGGTCACGAATATCCAGTTACCACTACAGTTAGAAAACCAAGTTCATCTGTCTTACCACACCAGATCTAAAATCTGAATTCTCCATCAGGCCCACAGACTGCTTTCATCACAGAAAAGAGATCCAAGTGTTTGAGGGTTTTTTTATCAAATATTCACTGCACTTTACTAACATTCAATGTCTCGATTCCTTGACTATGAATCTGGACAAGTCATACCTGGACAAGGCTTGGAAACACGCCCAAGGAACCATACCCCTGACATAAAGCAGAGGCTGTTTTCTGATAGTGAAGAGGGGCTTATAGAGGCGGAAGTGGTAAAAGATAGCTTCCAGGTCTGTATACAGGCGTTGATGGAAAGAGAGTTGTGAGTTATATAGTATTTCCAGTTGTCCATCTTCATGTCTGCAAGTCCTGTAACAAAGCACCCCAATGACAAGGTTAAAACAGCCAGCCCAGCCTCAGGTTTCCTCAGTTCTCCAGCACAATTGCCCTCTCTAATGAAACCCGTGGGCTTTAGTCCTTTAGATGGAGCCTCCACTTCACATGTACTGCTCTAAAAAATTTCAAAGAAAATACCAAAACTCTCATGACGTAACCGAGTTACAGAATCATAGAATCATAGAATCATAGAATGGTCTGGGTTGGAAGGGACCCCAATGATCATAGAGCTCCAACCCCCCTGCCACAGGCAGGGCCACCAACCTCCAGGCCTGGAGCTACACAAGGTTGCCCAGGGCCTCATCCAACCTGGCCTTGAACACTTCCAGGGACGGGGCATCCACTACTTCCCTGGGCAGCCTGTTCCAGCACCTCACCACTCTTTCTGTAAAAAACTTCCCTCTAATATCTAATCTAACCCTTCCTTCCTTTAGTTTTAATCCATTCCCCCTTGTCCTGCCATTATCTGCTCTTTTAAAAAGTTGAATCCCCTCCTGCTTATAAGCTCCCTTCAGGTACTGGAAGGCTGCGGGGGGACCTTCTCTTCTCCGGGCTGAACAAGCCCAGCTCCCTCAGCCTCTCTTTGTAGGGGAGGTGCTCCAGCCCTCTAATCATCCTCGTGGCCCTCCTCTGAACCCTCTCCAACAGTTCCACATCTTTCTTGTATTGGGGGCCCCAGATCTGGACACAGTACTCCAGCTGGGGCCTCACGAGGGCAGAGTAGAGATGTGTCCTTTTTAAGTCACACAGCAAGCACCTGAAAGGAAGCTTCATTGGCAGCGTGCCCCTCACCAGCCTCACTGTAGCTATGAAAGCATTATATAAATATTTCTACTACAAATGCCAAACTTCATACCTCAGCAGTAAAGCAAAGCTTTGATTTAGTTTACAGGTAAGTGCTGACAAGAGACAGCTTTACATGCAATAAATAACTTAAGTAACTGCAATGACATAATTTCCATTTTTAAAAAAATCAAACAAAACCCCAAAGGAGCACAGGAAAGCTTCAGCAACATGCTACAGCACTGGGAAAACCATCGGTTGTTTTTGAAGCATGAATTTTGAGGGATACATTCACTTTGAACTTGTCACATTTCTTCAAAGGAAGAAAGCTGGAAGCCCAGCTTCCTCATGGTGACTAGTTTTGGTTTAAATCCCAAGTACTATTTTTGTTATTATTTAGAACTGGCAGATTATAGTGGTGTGCTTACAAACCAAATAGCAGCTTAACAAAAAAAAAGTATAGGCTGCTAGCCTTTTCATTTCAACTTTACATGGGTGATCTATGGTTTGATGAGATAAAGATGAAAAGATTATGCCTCAAGTGAAGCAGCCACGAGGACTCATCCACTAAAACCACATAGAAAGCACCAACTATGTACTTTCCCCTACATCTTTGCCTGGAAAGGGATGGAGGAGGTATAAATAATTTTAAAATCTCTGAATTCAAGGAAATTACTGTTGAAAAACGTCAAATTCTCTTACCTTTCAAAGTGTTTATCCCATATTTTCTTGATTGCTTTGTCTTTTAATCCTTCCAAGACAAAGACATGAACTGTTCCATCCGATAAGTGAAAGCCAGTAATAATATCCAACTCAGAAACTTTCTCAAGTGTGGTTTTCAGTTTTAACGCAGCAAGATCCATTCTGACTAAGTGTACAGGACAGCAGTCCAGCTGGAGGGCTTTAGCATTGACTTCTGTAATCTCTTCCACCAAATCATGTAGCAACAATGAATTATTGTAGTCAAAAATGCAGATTATACAACCATATGGGCAATCTGAGACTTGAGCATCAGCAATTTCTGCCCTCATTCCCAATGGCACAGCTATTTCCACTCTTACTTTCAAAACTGAGCCTGATTCTAGATAATGTCCCATAGGTAGCAGGGAAGAACTGCTCCCAGATTCTGTTATTTTCTCTTTTTTATTCTTCTCCCTGAAAGCAGCTGAATTTGGAGCTGAACAGTTCTGGATGGGAGCACTGACAGTTAAGTACTTTTTACCCAACAATAGATCAGTTAGACAGACTTTAGCTACCCCATGTGGCTGCCACACTTCATTCTTTGTAAAAGAATTACGGATTGTGGATTTGGAAGCAGGGAAGCTCACCTTACCCACTTTTTCATCAGCTTCATCCTCCCCAAACAAACATGGCTTTTTTGTGTTGTCTTCCATGTTTCTGTCCCGGTCATGAACTTCAATCTCCAAAGGTGGACCTCTAAGATAGCTCTGTAGTTCCTCAGGTTTCATTGTCCCTGTTAGAAGTACATTAACATCCTTAAAGTAGACATCAGTTCCATGTTTTTGTCCATGAGTTTGATGAGGCGGCAAGTTGTGAAATTTGTATTTGCAGTAGGTGGGAACACACAATCTCTAAAGAACAAAAACCAGGGAGAAACAGGTATTTATAGCATTAACCTTTTTCCTTTTTATTTTTAACCTCGCAGAACAATTACACTTTCTAGTAGACAAGCTATGGGAATGAACTTCACAGCACAAATTACGGGCTTTGAAGGCAGCAAAGAGCCCATTTTACATGCCTGGATCTTGGGTTTAGGGAATATACTGTCCCCTTCCTTTGCCTGTCCTCTACTTTGTTCAATTTCCAAGTATGTCAGAAAAACTCTCCTTGCTTCTTTCTATATGGTTAAAGGAGCATGCTGAGGACTGCAATGGCTCCGAGACCTTTTTTGTTTCTTTCTATGCATTCATCTGTCAGATTAAACAACCTACTCTGGCACGGGGGTTGGACTAGATGATCTTTCGAGGTCCCTTCCAACTCCTAACGTCTTGTGATTCTGTGATTTGAGGCCTAAAATAAAGGCCTATGGCTGTAAGTTAGGAAATTCAACAAATATCCAGAGATAGTGTACAGAATGGGCTGTATGATCTCCATCATTAGCCATCTGTATACAAATGTGGGGAATCATCGCACAGGACTTGTAAGCATCCATCAGCACGACAGCAACCTGGAGGCTACCTGTCAAGGACTATCCTGACAATTCCAAGTTGGAAACAGTTCTTTATTCCATACTGTGCCCTGCTTGGCAAGGGAAAACAAAGGCAAAACCTCTGTTGTCATTCTTCAGATTGCATTAAAAACTACAGAGTGGGTTTGTCACCATTATCTATTATGCTGCTGCTTTTTCCCCCTTTGTCTTCATAAATGCTAAACCAATCTGCCTAGTCCACCATAAGCCCTGCAGGGTACAACTCCTCCACAGAACTGTCTGTACCATTATAAAGTTCCTGACATAATATTATTAAACTATTTTCACAAAACCAACACAAAACATCCTAATAATGTTAAGGATCAGGCTGATGTAACTTGGACCAGATCTTTCATATAATTTCCCTTATAATTCTACCTCAGCTGAGGACCAGGAAAATAGCTCCTGAAATCAAAGGTCTTTGACCTTTATTTCATTTTCACACCAACCATATGTACTACTCAGAAAATAGGTTTTTGGGGTTTTTTTAAAGCCTAAAAATGCAACCCTTTGAAAAGAACATTTTTTCTAGGTCATCTCTCAAAATGTACAAATACAAGACCAAAACCTTTCAACTATATCCTCACCAATGTAGAAATTTTTGTGCACAGCATTTTTTAAGATGGGAAACACTCACTATTTTCCTATTTTTAACACAGGATTGAAAGTTGTTCTAATGAGCAAGTCAACACACACTGTAAGCAAATTGGTGCAAACAGTATAGCACTGTGACCGAACTAGATCTTCTCTGGCTTACTCAAGATTCATTGCTCAGAAGCCAAAATGGGATGACTATATATATAAGTTATTGCCCTTGGGAAACATGAGGATTGCTGATTTGCTGCCAGCACCTATGATAACACAGGCACTAATCTGACCATATGTTTTTGAGGAAATAATTTAGTCATTCTCCAGTTTTACTACTACATGGGAAAATTATCTTTAAAACCCTGCCCATATGTTAAGCAAAGCTACTCAAGGGTAACAAGGCAATTCTCTGAGAAAGAAGCAGTGGTGTGTGTTACCTGCAGCACTTCTATTGGTACTGGTGTGTTTGGGAGGCATTTAGCAGAATTAATCCTTATAATCAGGGGATTCAATTCACGCCTTTGTCTTTCAGACAGGAGAGGTGTTTCCACAGTGAAAGTCACATAAGCATCTAAAACTTTAGGATTGTTTTCTGCCAGCCGACTCATCACTGATTTTTCTCCTTTTAAAATACACAAGATTAAATACCGTTATGGAAGCAATCCCACCAAGGCACACATATTGTATGCAATTAATTAGAAATCTCCACTGAATGCATATTAAAATACAAGCCTTGGTTTAGCTGCTTCAAATATAATTTCTTTTTTATTGTAAGGAGGAAAGCAGTGTCAGAACCCCTACTCAGGATCACTGCTGAAAGCACAGAGAAGTTTATTTCTGGATGAAGCAGTAAATATACAGTTCACATAAACACAAAAATAAAAGCAGTTTGGAGGCTGTTAAACTCTTTGTTAAAGGTAAACAAGCATTTTTAAACAAACTGGCTTCTCTGCAAGCAGCATTGCCACATCCACACACTCAGCAGATGAGTGCTGTGCTGCATGACATATAGCTATTTGTCTGCGTGCACAAAACAAAGGGAGATTTAACTCACAACACACAATAGGACAAGATATATTAATAATTAATATTGATCTAGCTAGTCAGAAAACCACAGAAATAACCCACTCTGACCAATATCCCATTTTCAAGATGTTCTGAATCAAAGAACATACATGGAGAACTACAGTGCAGTTATTTTTGACATCCTGCCCTTCAGAGCACACAGAATTCTGAACATATGTCAGCCTCCCCTACATCAAACCCAAATCCTTCTTAACCAGCCTGCTTTTATCAGAGCCTGAAATTCCCTAGGAATCTTTCAAGACAGTTTCTTCCAGGCAGACCCACCAGCACAGGTGGGTTCAGAGGAGGAGACAAGGAGTAGACCGAGCATGTTGCTGGGTCCCTTCCTACCCCATACTACCTGAGAGGAGGGGCATGAGCTCTAACTGCAGTGAAGCAATGCCACATTTTTTTGCCACAGTAGCATCAATGTTTCCTCTAGGACCAGAACCTCTTCTACCTGTTGAGGGAAAGCAGGGTTGGACTGAGTAGGAAGGAGGAAATGTTTTGTGGGAATTAATCAAAGAAACAATTTAAAATTCACTGCAGTAGATGGCATAATTCATTACCATCCTTGGAAAATGATGTCAATTATACACTTTAACACCAACTTAGGTTAGTATCTCAATACGTTCAAATTTCCATTGCACAGTTGACTACCCTATATATATATATATATATATATATAATCCTTACTTTACAAGTGAAATTTGCAACAGAAAGCATTAAAAGTTCATGGAATTATCCAAATAAATGTTACCTTTGCCACCTTACTACCCTCTCTTTGCACATAAGCATTATGAAACATACAAGGCACTCCTTGTAATACGTATCGAGAAATTTGTATTTTATAACTCCACAACTACAAACCAGGAACTGTCATTCCTTTACCTCACAAGGATACCATATCAATGAACTCATTAATATTTGTTATTTCCTTGGACGCTGAGGAACTATTCCCAAAATTCCTTTCATCCAGATCCAGTCTTTACCCAACCTGTAAAAGCACAGTCAGTCCCAGCCTCAAGTATTTAAATCCCTGCTTCAGATGCTTTGTCCAATCAGTTAATTGAGTACAGAATTTCAGCACAAGTAGAATCCTAGAATAGTTTGCTTGGAAGGGCCCTCAAAGCCCTCCCAGTGCCACCCCTGCCATGGGCAGGGACACCCCCCACTGGCTGAGGTTGCCTCAAACCCCATTTTCTTTCCCTGATTCTTTCCCCCATAGATGAGTGTTGCATTTGTTAACTTCCAGTCAACTGGGACCTCCCCAGTTAGCCAAGACTGCTGATAAATGATGGAAAGTGTCTTGGTGAGCACTTCCACCAGTTCCCTGAGTATCCTTGGGTGGATCTCATCCAGCACTATAACAGCTCAGTATTTCCACTTGGATTATGGGGGCTTCATTCTGCTCCCTGTCCCTGTCTAACAGCTCAGAGGGCTGAGTACCATGCATCATTGTTCACCCAATTCCCTTACAAATGTCAACTACTTCACCCCTGCAACACCCCAAGTGGTAGAACAGGACCATCATCATCATCCCCACTTAATACTACTAGCTAAGGAAATGGAAAAAGGAAGTTTCATTAGCTGCTGAAGCAACATGAGAAGGTCACAGCAGAGCCAGGACTAAAACATAGGTCCTGGAACTCTTACTTCTTTGTTTTAACCTTGAATTCTTTAAAATAATAATGATTTTAATTATTTTTTTAAGAAGAAGATAACCAGAATTCCATATCTACCTTTTCAAATCCCACCCAGAATTTACCATTCATGGTAGCTGTTTTGTCTGGTTTGTATGTCAGAATTCCCACATTACCATTTGTTTTCTCAGTTCCTTTTGAAGCTGAATCAACTGGGGCACCAGCAACTGCTTTCTGCTTATCCAGAAATTTGTTTTTCACAGCTATCACACTTCTGAAAACATTTAAAAGATCTGAAGTTAAGAAAATAAAAGAATAAATCCTATCCAACCAATTAAAACCAAAAGAAAATTCAAGTGTAAAAGAGCTCAACTGCCAGAATAATAATGTAAATAAGGTCAAAAAAATGATATCAACAGGATACATGGTCCTGAGTAAGAGACCAAGTACCCAAAGAGATGCATAAAGTAAAACAGCTTGTAGTATGCACTACAATACCCTGCAGTTTTTCTGTACATCTGCTTTGCTGTTTGAGGAAAGAGACATATGTCTGTTCTGTTACTGCTCAGGTTTGGTGTACACTGTAACACAATTACAGTCAGACCAGACTCTAGAATAGAGTTTTGTTCTCTTATAGGAACATCTGCCTCCTCAGGGGTGAAATGCAGCTAGGAATGCTGTAGGTTAGTTTCAGCATTAACAAGCTTCCCAAACTTGGTAGTATCAGCCACTGTGTAAATGGTTCTTCACAAGACGTCACACATTTTGTTCTCTAAAGGACAAATATTCCTTCTGCATTTGACATACGGTTGCTGATGAAAAATTAATATTAATCAGACACAATAGAGAAGGCTGTTTAACAGAGATGAATCTCACTGTATTTTCAATCTCCTGAATAAACGATTTTATTGTCCGTCTTCAGATCCCAGTGACATATTGTACCCTGAGGGCAGCAGTACCAGACATACCACTGCAAAACTGTTTCATCCATGAAGAACACATGCAGTCGTACAGAGTCTTCACAATGGGGCAACAGAACAGGTGGTAGAATTTTACATGCAAGTTCAAGGAAATACAATGTCTATCCAAGAAATTTTTACATCAGTAGTCACAAGGACACAGATTCCTTACAAATTTGACATGTGATTGCTGCTGACAAATAGTATTAATCATCACAAAAACTGGTCACTGCTTACATAGCTTTCTAGGCGTGTTTGGTAATTAGAGCAGGTCAAAAATAAAGGCAGTTGATGATATTTTGGGAGGTGCAATGTTTAATAATGAAATAACTACAGTTAATATGTGTGCAGTCTACTCTTTTACACACATATGACATTGATCTATTTTTTTAGGACTTTAAGAAACATTTTATTGGTAATAACATGGCCTACAAGAACTCCATGTCATCTAGTTATCTCTGAGTGTGACTACTATCATATGCTTGGGACACAAAGTATATCTCTCCCTGACTACTGCCCCCAGAGCCTCTCACTTTAAGGATTTCTGGGGCTGAATACTGTCTCCAGATTATCATAATCTACAGCATTTTCTCTCAGATTTATTAATATGTGCAACATCCTCCCTTTATCCTTGGCATTAAATCCTCCAAACATCCTTTCTTCCTCCTCCTGCCAGGAATTGTAGTATCAGAGGTCTAAGTTCTTCAGCTGCTTCACAAATATTATTTTAATTCAGACAGGCATTCGTGCAGTGAGCAATGAATCAAGACTGTGGCTGTGAGGCTTGAAGCAATGTGTATTTACAGCACTAAAAATAATAATTCATTATACAGTTCAAGCCAAGCATTTCCCAAATAAGTCTACCTATCCTCAGAGATATTTCAAAAAGCATCATAGTAATGGCTGGGAGTGGAGAGAAAGAAAGAATGTTGGTTGTGTGGTTTTACAGCACTAAAAGTGATCAACCTTAAAAGTACAGATCTCTCAGATCTCTGTGTTCCTACAAACACATACAGACAAAATTGTTAATATATGGTTAACTGAGTGGGGAATCACAGACTGTCAAAATAATCACTTGAGGAACAAAAAATCTAAATAAAAACAAAGCTTACATGTGGTTTTAGAGTAAAGCATTGTTCTAGGAAAACCCTAGACCTGTTACAGCTGAAAACAACAAGGCTGTTTCATTCACCTCAGTAAGAAAAGAAAAATCACTGCAAAGAGTCACATAGAACTGCCAGGTGGTGGGAGTAAGGAAGGGAACTGTACTGTGGAGTTCACAGAGGTAACATGGAATTTATTGGTGGATTTATTGGAAACATCCCCACTGCTGACTAAAACAGCATAGAAAGCATCACACCATATGTGGGCATTTACAGCAGTACTAAGCATTTTTCTGGAACCAGTCTGAGAGAAGAAATGCAGCATACAATTATCATGACTATCACGCCTCCTGGCTGTAGACTTTTGACATAAAATGGGGGAAGAAGGAAGCAAAGTCTTAGGAAAAAAAAATTCCAGGTGTAAAAAGGAGCAGATAATGTTTGTCAATAATCAAAGTGTTAGAACAGAAGTTCTTGAAGCTCAGATTTGCTTTTAAACATGTAGGCTGCTTGTCAGGGAACTCCTCCACTGGGAGTGATCATTACAGTAGTTCTTTGAACATGAAGCTAGGGAAAAAATCAGTACAGTCACAATACAGGTGGGATTAAAACATTTGGGTATATGAAAGAGCAACGGTGAACTCTGTACAGATGCAATATTAATTCCTTTAATGCTGTTTAAGCTTCACTCTAAAGAGGTAATTTTTTCTAAAGAGAAAGGAACTAATATCCTGATAAATATTCTTACATATTTCTTGTGTCACTAGACTGTAACACCTCTAAATACATTTCCATTAATGAATTGGTTTAGAAAATTATTACAATATTTCTAACTAAAATACATTTCTATTCTAATGAATCTGTACAGAAAGTTATGTTTGCATGAAGCCTAAACACAAGCAAGGGAAGAGGAGCAGCTCAAGGAACTACACTTTCAAACCTAACCTGAACAAATACCCTCCAAATATCGTGATACTTCAGCAATAAAGATGCTTACAAAACGCAGAGCAAATCCAAAGCAAGGTAATAGCCTGGAGCTCTACATTAAATCTTACACAGCGTGGCCACCCATCCTTGAGCTCATGGGACATGTAGCACTAACAGTTCACATTCTGAGTTACAGAGCAAGATTTTGCCAGCAAGATTTTGCTCTTTTTTGGAGGAAACCCCCTACTTAGTTTCAACACCACTAACTCACATTTGCCTTGAGAATCTCCTCCCATAAGCCACTAACAAATAACGCTCCATTTCAGAGGTTGCTTCATTATCACAGAGATCTGTAAAGTAAAAAATACACCAGCCCAACTGCTTCTAGCACTTATGAAGCTTCAGAGGGCCCCGCTTTATTTTATCATGCAATCAGAGGGCATTTACTTCCAATGCAGAGGAAACAGTTCAGTTACCAAAGGTAGGAATCACAGAATCACAGAATCGTAGGGGTTGGAAGGGACCTCGAGAGATCATTGGGTCCAACCCCCCTGCCAAAGCAGCTCCCCAGCTCATATTGCACAGGTCGGCGTCCAGACAGGTCTTTGACTATCTCCAGAGATGGAGACTCCACCACCTCCCTGGACAGCCTATTCCACTGCTCTGTCACCCTCACTGTGAAAAAGTTCTTCCCCATGTTGGTGCGGAACTTCCTGTGCTCCAATTTGCAGCCATTGCCCCTTGTCCTGTCCCCACAGACCACTGAAAAGGGGCTGGCCAATTCCCCCTGCATCCCCTGCCTAAGATATTTATAAACATTAATTAGGTCCCCCCTAAGTCTTCTTTTCTCTAGACTGAACAGTCCCAGCTCTCTCAGCCTGTCCTCATAGGGGAGATGCTCCAGGCCCTTAATCATCTTCGTAGCCCTTCTCTGGACTCTCTCCAGGAGATCCCTGTCTTTTTTATACCAGGGAGCCCAGAACTGGACACAATACTCCAGGTGGTGCCTGACCAAGGCAGAGTAGAGGGGGAGGATCACCTCCTTCGACCTGCTGGACACACTCTTCCTGATGCATCCCAGGATCCCATTGGCCCTCTTAGCCACCAGTGCACACTGCTGACTCATGGCCAACCTGTCATCAACCAGGACCCCCAGGTCCTTCTCCACAGAGCTCCTCTCCAGCAGGTCATGAACAGGGAGTGGAGCTCCTCTCCAGTGGACATGAACAGGGAGTGTCTGTTTTAGCCTAGAAACAGGGAACTGAGAACCAGGAGCAAATCAAGAATTACACAAGATGATATAACAAGACATGGATTAAAATCAAAGAACAATTCTCTCGGATCTTACAGTACACCACCTTTGCTAAAGAAGCATCCAGCCTCTAGCAGCTCAAAAGAATACAGGCTAGGAAGCTAAAGCAAGGTGGCTGGATTTTCTAAATACTTTTTAACACAGCTTTGCACTCAAATGAAAACTGAAATAAACTAAAGATTTTGCTTCCAAGTGCAATTCGACCTTCCTGCTGATTTTATTAATCTCTACAAATGCATGTTTTCTTCCTGCCACATAAAACCCATATCATTTGAACAGCAAAACTCACTCATCAGAAATAGCAGCTTTCTCACTGCATGCAAAGTTCTCAGAAACATCCATCTATAAAGCCAAGTTCATAAACTTGTGCTGAAGGTAGTAAGAGTGCTTTCATTGACCTCGTTGGTCGGATTGTTACTCTGCTCTAAACATAAATCTTGTTCAGGAGAAATTCTTAAACTTGCATAACAATATAAAATGAGAAAGCACAGCACAGAATACAGGAGTGGATTTGTTAGCTTGTGCTATCACCAGTAGGATTTTTTAGAAACAGAATGGGAACCTTGAGGAACTAATTTAAGAGTTTGTATTTTCCTGAAGGATGTATTTGAGATACACAATGATTAATTTCTGCTTTGAGTGCAAAGTTTTCCATTCTGAATAATACCCAAGAAAATGTGATTTTCAAAAAATGTTATAGCTTCTCAAGTCTTGAACCAGCTACAATTTTAGCGAGTTACATGCTGATTGTTACAGATTTACCAGTTAAAACTACTAAAACTAATGACAATTAAACCAAAAGAGTGAGCAATTCATCCTAAAAGCAAAACAGAACAAATAGGGAACTATGCTACAGCAGCAGTATGAACCTAGGATTACCTTAATTGCTGTAGAAAATTACCTCAGGGTAATTAGGCACAATACAAATTCAGTTACTGAGCTCAGGAGCCAACAAAGCCTGCTCTGCTAGCACTGCTATTCCTGACACTACCTTCCACCTTTCAAAAAGCCCGAGGGCCCCTCAACACCATGCTCCTCGCTTTTGCCACTTCCTAATGCTTTCAGCTGAGCCATTAGTAGTAGAATAACTCCAAGTTCCTCCTCCATCTAGTCTTAATGATGCTATGTTATCTCACAAATCCACGGGATGGAAGTGAAGGCAAAACATGCACAAACAAGTAAGCTGAGCAAAGTTTGTTATTTTATGTAATTTTTTCCGAAACAGCTTCTTCACCCTAAAACCACTATAAGCTTGAGGTATCACAGGGGATCTTTACACTTTTGTTTGTCTCCTACAATGATTAGGCATGGGTGCAAGAAGGTAACCACTTCTGAAACTACAGTATAATTATAAAACCTTAAAAAAACCATAGATATTGAAAAACAATTACCTATCTTCAGTGGTATTTTTAACACATCAACATTTCCCAATGCAAGTGCAACATTCTTACCTCACCATATGTAAGTCATTTGTCCCTGATGGATGTGGCAAACCACAATGAGATGTTGCTAGTCTGCTCAGATCAGTTTCTTCTGTTGAATTAAAACAGGGTTTATATTTATTATCAAGTATTTTTGTGTTTTGATAACTCCCCTAAGACTGACTAAATGTAAAGCTCTAGGAACACATGGTGAGAAGTCTTATACAAGCTGTAACTCAAAACCACAATCCATTTAATTTTTGTCTCCATGTCAAGGATGAGTCTGAATAAGCCTAAAATGTATAAAATAAAATATTTTTGAGGGACTTGCAGAGAACTTTCAAAGAAACTACTGTGAAGTGAGACTTAACTTTCTAAAAAAGTAAGTTCCATGGTAATTATCATGCTGCAATTTAAAACAAAACTAGGAATTGACAAGTAATTTAAATGAGAGAATACCCAAATAACATTTTGTTAGCTCTGGATGTTTTACCTGCACTTAAGCAGGTACCGATGTCAGTAACATCTTAATGCATGAATGACTGCATACATAAGAGGATACATTACTTTCCTTATTTATTTGATAAACTGTTCAAATTGCTATTCTAGTGAATACTCCCCAAAAGAAAAAGCAGTGTTACCAGTGTCCAGATCTCTTACACAATGTGTAGAAATGTCCAGATATTTAGGCAATGTTTACATATGCCAGAAGTATGGTATACTACACCTTACTGTCTGCAAACGTCATTTAATTACAGAAAAGCACGCTACAGTGACAGGTGTCAGTGTTAATTACTCAACACTTAGCCTTACAATGTATCAGCATTAATTACAGTGAGATGTAGGTCTTAATTACAGTGAGATTAGAGCAAATCAACATTGTAGGAATGGCAGAGGAATTTGCACTTTTGAATAGCTGAACGTGTTCCACAGGATGAAGAACAAAATTTACCATTACCTGGAAGTAAGCAAAGATGAAGCAATGCAGTATTGGGTTTTTGCCTGGCTTTAAGCAGGCTGCTGAGAAACTATCATAGAATCATAGAATCATAGAATGGTCTGGGTTGGAAGGGACCCCATGGATCATAGAGCTCCAACCCCCCTGCCACAGGCAGGGCCACCAACCTCCAGGCCTGGAGCTACACAAGGTTGCCCAGGGCCCCATCCAACCTGGCCTTGAACACTTCCAGGGACGGAGCATCCACTACTTCTCTGGGCAGCCTGTTCCAGCCCCTCACCACTCTTTCTGTAAAAAACTTCCCTCTAATATCTAATCTAAACCTTCCTTCCTTTAGTTTTAATCCATTCCCCCTTGTCCTGCCATTATCTGCTCTTTTAAAAAGTTGAATCCCCTCCTGCTTATAAGCTCCCTTCAGGTACTGGAAGGCTGCAATGAGGTCCCCCCCGCAGCCTTCTCTTCTCCAGGCTGAACAAGCCCAGCTCCCTCAGCCTCTCTTTGTAGAGCAGGTGCTCCAGCCCTCTAATCATCCTTGTGGCCCTCCTCTGAACCCTCTCCAACAGTTCCACATCTTTCTTGTATTAGGGGCCCCAGATCTGGACACAGGACTCCAGCTGGGGCCTCACGAGGGCAGAGTAGAGAGGGACAATCACCTCCCTGTCCCTGCTGGCCACCCCTCTTCTAATGGAGCCCAGGATACCATTGGCCTTGCGAGCTGCAAGAGCACACTGCTGGCTCATGTTAAGTCTCTCATTCACCAATCACCAATCCACTATCACCATACCTGAGTTACAGAGTGGAAGAAGTACTGGTACACCCAAGAGTGGACATCATTTTCAAAATCAATGAAAAGAAACAAAAAGAGACCTCCAGGACATTCCTTCCTTCCTTAACACAGACTGGCTCAGCATGCAGGCAAAATGCTGACATTGTTCTGTTCCGAGCTGGAAGCTATGGCCCTTTATCTCATTGAACATACCTTCGACCTTTGCAGACTTCAACATTTGATCCATCAACCCTCTCTGGGCCCATCATTAGATGACACTACCACCAAAATGCAGATGAATTCTGCCAGCCTAGTTACACCAGGAATTCATATACTCCGATTCTGGTGGCACATGTCAATAACAGTTTAAACCACCCCTCTCCCCTACATTCCACCCCCACAAAAAAAATTAAAAAGATAGCCAACCAAAGCTGGTTGTGCTCCTCAGCAGCCCTGAATCAGATGCTAATACACCATGGCTCCTGAATCTCCCATACCTTACTGCAGTAACAAGGTCTCCTTTTGGATAATTCTATCTAAATATTTGGCAAGTTCATTTTTGTTTGTAGATCTGACAAAATCACAGACACACCAGCTGTTAGTTTTGTTTTCACCATAAAGTTCCAAAATTGAGGAAAAAACAAACACAGAAAAACAAACAAGCAAACATTTTGTTTGCATTTTCACAAGATTATTGAAGTTAAAATACAGTTGCATAGTAATTTCTTCCCAGTAGTTCTTGGACATGTTTTGTTCATAAAAACATTCTATGACAACAACTATTAAATTAAAGCCAACTGCCCAAAAGCAGAAAATTCAGCTCTTTGGTGCATGCATGAATCTGAGACTCCTGATGATGATGAAACACCATTTGCCATGGTCCTTCTGCCCCAGGGTGGCACACCACTGTTCATTCTGTTGCTCAATGAAAGAATATTTCAAAAGTTGGCTTTTTTCTTACTGCACAATGCAGGTCTTGGGTCATTACCTATAAAGCATGCGTGCAGGAACCCTGGAGTAGCAAAAGAATTACTGAAGTCCTCCTAGAGAGTTCAGTAAAACTCATTTGCTTTCTCAACTTTAACACTTTCTGTAACATGCCAAATAATACCTCCATCGTGAAAACTGAAAACTGAAGTACAAGAAAATGAGGCAGAAGGTTTTCACTAACCTTGGAAATCCAAGGACCTAATCTTTTCAGAATTCTGAGCATTATACATTTATTTTAATTTTCAATAATTAAGTTTTCATTCATTTGCTGTTGACTTTACTGCATTCTGCATGGCTGCTCAGTTCAACAGAACCCAGGCGCAGAGAAATCCCAGCTTCCCTGTCAGCAGACTCAAGCAAGGCTCCAAATGGGACAAGAGAAGCTAGTGACAGGGTTTAAGAAGATGCAGCTATAAACACACTGCTGCTAGACAGAGAACTTGGCACAAGCCCAGATGTTGCTGTTACTTTTGGCAGTACCGCAGCAGGGTCCCAGCTGGCACAAGGCATGGCCACATTACAGAACTGCACACAGTGTCAGGAATAAACCTTCATACTTTTCCAGGAACTAGCAACTTGAAGGAAACGTGACATTCTGCTACTGGATTCCAGGCCTTTGACAACAAAGGAGAAACAGCAAGAACCTGGGAACTTACATTCCAGTCATGGCTCTAGCTGTTAAACCTGCAAACGTGAAGCAGCAGAAAACCCTGATGCTTTTTTCTAGCATCCCCTAAAAACTCTCTGTGAGACAGATAAATCTCTATTCTGTCCCAATTTGATTTCAAATCTATTAAAAATCTATTCCTCAGTCTCGTTCCTGCTCGCCCATTACTCAAGGGGCCATTGCACTACCCCTCCCTTTCTGCCCATAAGCCAGTTTCAGCTTTCATACTGTTATACCTTCAATAGGAAGGGCTGAAGACTCTTCCTGTGCCTTGGATTCCTTTGCTGCTTTGATTTTTGTACAGCTGGGTGCTGGCTGACTCTCTTCAAATTCTTTCCTTTGCAATAGCACTGCATGTTTTACTCTACCTATCAGGAAAAAAAATAAAATCAAATAAATTCCATAGTTTAGACTTCATTGCTTAGTCTGGTTGGGTCACTCATATTTTGGGCAATGGTTTTCCCATGGAAAATCCCCTTTTCCTATCTTTAAGAAACCACTCTTAGACTTCAATTCTGTTCATCTGGAGGTGAAAGTCATAAGAGTTACTGAGCCCTAGCTCACAACTTGCAGAAGAATCTAGAACAAAATGTCCTACCTGTGTACTGCACAATGGTACATATTTGGATGCAAATATTGGGGCAGCAGAGGCTTGTTGCAACTCCCAGAGCACTGGCCCTGGCACTGAGTTGAGGGGACTGCTCCATATGGACACCCCAAAAAGTGTGCAACAAGGAAGAAAAACCTTGAGACCATTGCTAAAACATAAGGCTGCAGTTGAGAAAATACTGAACTCCAAACACATTTCCATTCCTCAGTACAGCTACTCAAGTCCTCAACCTACCTTAATGGGAAAAATCAAATGCTGTCAGAAATTTCAACTGATTGCAAAGCCTATTTCCTGACAAAATCCATCATATCTGAGCAAACATGTGATTTATAACTATCAGTGCAATCAAAAGAAACCCAACCCTGTATTAGAATTCAAATTCTTATAACCTCATCAAATCTCTATCCACAGATACAGATGGGAAAGAGAGAACAATTGCAATATTTTACTAGCAAATTATGTATATTTTAATAGTAAAATTAACTTTAACAGTAGTTTCTGGCCATCAGAACAAAGGACAGGCCATTTCCTACAGGTTTCATCTCATGCTTAGCTCTCTTGTATTTATTAAGGATGGAGATTTCATTTCATATATGTCTATAAGAGTCCTAACAAGATCTCTCTCCTCTAATTAAATTAACTCAACTAGTAAAAAATTAACAATAAACTAGAAAACAACTGTCTTGGAAACCACTGACCTTCAAGCTAATGTGGCCAAAATGTAGGCACAGACTGAAGTTATGGGATTGTGTGAGACAATGAGGGGGAGAAGATGAAACGGAAAGATGCATAGCATAAAAATGTGGCTGAACAAGTTTTGCTTCTACTCCAACAAAAAACACCCAAACATCTCTGAAAAACAAACACATTAATTACTACCATTACTACCCAACAGCCTCCAGTAAGTCATTAGTGTCCAAAGGTTCAGATTCTAGGCCTAATCATACTTTCCTGTCATTAAAATTTTCAGAAAATGACTAATCTATTCCTTAAAACACAAACAAGTAGGAAATATTTTAGTGGGAATGACATGTGAATGTCAAATAATATCAACAGTAACTTAGCGGTAGGTGCAGTCATGATTTCAAGGTGTGTTTCATAATGTGCCTGTTTACACTAGACTTACCAACAGCCTCTTCATTCCCTTCTAGTGAAGAACTGATGCTTGGTCTACTCTGCTTTGCTTTTGAGGAGACTTTTTCCTTGGTATCCCAGATTTTTAAAATTATTTTGTGATCTCTTAGTTTTATTAGATAGTCACTAGTGACGCTGATATCAATGCTGTGGTTCCACGATATCCACATCTTGCCATTTTCAAACCATGGTGTAACAGCCTATTGGAAACAAAAGATGATGTCAAGGTCTGATATGAAGACCTAAGATGAAAACAAACAGCAGTTAACTGTGCTGCTCAGTGTGAGATGGTAGACTGAAGACCTCACAGAATGCTATAAAAGCAAATATCTACACTTTACATTGCTGAATTGGTATTTACAAAATTAAAGCACCGGCACCAAACATCACCTGTCTATGCTGGTAACCTGTAAGAACAAAGCACTCCTCAGAATTGCCAATACAACACATTTCAGTCAGCAGTTCTGCAAATGAATTTTGTTTAACAAAACCATCAATCTGGTACTCAGTGCAGAGCGATCAAAGAGAACCATTAGAACGACTGTCGAGCAAAGACAACACCTGAGAGTGCACAGGCTGTGTTAAAACCAACAGTCAGGCTCTCAAAAAAAATTTTTAAAATAGCACCAACTTTTTAGAAATAATTTCTTAACAAAACAAGGTGCCTTCAAAACAACATATCCAATCCAGTCTTCAAGTGCCTTAAAAATTTTTTTTCTTCTCAACAAAGATCAGAGGCATAGATTTTTTTCTTTGTTGTTAATAAAATTGATAGTTGCCTGCAAATTATATTATCTTAGCACTTGAAATATAAAAGTTATAATCCTAAATAAACTGATAATCTAGAGGAAAATAAAATACTCTGAAATCCACTGGCCTGTTAACTACAAATCTAAGAAGTTGCTGCTGATCTGAGTAGCAGAGTCAAGTCCTATCCTTGATATTTATTCTTTAGCTGTGTGTGCAGATAAGGCCTAAGCAGCTGTTAAAACAACATGTAACAACATCACTCCAGATCTGAAAACATTCTCCCACCTTCTCTATGCAACATTTTGGATTACTTAGTTCTATTATAGCTTTTACCTTGGAACGAGATTCTGCAAACAGCTTTGCAGCCACCCCAAACACCACCAAATCTACTTTTCTAGGTTGGAGGTCATCGGGTAGAAGGGAGTACTCAATGTGATAGTAACGTTGCATTTTTGGAATATCTCCCAATTCATCAGCTTGGATTCTCTTTCCCCTCGTATCAGGAGTATGGGATTTCTTCCGCTTTTGTCCTACAAAGAATATTAGAATTATTTGGAAGTATTAAATGTTATCAAAGATTATACTTTCAGGGACAATTAATGCTCTTTGCAATGACTGAATGGTAACAGGCATTCCAGTGTGAGAACAGAATGATGAACACAGATGACTGCTGAACATGAAACTCTCATCCCAGTGGCCAACCCTGCAGTTCTCTCCCGGGTTTAACTTCTGTAACAGCCCATGAAGTTCCTGGAGCTCCCCCCTTCATTCTCTTTTCCTGCAGTATGACATCCAGTGACTGTAATTCCCAAGGCACAAATGCCCTGTTACCAAGGTAACTTCCATAAAGCAGAGTTCCACACTGCTCAGGGGAAGGCTGAATGCACCTGCTCCTGCTCCACCTGAACACCCCTATGCCACAGGAGAATCATCCCTCATCTCAATTCAGGGAATCAATAGTTAAACGGTGGTAGTGCAATCTAGTATAGCTCAGCAAATGGCAAGGTCTGGAACTAAAGTCTAGCCAAAATAAGGAGACAGCCTTGAGCTGTACACACAATGTATAAGATAACAGGACCAGCCTCCACGCAAAAGAGGGACTTGATCATCTTTGTGAAGTATCCATCTAGTTAGACCCAGTTCTGTGGTTTGGAGTCCAGACAACTCAGCAATCCATATCAAAGGTGAAGAGCACACAGTGAAGAAGGCTACGAGTCTCCATCCAGAAGACACCAAAGACCACCACCAGACAGCAGCAGGCTTGCGCAAGGAGGAGGGGCCTTATGCTAATGGATCCCAGGAAATCATGATAATACTCATGCCTACTCCCAAACTGATTGTAATACCCCAATCCCCTTAATGAATGTGCATGCTTGTGTACTGTAAAAGGACACTTGCTTTGTCTCTTAGGTGTGCAAGTTTAGAGGAGTGATCCCCCTTGCACCCAGCACTGCAGTAAATATACTGCTTTATAACCTCCTACAGGTTGTGAAGTTTGTTTCCGCACGTCAGTCTGTTGAGAAGCTGCTACTTTCTCCTAAAATGACAATGCCACCTTTAAACTATCCAAAATCATAATTACTCGAGTATAATATGCCAAAAATCTACTTAAGATCAGCAATGTGAATAACTGTGACTACTGAGGAGAGAGCAGTCAGGAAAGATTTTCAGCTACTAGTGACAACCATATGATGAAAAGCTCCTATGTCCCACTGCCATTTTCTTAAGCAATTGACCCAGGAAAATTCAAATCCACAAACATCTTTTCAAATTTTATCTCCCTAAACCCTTTGGGGGACTCCACACAAAGTTTTGAAGTAATAAAAAGAGGGTTCTTACAAAAAGCCCTGTCAGATACTTACCTGCAGGCAAGGCAGGCACAGCTAGTGAGACTGTGAACGTGCAGGTCACTGCATGGCAGCTGTCTGGTTCCATCTGATGTTTTTCAGATGGGAGGAGCCTGCTGCTGTCCCCCTCCGGGGTCAGATGTCCAACACCCCCAAGGACCTCTAGGTTTTCAGTTTCAAAAGTTTTTTCAGAGCAGGTTGCGTTCAAGTCTGTCATCTCCTCTTCATCATCTTCCTCCACTGCCTTGGAATTTTTGTGCTTTTGCTTTGCCATCTTGATGTGCAGTCAGACAATGGACTCAAGGCTATGGAACAAGACAAAACAGTTTTATTTCAGTGCTGAAATAAAAACCCCTACTCCAAAGCAGGAGCAAGGAGGGATAACACGAGGAGGTCCAAAATCTCCCATGTAGAAAATGCTTTCAAAGCACGTAACACATATACCCAAGGGATTAATTTTTAGGTGCAGGGACAATCCCCACAAAAGTCTCCAAGTGACAAGCCAGGGTAACAGGGCATCAAAGTGTTCGGCAAACAGCAACGCAACCGGCCAAACAGAAAAGGGGGTGGTGTGGGTGTGGGCGTGACCCGAGGCTAAAAGTCCCGGTTCCTTGCCTCACTGCAGAGCAAAGCTGAGTGTTGCAAGGAGCTCCATTGCAGGGGGAGCCCAGGCAGCTCTGCCACACCGGCCCTGCGACAACGGCCGACAACGGCCGCCGGGGGCAGGGCCGAGGGCACTCAGCTCTCCCGTCAGCCCCGGAGCGGCCGGGACTCGGCCACCGCCCCTTCTTACCGGAGACCGGCCGCTCCTCGAGCCACCAAAGCCGCCTTAACAAGGCGCTCCCGGCCCCGCCCGTCCGGAGCCGCTCCGCGCGGCGCACCCCAGCCCGGCTGTCCCCGGCCACCGAGCGGCCGCTGTGCGCGGCTCCTTACAGCAGCGCGTCCCACGGCAGACCGGTGCCGAGCCTGGCCTTGGCGCACTGACCCGCCCGGAGCCGCAGGGATACCGCGCGAGCCGGTGCGGCTGCGCCGGCGGCATCCCGCTTGGGTGGCTCGTCCGGGAAACTGAAGTGAAAACATCTGGCCAGAGCATCTGCAACTCCCAGGGCTGAGCCTTCAGAAAGCTCCTACTGCCGCAGTGACAACGCACTTACACCTCGTGTTTTGCATGTTTTTCTGCATCTCTGTCATTTCTGAACGGACGGGGAACTAACTGCCCACTCGAACTAAACCCACAGAGGAGTAATGTCCTCCACACCTTGCACTACCAAATCAGCCTAGGATTAAACCCCTCCAAAATGCAATCACACTCCTTTTAAAACATTCACCATTTTTCCCCACTAGATACATTTGTCTTCGGTGTGTTGGACACGGATGATCCTTACACCAGAGCGGGCAGAGGGGTGAGCCATGGATTGTCCACAGTTGGTACTATATAATTAATTGTGCACACAGCTTACAGATCAGAAGTCTGAGCATGTGCACATCTCAGTACTTCAAAGAACACGACCATCCAAATGACTCAGAAACAAATGTAGATACATTATTCGGAGTCAGTAACGGGGACGGTTTACAACAGAACCCCTGAGCAGTAAACTGCAGTGCAAATTGAGGAACATCCATTATTCACGATCTCCCCTTCCAGAGACTCAGGATGCTTAACCTATAGCTAACATTCCCTGTAGATATCAGCTTCCCTTAAACAGCAGCAAAGCTATTACAGGATTAGTTCAACTATTATACACCAATAATAAAGTATTTTGTCGTCTTGCACCAACTACACATCCTATTTTTCATAGGAACAGCTCAGTATTTAACTCTGCCTTAGTCCTTTTAGTTTGACAATATTTCACATGAGGGGCGTGAAAAAGGGTGGGGTGAGTAATTCCCCAGATTTCATTCTCTTTGTTTTCCCACATTATTATGTCTCACAACCCATCATTAAGAACTCAGGCTGACATCTCCATTGTCTGCAAAAAAGCAGCTGAGTGAACATTAATACATCGATGGAATAAAGCACGATTGTCATCAAACCCTTTCCTGATGGATAAAAGTTTCAGCATTTCAGGGTGTATTGTAAGGAGGAATTCCCCTATCTCCCGCTGCCTTCATGGATGGGATGGCGCTTGGTAAATCTCTTTCAGATAAACTCAATGACAGCACCTGGATTTTTCACACAAAACTGAAAAGCACATAAAAAGCCCAGAAGGATCCAAAGCTTTAAATGCTTGAACAGTTTGATACCACTTTCACACCTACCCTAGCTTAAGTCTGTCACTTCAGCCCTCAGCTCCGAAGAGCTGCAGATCAACCTGCTGGATACCTACCAGCCAGGGCTGCATCCAAACTGCAACACATCCATTTGAAACACTGCCATGAGGAAACAAAAGACTGAGGACAGTGTGTCTCACCCTCCTCGGGACCACTACTCCACTTAACCTGCAGGCAGGAGACCCAGGTCTACTTCTTCCCTTCTCTGAGGCTTTGCTGCACCTCCATCTTCTGACCACCAGAAATGAGACCTACCTAACCATCAAGGATGCACTTTCTGGTCCTTCTGCTGGAGCCATAACACTGTGAGAGGAGTTCAAGATTTGCTAAGCGCAACAGGAAAAGAGAGTCTTGAGATGTGCCATGGTTTATTGAAACCATGCAGAGTCCCAGCAAGGAGTGAACAGAACATCCACGCCCCCCTTGCTGGCAGAGCCCAAACACATACTCACAACTGCTCTCAGGCAAAGGTTCAGGGCTATGAATCCTCAGCAAAATGCATAAACCACAGAGTAACAAAGAGCAGGGGACACTCATGTTCTTTGTGTGCTCTAACTCCATGCAGCGCTCTGCGCAGCATGCCATTTTGAGGGACTGTAGACTAAGATGTCCAAATTATCCATAAGGAAACTGATTTTTTTTCCAGGGATTTCAGGTCCTAGATGTCATTGGAATGGTCAGACGGACACAAAATGTGTCTAAACACCAAGGCTGAAGCTTCCATCACCCTGCTTGCACTCCTCACAGTCACTGTGCCTCCACTGCCTAACCTGTACACACAGACTTGGTCATCTCTGGTATTTAGGAATATCCAGGAGAAAAAAGTGTTATAAAAAGGCTAAATCTCAACAATACACATTTATCCTGACAATCTACAGTCTAATTTATGGGGGGGGGTCGAGGGGGGTGTTGGGGAAAGATGACATTAATATTTGAGAAAGATGACATTAATGTTTTACTTTCTAAAGTACTTTAGATACACACTCTAAACCAGAGTCAAAATCTTGTACCAGAGGCTCAGATCACATCTGCTCCCTACAGCCTGCACAGGAACTGCTGGCAGATTTACCAGCCGGAGAAATGGAACAGGAGTGACACTGACTGAAGCACTGCAAGCCAAATTCTGGTCTCATCCTACTGCGAAGTCCCAATTTTTCCTCTCCACCTACTCCAACATTTGTTCATGAAAAAGAAACATTTACCCAATAACACCACTAAATAAAAGTTGAAAGCAATAGATTTCTCCTTTCTAATTACTGTAGAAGAGCCTTAAAACTGTTCCAGATGCTGAAGAGCTAAAAAATGTCAAATACACCACCTGGTTATTCAGAGCTGCAGCTGTTTCCTCCGCAGATTACATAACACATCATTTCTTCCCTTCAAATAGTTTATGCCAAGAGAAAATCCATGATCTAATGAGTAATATCACTCAGGATGCAAACCAAGCTGCAGATAGGTCAGGTGTTTTGTTAAGCCCAGTGGTCTCCCATCAGCTCCACAGCGAGAGGCTCCACACACCAGTTCTTGTCCGTTTTTAACATAGACCTTTTCTTATGTTCCGAGTCTTGCTAAGGTTCCCTATATTAGCTACTGAAACTCTTTCCTGTGTCCATCTGATATGATCTTCCTGTCTCTAAACATACAGAACATCTTTACAGCCTTTTGCCCCATTTATCAGAATTACCTACACACTCACTGGATGTGGATGTGGAAAATCTTGTCTGTATTAAAGGAAAACATGCTGCAGGCAGGACAGAACTACAGAGCAGATCAGGAAATCCAGCTACATTACGTTATGCTCAAAGAGCTGCAACCAACAGCTTGATGTCCAAGTGGGAACCAGTGATAAATGCTGCTCCTTAGGGACTGGAACTGGGACTGGCATTGTTTAACATCTTTGTCACCAACACAGACAGTGTGATTGAGTGCACCCTCAGCAAGTTTGCCAAGAACACTGAGCTGTGTGGTGCAGTTGACACACTGGAGGGAAGGGATGCCATCCAGAGGGACCACGACAGGGTGAAGAGGTGGGACCATGTGAACTGCACAAAGTTCAAAAAGGCCAAGAGCAAGGTCCTGCTCACAGGTCAGGGCAACCCCAAACACCAATACAGGCGGGGCAGAGAAAGGACTGAAAGCTGGAGACGGACAGGTGCCAAGGGCAGAGAGGGCCAGGCCCAAGGGAATGGCCTTTCGCTGCAGGAGGGCAGATGGGGAGGAGATGTGAGGTAGAAATTCCCCCTAGGGAGGGTGGGGATGCCCTGGCACAGGGTGCCCAGAGAAGCTGGGGATGCCCCAGGTTCCCTGGCAGGGTTCAAGGCCAGGCTGGATGGGGCTTTGGGCACCCTGGGCTAGCAGAGGGTATCCCTGCCCATGGCAGGGGGTGATGTTGGGGGGGCTTTGAGGACCCTTTCCAGCCAAACCAGTGTGGGAGTATAAGATTTTTCCTTCTTTGTCTTAGATACAGAGCTATCCCAATACACTGGACATAAACAAAAAGGCAACGCCCAACATTTTAACATTTTTCAAGTTGCAAGTAACCTCAAGAACATGCCAAGAACAACACTGCTCCACAAATATTGCTTTAAGTCCTTTCTGAAAGCAACTGCTTTAGAAACAACAATTTTAAAAGTATTGATAGCATCAGAGTATGACTGTTGGAAAGGGTTTGGAAAACAGATGTTAGGTACTTAGAACTACTTTTCAACTTTCTTCTTGGTAGCAGAAAGTCTGGAAGGACTTTTTTTTACTGAAATGAAGTGATCTTTCAGCAAGATGAGCATTTTCCACCACCCCATAGTTCTGGCTGGCTCTATGTACTAACAACCTGCCACCCAAATGAGACCAGACTATCCTGGGTTGTCAGACAAACACAAACTGTGCTGATCCTTGGTCCTGCACCAGATATGAACTGTGAAAGAAAACTATAGTTAAGCTTAAACCATTTTTTTCCTGTAAACCTAGTTTACAAGTCTTAACTAACCACCACACTGCCACCTAATGCAATTTAAATTACTATTGCACCAGTGATGTTGGCAAACAAGCTTAAGTCTGATTGTGGCATCTTTTAACCTCTTAAAATAAAAATAGACAGCCAAGTAATCTCAAAAGTAGTATTTGAATATACTTCTGACTTCCAACCACCACACTGTAGAAACAGCTGCTTCATTCGGGTCCTGCTTTCCCATCAGCTCTTTCTACAGCTGGGACGTTTCAAGATACCTCCATGCTGGAGTGTACTGTGGAACTAGGAACAGTCCTGGAATAGTTAATAAGTTGTTGCCAACTCTCTGAGCAGGTTTAGAGAATAAGTCAAGGAACAGGCAAAGCTTCTCTGGGTCAGGAGTAAAGTCTTAGTCTTGCTGTAGTTGGGAGTAAATGTAGAGTCATTGCAATTACACCATGACAGGCTGTTCTGTACCTCTGACGTCAGCAGCACTGCACTGGCAAAAAGGTGACGTGTGGAGCAAGGCCTGGTTAAGGTGTAAGGAAAAGCAGGCTGCAAAAGGAAAGTTTACTTCTACCAAACCCAAACCCCTCATCACACAGAGGCTACAGTGGCATTTAAGGTTTCTCCAGTCCAGCTGTTTTCGCAGTTATCTGGTGTTTAAAAGTCTTGGGTCAGGTGGTGGTTTTTCAAGAAAACACAATGCAAAACCCAACTGCACAGTGGTCAGAGCTTTCCCTGAAAAGTCAAACATGATCCAATGGCCAAAGGTTTGGGCTATCTTGCCAGTATCTGCTTCCTTTCAGAGATGAAACTTTGGTGAAAGTGAATTGACATCATTCTGATGCCCTTGTTTCCCTGTTACAGCAATAACCCAGAGAGCCAGAGATTTGCCATGCCATTTTACATCCTCCCCTCTTTCAAACCAGAAGCCCAGCAGATGGGCAGTGAGGAATTCAAGAGAGGCCCACACACTCCCCAGTGCTGTTAACGACACCTCTCTTCTAGTCAGGGACACTACCAATAAACCCAACTGGAAACCATAGGTCCTAAAGTACAATTTATGCTGACAGGTTTATAGCCTGCTAAAGATTCTGTCAGCCTTTAAATCAATTATTTCCACTTGATAAATATTTTTACAATTTAAACTAGCTAGACCAAATCAAGTTTAGACTATTGCCTTGTCTAACCCCAGGGCCTTGCTGCTTTAAGTCAGTTTCATGTGTGTGGATAACAGATGTGGATTTACATAGTATCTGCTAACAACAGGCAAGGTCTATGGCTTTGTCTTTCCTGTCTTTCTGGTGCTGCATTATAGGGACATTTTGAACCTGGGGCAATTTCTTGCATTAACAATGTTATCAGACTAAGACAAGTTACAGGTTGATATGTATTCAGGGCTGTGTGAGCCAATAATATGTACAACTGTGTAACCCTCAGAAAAATAATCCGTTCATCTAGTCTCTCCTCAAGTGTAAGTTACAAGTTATATATCACTTCAAACAAGAGGAAAACAGGAGAAACACTTGTTAAAGGTAGAAGAATACATCAAACAAACCAACCCCAAAACTCCTGAAGGAAATCCATGAGCTGGACAGGAGATTCTTAATGACAGCAGAGTTACAAAACACACTACTGTTCTGGATAATAAATACAGAGCAGATCACTGGTGGATAAAACTCAGCTCTTTAGAATAGGAAGGCTGATCCTGTGGAGCACGGAGTGCCCTAGGGGAACACACACCTTGTAACATAAAAGTCAAAAGGTGATTTTGAGTCAGACAGCGTTGTATGCGGCCAACCCACCAGAGGAACAATCAGAAACCTGATTTTTAGCAAAGAGGAACCTAACAGCCTTCTAAAGGATGCTTTTTCTGAAGATGCACAGCACACAGAAGTCAGCTGATGTTCCCATTCAACTGTGGGCAGCAAAAGCAGTATCCATGCTCTGAGTGCACCAGCAGACCCTACCTGCCCTGAACAACCTCAGTCTAGATCCCCACTCACACCCCCTATCCAAAAGCTCCGTTTGCACCCAGCCCTGGGCCCCACATCCATCTCTGAAGATGCTGCAGGTGTACTTATCACTGGACCTTGGACCTGCACTGTAGACTTTCCTGCAGCCCTGCCTGCTGCTGCTTGAATGGACCCCAGACCTGGTTCACCACTTTGCCTTGTCTGAGGCCATTCATGAAGCCTGTTATCACCCCCACTTTGCCACTCTATTCAGACTTCGGGCACAGCTGGCCCCAGAGTCACCTCTGGGTTGTGGCATGTCCCTTGTACCGCTCCTTGAAGGTAGCTGCATTCAACAATGCAGGTCCTGCCAAAGAGTGACAAAAATCACTGAGCAGTCTGTTTAACTTACTCATCTCTAGCACAAACACAGCTTAAGAAACAGATATGGATACCATAAAGACACCTCACCTACAGAGATGGAAAAACCTGAGCAAACAGAAAGATGATCAACTTTTAAGCACTTTAATGTCACTAATTGAGTGGGAACACTTGTTTGCAAGCGTTACTTGTCAAACTAGGTTCTGTGACGCTATCACTTTGCTCGCGTTAAAGAGGAAGCGTGAGCTAGAAGTTGGAAACAAACTTCGACTTCAGGCTCGGCTGAAACCTTGTTCCTGGCAAACACACGGAGCGGGTGGCACCTGCCCGCTTTGTCCGCTGAACCCCGCCGGGCCGGCGGTGGCCAAGCACCGTCCGCTGCTTGCGGCTCCCCCTGAGCAGGAAGCGGCGGATGGGAAAAGCGACCCCAGCACCGGGGGCACCGGAGCCTCCGGCGCGGCTGGGGGAGGCGGCATCCCCCGGCGCCCCTCTCCGTCCCCGGGACACCGCCCCGAGCGGGGCGGGCTGCGAGGCGGGGCGGGGGCGCAGCCGGCGGGGTGGCCGCCCCAAAGGCAGGATGGTCGG
>VZTU01032466.1:90180-119938 GCA_013400835.1 Zapornia atra
GCCCGGAGAATGCAGCGGGTACATCCGCTCGGGCTCCAGCCCGGTTTATGAAGGGGAGGGCACAGCCCTAGGCTACTCCTTCACCTTCGGCATTACCGTTTTAGCAAAGTCTGGTTACAGCGAGTCTTTAAGGAGAAGTGTTGAATTTTCCCCACTATGAAGTTACACGTATACAAGGGATGCGCTGAAAACCACTCTGCTAAAACGGTAGACAACGTCAATTTAACAAACCTAAGGATATAATGCTGCTTTTCCCATTGCATGTGCAGCTGGGCAGTTATATACCAGCCATGCACTGGTGCAGTTTGTTTCCAAAGAAAGAAAGAACTTTTGATTCCTACCTGCACAAGCACATGCAATGCTCGAGCCATAAGTGCCCACAGAGAGCTTTACCTCAGAAACATTGCAAGTGTGTTTTGTTGCAAGTTCAGAGCTGGACTCAGTTCTGCCAGGGGGCTGATGCATAGCCTCTGGCCCCTCTGCAGAGCCCCATTAATTTTGGGGCTGTTTTCAGTTTCTGCTTTATTGGCTCAATTGAAACACATACATGTGTAGCAGCAGCTAAATCACTCTGGCATGAAGTGGCATAGAACAGACTAAGCACTGAAGGGCTGAGGGCACCGCTTGTTCTGGAGGTTTTGAGCAGGATGGACTTAACACTAACACAACCCTCTCCGAACTCTGCTCCACATGTGACAGTCCATTTCCCTATAGCTGGCTGTCCAGCTTCGCAATGTCCAGCATGGCAGGTGAAAGCCACTTCTGCCATTTTGATTTGAAAAGTGAAAGGAAGTCAGAAGCAAAGTCACCAAAGGCTCCAGAAAGAATGAGGACAAAGATGAGAGGTCCAGAACACCACTGCTGCTCTCTGTTCACTTCTACTGAACAGGACTTAAAAAACTTAATTGGAAATACTTTTGTGGGAACACTCCTTGCCTTCTGAGGACAGACTAATGAATTAAAGCTATACAGAAACTTGTGCAATAACCTAATTCTCCAGTATGAGTAGTTTTTAAATTTATAGATACATATTTAAATACTACTTTTCAGACGTTTTTCCTTGTCTCTGTATTTCATAAAGGTAAGTACCTTATTAGTTGCTGATCAATTCTATGTCATTTAAAACAAAGAAACAAACAGACACCCCAATCCAGCCATTTTCAGTCTTGATTAAAATATCATTTACTTTAAACATACTAATTTCTCCCTGCTTTCTGGTCCTGTTCATTCAGGTAGGACTGCAGAAAAGCCGTGCTAGCCACAAGGAAGAGGAGACCTGTTTTATGGGGAGCAAGAGACAGTTAACACAGAATGACTCCCAGACTAAATGCCTTCAAAGTGTCCTGAAGGAAGTGGAACTCATACGGAGCTCCAGGGATGGGCAAATTGAAGAAGCAATTAGGTTCAATCAAGAGCTGGAAAGAGAGCTGAAGAGCTCTCAGGAAGCTCTGGTCAGTCTGGAAGACTGCAACCGTAACCTGAAGAGGGAACAAGCGGAAATGAGGAAAAAGGTCGAAGAGGCGAGACACGCTGTCCTTAACAGTCTTGGCAAAGTGAAGGAGCTAGAAGTGAAAGCTAACGAAGTGCCACATCTGCAAATATACATTCAGCAGCTGGAATCAGAACTGCAGCACTATAGGTAAGTTTGAGTCCATCAAACAATGCCTATAAAATCACAGTATTGGAACACAAGTTAGCTTGAAAATCACTGGTTGTAGCTTATTGAATGTCTCCAGAGACATCTTCTAAAATAGAGCCAGCAGGAGATTAGAAGCTACTTAACAATTTTCTTGGTAGGGATCCGTAACAGAACTGGGCTGTTCAGTGGGAGGGAGGCCAATGTAAGGATGTTGAGAGCTGAAGTTAGTTACCCTTCAAACACAGCAACAGGACACAGTGCAGTAGTACTTCAAGAAAGCCCCAAAAGAAATTGCTGATAGTCCTTCAGAATCCATTTCCAACACACTTATTTTTTTCACCTTAGCTAACTATGATCCAGTCAGACATTTCCTGCTGGCTAAGTCACACACACCAAGCCAGCTGTAACCAGATGGCTGATACAGAACTTGTCATGCTGCAGAAGAGAACAGTTATAACGCTTTCCTAAAATCACACTAACCCATAGTGGGAGTTTCAAACAAAAAATACATCATCTAACTAAACCCCAGTTTTGTAATAGCAGAAGTAAATATGTTTCCAAAACTCAGAAAGTTGGTCACTGATTTAATAGTTAGCTGCTTTTGTTGCTCTTTGTCTTACACAAAACTCAGGCTCGCTGATAGTTATTAAGTCTCACTGATAGTTATTAAACGCTAGGCAGTTCTGCCCAAGTTTCAAATTGACCTATGGAATAAAGTGTTTGTAGTTTTACTGATCCAAAATAAAACTTCTATTTAATAGTTTTTTCCTGACTGTTTATCATACTGTCTATTCTGAACTACTTGTCTCTTCCAAAACTTATACTTCCTCTGTTTGCTTATAAGAAGAATCCGCAGTGAGTTATTTTAGCATCATAGCTGCTAAACCATTGTACTGGTTTATGAAGTGAGGAAATTCTAAAAATAATCATTTTATCCGGTGTCTTTCTGTAAGCATTGTGTATGTTAATACCTGCGTGGTTGCAGAAGAGAAAAGCATTCATTTAAACATCTATAGGATTTTAAAAACACCATGAGGGCACAAAACATCCAAGATGATTGTGGTTTGTGGGTGAATGATACAACTCTTAGTGCCGAGAGAGATCACACCACTTGTCTGTCTACCAAGTTCTCCCTGGCATGAGCACCAAAGACTTGAGATGAGTTCCTGTCGTGCAGAATTGCTTTTCCAAAGCATGAAGCAGCAAAAAAAAAAATTGCCTTTAAACAGGCAGAGATGAACTAGTTAAAGACAATAATCACAGAATATCCTGAGTTGGAAGGGACTCATAAGGATCAACAAGTCCAACTCCTGGCTGCACACAGGCCCAGCCAAGTCAGAGCACGTGACTGAGTGCACCATCCAGATGCTTCTTGAACTCAAGCTCGGTGCTGGGACCACTTCCTTGGAGATGCTGTCCCAGTGCCTGACCACCCTCTCAGTAAAGAATCTCTTCCTAACATCCAACCTAAACCTCCCCTGTCACAGCTTTATGTCATTCCCTTGGATTCTAGGGAATAAGAAATGTCAACTTGCAGAGCAGGAACTTTTATGGCTTACATCAAAACAAATAGTCAGAGTTCTTTGTAAGATAATCTCCATCTGTAATATTGATTTTTCAAATGCCAAGCTAGTTTAAAGTGAGCGTTAAGCTCAGGAGTGATGCTAGACTGACCATTTGGAACATAAACCCCTTTTTTAGACATATGGCACATTTAGCACAAGACCAAGCCAGCTTCCACATGCAAGACCCTTTAATGAGTCTCAATCCTATGTTAGCCATAAAGCACTATCTGTGTAATATGGTTCTTGACTTAAACAGTTTAATAACAGAGCCACTTAACAATGATTATCACTTATGTGCTGCTATATTCCATGGTTCCACAGTGTATGGGGTACCGTAATCCACGTATTCCAGAGCATGGCACAAAGATACCCAAACTGGCAGAAGACAGGTAAGCTAAGCAGTGCAGAGCTCTGTGTTACTGCAGCAAAAGGGCTTGACACTAGCATGGCTGTCTCTGCCCTATGCAGCCACCCGCATCATAGCTTGCCCCACTTACTGCACCTGGTTATGCTTGTGCTACAGGTGGCAGAAACCCCTTCTGCTTACAGACAAACATCTTCTCCTGTTGTGCAGAAGTCCAGATGCCATGGGCATAGTTTGGGTGAGGTCCTAGGTGTATGTTGAGGGGAAGATGATGAGTTGGCCGAAGTGTGGAGATGGAGGGATAGCTGCTATATCCCACAGATTTCTCAGACTGTCATCTGGCAATTGTATTACTTGCAGTATTATTTAAGTCAGTAGTCCAGTGAGCAGTCTTCTCCAAGTACCACAAAAGGTTTGTGAGCATGGAAGCAGGCTCTAGGCTTGGCAAGAACTAATGCTACAAGGTAGCAGCAGGGATAAATAGGTGGGGATTTGAGTATGCTGCAGAAAGCATTTAAGATTGCAGATGTGCCTCCTGAGAATTCATCTTAACTGGCTTGGTATGTCGCTATTTTATTCCAGCCGAAGTCTGATTTCTTCCAGAGAGGATTCAATAATGAGACCAGTCTGTGAGCTTTACATGCGGCTCCTTATTTATACTTTGATTTTTATAAAGGAAACTGTTTCTACTTTTAAATTCAGATTTTCAAAGCTCTTTAAGCATCTAAATCCCATTTCTAGACCTCTATCTCATACCAATTTGCTACCAGACCTGGAATCACCACAATGACCTTAAGTCATAATCGCTAACTCAGGAAACAACATAGTTTGCATCTGAAGTGTTCAAGTACCTGCAAGTGATTAAATGATTTCCTTAATTGAGGCACCTAATTACAGTTGCCTTTTCTGCCCACAGATTCATATGCCTGCAAATTTACTGCAAAATGTTGCTATCAACATCTGTGGTACATGTTTGCTAACTGAAGTTTGTTTGACTGAAACAAACTTTTCGGAGTGTAGGTTCTTGTAGCAGGGATTGAAACCTCCCTATCACTTTATTAGGTTCCCAAGCCAGCATAGCTGACCAGATAGTTTATAGGTACTTCTTGAGGTGCACACCCCATCCTTCCTGCACTGTATGCACGTGTAGTATTTTTGTCCCCTTTCACCACCATTAGTTCTTTTTATTTTTTAATCCCCGTTAATTTAACACGTCAGCTCAGATACTTTAAAGGAAAATATCAAAAAATTCCTAACTGAAAAGCATGAGTTGAATTCACTTCAGAGGAAAAATACTGAATGAACACCCTGCCTAGGCCCCAGGACAGATTCTGGTTGGCCTCCACTTGATAGGCTCTCTCCAAATGTGTATCATCAACTGCTCTTCCTTAAGCTCTTTTTTTTTTTTAACAAGTTTCACTCTAGCTCAAGGTGAGACCATCCATGTATTCTAATATAGACCCATGATTGATAAGTATTGTTTATAAGAATGTCACATATGAAAACGTTACTACAATAAAAGTGTCACATCTACTGCTTCTCTTTATCCATTCAGCCATTTTCCCTGTCAGGGAAGGAAATTAGGTTGGTTTGACATGAATTGTTCTTGCCAAATATAAATCGGCTCTGTTTTTTATACTACATTGTAGGTGGCTCAGAAATTGATTACTTAATAAAGTTTACAGAATTTTTCCACTTTAATAGCATTGGAGGGAATAACAGAATTGAACAGGCTTTTTTTGATCCCAGTGTAACAAGTAAAAAGAAAGGTCATTTGGAACTGAGACAGACTTCATAATGGAGATGTTCTCAGAGTTTTTATGTTGCTGTGCTAGCCAGTAGCACAGTAATTACATAGGTCAGTGAAAGGGGCCATAAAATACCAAAAATGTTTCCCATATGCATGGTCTGTCTCCCAAATTACTTAATTATCCATCAGCATTTATATGTGTTAATGAGTAGGAGTCCTTTTTACATGGAATACAGAGAGACTTGGTTTATCCCCTCATAGTCTCTTATAAATATGATGGTGGAGATGTCTGGCATAACTTCCTCCACTTCTTTCATAAAGTCACCAGTGTTAATTTTTCTTAAAAAGTTATGCTCTAGATTTTCCTCTATCAGAAGTAGTTCCATTTTTCTTTTAGGAGGCAGTGTCTAAATCTTTTCAGTAATTTCTCAGGTTTTTTGTTTACTCTGTAAAATGTAACAAGATAGACCAAACCAATCCAAATCAATAATTCATGAACAGAAGAGGAATATGGAAATATTGTTCAGTGTTACAGAGCCAGCTCTGTTAGGTGAAGAAAGAAAAGCCCTAGGAAAGAAACACTAATCCACAAAAGGAGGTGTACATAGGAGATCATTTCCAATCTGAATGATAATGGACATTTTCTATTTAGACATTCTGGAACTGTTCTTCTATTTAAAAAAAAAATAGACATTAAATGAAGTCTGAACAACTTTATGCTTGACTAGTGTCATCAATATCTTGCTGGTGAAGTGTATCTTGGCAATTTATTTCAGATAGCATAAAATTTGCCCAGACACTGTGAGTGTGCATGTGCTGGACTACACAGAAGACTGGACAGAACCGCTGATGCTATATACATCCTTGGGCAAGACAATCACAGGCAGGAGCAGTGCCTGATGGCAGTCAGTTAAGAACCACGACAGTCAGGGAACTGAACTCATGGAAGGCAAAATAAAATGTTACTTTGCAGAGCCTCATCTGCAAGAGCACTCAAGCAGATTATTCTGATGTCATTTTGTTTTCTAATTCTGCTTATATCTACTATTTTCTTCTACGTGACCATAAGAAATTATGTATTATGTAGAAGTCTGCCCCAAACCCCAGAACTTTTATGTTTTTCAAGAACACCAGCAGGCGAGCATGTTGGTATCATATGAAGCTGACTTTTGCGTGTCTCTAGTCATAGAATAATCATAGGATAAACAAGCAAATCCAATTACTATTCATTTGAAACGCTTTAAAGGAATGTTTTGATTTCACAAGAAGGGATAATGAAAGTTATCATTATATATGGTAGAGAGAACTGTACAGAGCATTTAAATACATTAGTTTGGTACTGCAGAACAGGTATAGCACCCCTTTCCATGGAAGGGCTAGTTTTCTTTCAAATGCATGAAGCATCTTGCAATTCTCTTTAATGTTACTGTTTGTTTCCCATGATAATAGCAAAACATTTACTTCAAATCTATTCAAATTAATGCAAGTGCATTTATCCACAGGGAAGCCTGTACTTCAGTGCTAATTCTGGCTTTGGAAATGTAGCCAGTTCTCCAGCCTTTTGCAGGGCTGGGCTCTTAGTTACACAGCCTTTATTCTTGGGAGACTGCCCCCGGTTTCCCACTAAATCCTCCTTTTCATCTGGCTTGCCTTATTTGCTGTGTTGGGAGTAAATCACTGCGAGCACAATAGCGATGCCACACATATGGACCCTGCCCATTGAGAGGGGTGGACGTGCTTTCACCATGTCCCAGGCTTCCTCCCACAGCCCTGAGCAGGCACCATTTGCTGAACCCGCCATAGCTGTCACTTAGCAGCCCCCATTGGACACACATTCCTGAGGATGGAGAGATTAAAACATACTAACAAAAAGATAGTTTGAGACAAAGGAGTTTGTTTTGTTACCTCATGCACAATTCTGACACATGCGCTGCCTTTTAAAGCTGTCTCCTGCCCTTCTGTGCACATCACTTGAATCATGCTAACTCCTCCTACACCAGAGAGACCTTTTCCCCCCCCCAGGTATGCAGTCAGTGTTTCTGCACTGCTCTCTCTTGAATTAGTGCCTGTAAAAACAGCCAGCAGCTTGGTGGCCTCCCCTCAGTGACAGCCATGCACCTCCCTCCTCCATCTGGCTGCCCTGACAAGCTGTATCACACCTCTCTGACTTTGTAGTCTTTCCCTAAGAAAATGGACATCTTTTACTGCCCAAACTTTCTTGCAACATGTCTATCTTGTCTCATATGAGCATCAATCAAAGATTAATTTCACCCACAAAGATAACTTTAATTTTTTTTAAACTGCTACTCCCCCCAACCCTTTCAAATCACCTCATGAGACTGGACTTCCTTGCAGAGGCTGCACACCTCAACAGCTTGCCTCCCAGAACAAAGTAATTTTCCCACTGTCATTGCAAGAACTGAAAGATCAAACAGAAATGGTCCTAGCTTATACATAGCCCTCAGTTGCAACCCTCTGGATTACTTGGGTGAGCTCCCATATCAAATATTAGCAGTAGGTCACTACCTGCCACAAAGGCTTCCTAGGTGCCTTCTGCCTGGTGGGCTTAGCTCGCTGGCAACAGGACATCACTGCCGAGTACTACTCAATTTATAGAGCTTATCACTGCATTCACCTTGATACCCTCCAACCGACAGGCCCTGACACACTGATCCCACCGCATGCAGATACAGGCACAGCAAGCTCAGTGTACCAGGGCTATTCTGGGAACAGAGATATCAGCTTGACAAGGCTGGGCTCTCTGCATCTGTTTTGACCTAAAAGCCAAGTAACATCAGTGTAGGAGAGCTACAAAAAAAGAACCCTTATTTATTACCATGAAATGCACATCTGCAAACCAAGTGTTTGCAGCCTCCTGCCACAAAGCCTTACATACACCGCTCCTTGGGAGCCACGGAGGACCGTTACCTGTTGCCTACACAGTCACACACTAAGCCTTCTTATTTGTCTCTCAAGCAAACCTGACAGGTTTCTAGCCACTTCTATGTGGCAGAGCTGCTGCAGGAAAGGATGCTTGCCAGGGCAATCCAGTTTTCTCCCCTCAGTAAGCAGTCTGTCATGGTCAGGTCCCACTGTGCTGCTCTGCCTGCACACTCATGTCATCAGATGTGCTGAACACATAAGGAGCAATTATTTGCTTATAGGAGTGACAAGACCATAGCAGGGCAATAAATATTTCCTGAACAGAAGTCTGCAAAACCCCCTAACTGATGCTTTGAAGAGCCAGCAGTACTTTAATTTATTTTTTTTTTTCAGGTGAGTTTTGTAAGACAAAATAGTAATATGTAATCTCAAAGCTGGTGCTTAAACTTGGGGCTTCTGTATTTAGTTCCCTGGATGTGAAAGACATTGACAAAAATCTGAAGTAAATCCACCAGAGAACCAGAGCATTGACAAGTGCTTCAGTCAGGCACTTAAACACATATTTAGTATAAAGTACTCAACAACTCCACTGAACCCCTCCAGAGATAAAATTAAAACAAATCAACCAACCGTATCTCAAGGGGGTCTAGCATGTCATTTATGCTGTCAATTCATATCAGTTAACTTTGAAAATCAAACACTGCTGATCATCTGCACTCAGGCACAAGCAGAGAACTCTGCGTTCTTTGAAAGGGAAAAAACGTTATTCTTTTTCTTCATAAAATTTGAAAATGACTTGATGAAAATGAGGAGAGGAAGAGCTCTGCTAAAGCAATTAAAAGTAATTCTTTACTCTTTGCTCCTCACCTTGCTTTCCTTCAGGATACAAAACAGACAAGGTAATTTGTAAGAGAGATGCTGAGAACCCACATTTTTGAACAGATTAAACTAATTTATGCTAAAAAGGTCTGCTCTCAGAATATAGAAGGATTAATGATGTGCATGGGAGGAGGCTTCACCCCCTGAATACATCCCCAAACTGATAATGATATGAGAAGATGAGTGAAGCTACCCTAGAATAGGGTCAAGGGAAATTTGCGTATGTTGTGCAGATAAAATCCTCAATAGAAACTATTTTTAATGTATGTCCCAGAAATACAAGCATGGAATTGTGAAATCTGGAAATGCTGGAAGGACCAATGCACTCAAACCTGGCCTTTGATTTGCAAGAAATATGTTCTTTTTGGCAGCTTTTTCCAACCAGTTGTCTATTAGACTTAGCCATCCAGAGAAAGAAATTCATCTAGCCTTTCAATAGATGCAGAGGCAACTGTTCTATTCATCATTAACTTACATTTTCAAAAGCTCATCTAGGTGATATAAACACGAAATTATCTGCAGACCTGAGGGAAATATCTAGAAAGTAAAATTAGTTGACTATGTAACTTCACTGGGAACTTGTCATAATGCAGACCCACAGCCAAGCTAAGTTCTTGCATCCCATCGCTGGGATGGCACAGGCAAGATCAAAAGATTTTTAAACACCATGATGTTACTTGGGAGGCAGACAGTCAGTCTGTATTTAAAACTGCCTAGACTCTAAGCAGATTGGGGGATGAGACAGTAAATGCCACTGACATTAGGAAATGCAATATAGGCAATTTCTGTATTTTCAGTGACAAGACAGTTACTGAGCAGCACTGCAAATATTTGCTGGAGTTTGTCCTGTTTACCCATCTTCTCACTACAGCCAGAATTCCTGGCAAGTTGCTGGCCATGTTTAGTGTACTGTTCTCTCCCCTTCATTCTCCAGTACACTTTTCCAACTTTATCGGCCTCTTGGCCGCCTGCTTAGAGAACGGTTACAGAGCAGGCTGGTATTTGCCTCCCTAGTGCCTGGCTTCAGGTATTCACTTTGTGATACTCAGCATATTTTCTCCTCTTTGCCAGATTTGCCTGGCAATCTGAATCTCAACTATTCAAAACTGTAGCCACAGAAAAAAACTAAGAAAAACTGCTGACACAACCCAGGAAAAATGCTGCCCTCAAACTAGGAAAAAACCTAGAAAGGAATGCCCTGCACTGTAAGTAAAGCTTGTACTGAACACTCTCTGCATCTGATCTTAAAGCTTCACATTCTGAGATAATCCAAAACTGGAAACTCAAACACAGTCAGATATTGGGGTAAAGGGAGAAGAGGGGAAGAGGAAGGGCAGGAGGATCAGCTGGTATTTCCTTCAGTCCATTACAGAGAAGAGAGATTTGCACAATTCCAGATGTGGAACCTATCTCTGTGCTTAAGTCAAGCAACCTGAAAAGTTACAAGACATGTGAAGAGGCTGCCTTGAGTTGTTGTTTACTGAGATAATTCTTTATGTATGAAAAAAGGAATCATTATACCGTTTTAGAGCATCTTATAATGCTCACCCAAAAATCCAACAAATTCTGATAAAAATGAAGAGACATATGTGTCCTTAAAGGGTCACAAAGTCGCAGCTCAACTTCAAAGACTAAAAACATAAAGCACAGAATGAAGGATGATCATCATTGCAGATACCTGTATCACAGGATGCTTGCTGTTCTGGTCGCCAGTGCCATTTCACAGAGGAATGTACTTTTTGAAAAGGAAAAAAAAGAAAAAAGAAATATAAGCTTTGAGCATGACACATCTTTAGAAATCTACTTCTGTATAACAAGCAACTTCACCCTTTACGGCACTGTTCTTAAAACAACTTGAAAAATAAGGTGTAGAGGCTGTGACTGACTGGGTGCCTGTTTGAGTCCCTCCTTGTTTGTGGGAAAAAAATGTTCTCTGAAGGGTCCCTGAGCTCAAGTGCTAATTGCCATCACACCACACATCATCCCTTTCAAGAAAAGGGGTGCCAAGTGTTAGGAATCAGATTACAGTGGAAAGACCCCAAACCTTTCAATAAATCTACAGAATAAAATCAGGCCTTGTGCTTTGTTTTGTGAAGAGTCTCTTTTCGCAGCAGAATGTTTCAGGGAAGGCTCATGATGTCACATTAATCATAACACTGAAAAATCTGGTATTCGCAGCACATCTGCTCCGCTTTTATTCTCTGTACTTGACCTCATCACATGTCCTTGGCATTGGCTCACATAACATAAAAGTATCTGGAACTGCATATGGTGAGGTCAGCCAAGTTTAAAGCAGAGCGTTGTCAGGTTTAAGCTGTGCTCTGAGTATAGTATTTTCACACTCCTGGAGCTGGTAGGTCTAAGTAGCACTCTGCTTAGCACAAAGTTACACAAGACAGAAAGACGAGCAATCAAAGCAAAGCTGGTGCCTATGAAAACTGCAGAAAAGTAGGTTATGCTACCCATTCCTGTGCCAGAAAATACCCAAAGGCAGGATTTCCAACAGCATACATGCAACTGGGGTACACCTGTATTTTGTGGTACATCAATGGCTGACTCCTGCTGAGCTCCCTCCAGAGCTGAGGGCAGTGCAGCTGCATCACTGCAACACCCCAAGCAGCCTGGGTCTCAAAGTGCCACAGAGCTGCACTGCACAAGCTCTTCAGAATTAATTCAAGTGATTTTACACTGCACAACATAGGCATAGCCTTAACAGCATGCGTCTGTCTCATGGATACCCTCTACTACAAAAGGAAGAGACATCAAGGGGGCTGTTTACAGTGGTTTGATTTCGGTGGTTTGACAGATCTGGCATGTATAAAGTAAACAGATGAACCACTCTCACTTGCAGCAACTGCTTTGATTTCATTTGGATCCAGGCAAAGTACTTGGGATGAATAGTTCATTCTCCAAAAATACAGTTCGGAAACCGTTTAAACTAGTTGCATATTTAGGTTATATCAGGAAAGATTTCACACAGATGAAAAATAAAAGGAAAAGCAGAGAAACTGTGGTCTTGTTTGGACTGGCTTGATTTTTTCCTATCTGAATTACATTAAATCAGTGTAGCTGAATTGAATTTCAACACACCATTGTAAGATACAAAAAAAATTAATCCGAAATGAAATAATGAAACTGAAACGAAATATATAATTTCATGTTGAAGAGGCAATTTCCTTAGATGCAAAGCATTTTTTCCCTCAGATTCCTAATCCAGCCAACAAAAGAAAAAAAAAAATTGAACTTCTTAGCAAAAACTTAGAAGAGAAGCTGATCCTTAGTCTGAAATATTTGCGTTTCCATTAATGAACACACAGAGCTGCTCAATTTCCAATACTGCCCACAGCTCCCAGGGACAATTCCTTTAGTAGAGGAAAAAGAAGAAAACAGCAACAAATGCTCCCTGTTTATATTGTCAGAAAGCCTGTGCATGTCTGTACTGCTGGAGCCCCAGCTCCGATGGGACTGGTTTTGCAAGAAGGGGAAGTCTGGCTGTGAAATATTACTGCCACTGGCAGGCTGTTCTTGGGTGAATGCACTGACTTTGAATGAAAGACCTTTCAGTGTAGCCAGGGGGTTGAAATCTTTCAGAAAAGTTATGATTAATCTCTACACAGCTGAATTATATACCAGGTCTATTCTTGTTCTATCAGTCTCGCACTTGCTACTTTTCTCTGTTCCCGTTGTTCCCTTTGCCCTCCTTGGTCTGGGGTTCTTTGTTCATCATGATTTACATGCCAAATGATGCTTCAAATGCATTTAAAAATAGGGAGATTTAAAAGGTACGTAAATTTAAACATTTTTGGGTACATATTATGCAGTATACAAATGATCTAAGCTCTGAATTCACATCAAATAATTATGATTAAGGATCTAAAATCCTGAGAGTTTTGAGGTGTTTAGACCTGTACTTTATATAAATCAGAGAAATTGTCAATCCCTAAGGCTTGGCACTTGTGAAGTACTAAAAAAGTCACATATACTTAAATTGCAGGGCTCCAGCCTTATCAGTTAAGGCTCTGGTTCTGCAAACAGCGTTGTCTTACATCAAGCAAGTCTTCCAGGTTACTTATAATCTAAATTACCTTTTTATTAAATGATGGGGTTTTTAGAACAGAAGATTATTATGCTGGAAAGGTAGCAATTATTTCTTCCTCTTCCAAGCAAAGTGAGCTTTTCTGTGGCAGACTTTCATGGACTAGCTAAATTAATGGAGCTCTGCTTCATGAATGAGCATGACGCACGATACAGAAGTCACCAGGAAGTAATGGATGCTTTGCTGACTCTGTACTCAAGTCAAAACTTTAATTCTATTAATCTGCATTTACCTGTCATTATATACAGGAAACAAACAGAAAATAACCCCTAAACAAAGCAGTGACTCCAGAGGCAGAGCCCACAAAAGACACCCAGAGCCCTCCAGTTTATCTAGTCAGTCCCTGGAAGGCAGAGCCGAACTGGCAACTTCTTCCCTTCATGTGGCTCTGTAAAGAAAGAAAAGGCCATGGTGAACAGGAGCGGGGAAAGAAAGAGCAGTGCTGCTCATTACCGTGAAAAAGGAGCTGTCAAAGCGTCACCTTCTTTCATCCTTCCTCCCTTGCCAGCCTTTTTCTTGGGAAGGGAAGCTTAAATCAAACAGTCAGAATGAATGATGAAACTGCATAGTTTGTACAAAACAAAGCAAGTGGCTGTTGAGAGCGGTAAAAAAGGGGCCCATCCAAAGGCAGCAGACTACACTCAGCTGTTGGGTTCCTCAATTTCATTACAACAGGCTGGTGCTTGGACAGCCATGGTGGGAAGAGAGACCTTTTACATATGCAAACACAGCCTGTAAGGTTCCTGCATGCATCAAGTGAACTGTAAAGCCGGGATATTCCTCTTTGGGCAAAGAGAACAGGATCAGTAGGATGACCAGTGTAACGAAGATCTGAACTATCACCAGAAAGGGTCACAGAATCAGCACAAAATGAAGTATTTCTTGGCAACAAGAATGGTCAATTTGAATTAAGTTCTGTGTTGGTGGGAGAATGGTCTAACAGCGCACAACAGGCGAGATGAATGTGAGCTGGAAGAGCTCTTGAAATATGGAAAGAAAACCATGTACTGTATTGTTTTTAAAAGCAGACTTACGAATTATCCCTCAATTCAACATGCAGAGCCCTGAGTTTGCTTTTGAGTGTTTATTATTTTTGGTGCAGTTAAGCAAACCAATGCTTTTGAATGTTTGTTTTGTGTTTTAACCAAGCTTAGAATGAAGCAACTTTTCAAAGACAGAAATCCTCCCAGGACCCTGGGAACATATGCTTCTTTGCCATAACCTGGGATTACTGCAGATGAAACAGTGTGATGTTAGAGACACTTCTGAAATCAAACTACATTTTGTCATTAATGTATATTAAAAGTTTGAGGAGAATATGCATATATACGTTTCCCCTGATGTTCACATACCCTATTGTACGTACTGGTTGTGTACCTAAGTCCTTTGGCCTTTGACTCTGCAGTACGTGTGTCAGTTTACTTGGTTGCTCAGAGATGTCATCTTTCTATTTAATAGCTGATAAGAGTTGATTTGGGGTTTTGTGGTGAGTGTTTTTTTAGTTTGGTATTTTTAGATCTGTATTTTAGTTGCTTTTTTCAACCCATGTAACCTTCCGTAAAGCTAGGAAGGTACCCTGCAGCTTGCTTTACCTGCTGTATAAGAATAGGTACCCTGCAGCTTGCTTTACCTGCTGTGTAAGAATCACTTTTTTTATTGGTCTACTTTAAACCCAACTCCTGCTTTCATGTGATGACTCATAGTTCTTGCATTGGAAGAGACTGAACAATTCATCCTTATTCACCTTCTTGATCTTGATGAAAATTTTACAGACCTTCTGCTCATTTTCCCTCAGTGCTCTCTCTTCCACATCTGTAAGTCAAAAAATAATTTCTATGCCTTTTATTTTCAGGCCTGTTGCCTTTCCCATGCACCTTCCAGTTTTATTCTGGTTTAGGTGGAGAATAATAATTTCCTTTTTTTGATATGGGTGTTCCATGAATGTGTATAATTGTTTTCTTTGTATTGTTCTCTATTCATTTCCTAATAAATTCTAATATTTTATTTGCTTTCCTCACTGCAACTCACCAATTGAACAGATATGTTGCTAGTTACAAAGCTGAACGATTCAATTCCTAAGGAGGTTTAATAAGCTCAGAGTCCATCACCATCTCTGCTCCACTAAAGCTGGAACTGTTGTTTAGGGTTGTTTGGTTTTATTCCCTCCTGACCCCCCAAAGTGCATCAGTGTTCATTAACGTGGTGGGTATCGCCTGCCATCGCCCGGTCTCTCAGTATCCTCAAGTCTTTCTGCAGCTTTTCACAGCTGATACTGGTTTTTAACATCTTGGCTAATTGAATGTTAAAATCTTTATTCTTGTTATTATTTTCTCTAAAAATCAGATAATCACATTGTTGTAGCCTTTCTTGCCATGTGGTATAACACATATTTCTCCAACTAAAATACAAACAAACACATTTTCAAGTACTAAAGCAGACTGCCAGTCATGGCTAGAATTAGGATAAAAGAGAACTCCTTCAGCCAGTGGGTATTCAGTATGAACCCAAGCTTTGTCATTCAAATGCACTTTTAGTTGATGTGAATCGAATTACTGGGGTAGAACTCTACTGCTTTTAATTCCAGAGGTTAATTCAGACTCACCTCCCAATTATGACAACTTCTGCAGTGTTTTTAATGAGATACAAACATCTTGATTTAGCATGGTTTTTAATATAGGATAGGGTACCCTTTCTTTTAACATGAATTAATCTGTTAAAAATATAAAATCTACAATGTGTATCATCCACTAAGTACAGTATGCTCTGAGAATCAAGCTTATCTCATGGGCCTGCAATTTAAGAGAGCCCATGTCTAAACTTAGTCTGGACTCAGACTTAAGACTGTAGCTTTGGAAGAATTGTTGATGTTTTCCCTTCACATCAGTTTCCCCATGTAAAAGGTTAAGATTATAGTGACCATAGAAGTAGGCAGCTATTACCCGCCTTATTTAATGGTTCTACAATTACCTCTAAAATAGGAAAAGATAAAATAGGAGCTTACAGATGCTGTTTAATTCTTTATTCATTTAGATGAGAGGCAGTGAGATACTGTTGCTACGAACTATCACCTGGAAATCTGCAGGATGTAAAATGGATTAACTATTACTCTGGTGCGAATTTCTGAGTTTTAGGGATAAGTTTTAGCTAGAATTTCAGAAAATCTCTGAACCCTCTATTTCAGTGTTAGCACTAAACTCTGATTCTCAGCGTTAGATGAAACTTTTCCATTGGCAACCAATCACAGCATTTCTTGCACACTCCTCATAAGCAACTGCTTGTGGGACATAATGAATAGGATACAGGTTTACATAGCTGAAGAGTCCAACCAAAATCTAGTATGACCAAACCCTGCACACGTCCCCACCTCTAGGTCATGCTTTCACATTCTGGACTCGACTTGATGGATGCCTATTGTCCAGTCTCAAATCACTTAATTCATTTCCATTCAAATCAGAGAAGTTCCCTGCTGAGCTGGAAACCAGCACACACTATTCAATGTAGATGTCAGGTTTTGTGTAAGAGACAGCTATTCCAATATTGCAAAGATCCTTTTTATCTCTTCGTGCTTACAGCGAAATTTAATCTGAAAAGCTAGGCTTAGAGATTCTGACATGCTGGGACAGCAAATATTTTTCTACATAATTGAAAAAGATAATTTGTAAGCGTTGGGCCAGTCATTATCAACACACAGGCTGAGATCTGGGAGCAAGCAAAGCCTTTTCAAAATATTATATTTTTATCAGAAAGAAAATATATGCTTTGATATTTACATTTGTTTGTCCTTCATGACGTTTGCAGCCATCCACCGTGAACACATGGTAGCATTTCTCTGTTCACATTTTCTCACTCTAAGTTGCTTGGTATGTGCATATGCATATGCAGCACTAAAGATCTTTTAAATAGAATCATAGAATCATAGAATGGTCTGGATTGGAAGGGACCCCAAGGATCATAGAGCTCCAGCCCCCCTGCCACAGGCAGGGCCACCAACCTCCAGGCCTGGAGCTACACAAGGTTGCCCAGGGCCTCATCCAACCTGGCCTTGAACACTTCCAGGGATGGGGCACCCACCCCCTCTCTGGGCAGCCTGTTCCAGCACCTCACCACTCTTTCTGTAAAAAACTTCCCCCTAATATCTAATCTAAACCTTCCTTCCTTCAGCTTTAATCCATTCCCCCTTGTCCTGCCATTATCTGCCCTTTTAAAAAGTTGAATCCCCTCCTGCTTATAAGCTCCCTTCAGGTACTGGAAGGCTGCAATGAGGTCCCCCCGCAGCCTTCTCTTCTCCAGGCTGAACAAGCCCAGCTCCCTCAGCCTGGATGAGGGTGAACATAAGGTATTACACATCCATGTGATGTGTAATACCTTATACTTACCATACATATGCAAGTGCCTCACCTCTATCTGCACCAGATAGCATCAGGTATAGTTGGAGAGGTGCTAATCAGCCCCCGGTCCTGCTGATACTGGCAGTCCACTAACAGTAGAGTAAATCTCACCTCTTTATCCACAGTATCAGCTACGTGAAGTGATGCAATCCAAACATCTTCCACAGAAGATGCAGTTGCTAGAGACAGTATAATCATTACAGTAATTATTTAGAAATAAAAACCAAACAAACAAAACCCACCTTAAAATTGTAAGGAATTACAGGCACTGAATCTTTGGGAGGTTTTTAAGTAGCGAGGGTGAATCTCATGAACATGCTGAGATTTTTCAGCTTACGCTTTCTCCTGTGACTTGAGAAGTCAGTAACTAGAGCAGCACTGAACAGGACAGGATATAACTATATTGCAAAATACAGCTTCCCTCATAGAAAATCAACAAAACATGTCAACTAATCTCACCCTTGGATAACAAGGCTATTCTGCAAGCAAAACTTTGCTCAGATGGAGTCTTTCCAATTCAGTGGGACCACTGCAATAGCCAGAGCTTGGAAATAGTAAATATGATTCCTTTCTGAAGTCCTCTGTGAGACCTCGGGATGCACTGTACATAAGCATAGTCTGGTTTTATCATACTGGAAGAAGTGGCAGTGGTCTGTCTGCTCTGGGTGAATTACTGCAAGCTGTGGAGTCCCTTAAGGCAACAGGCTCTAACCCACACCAGGCTCATTTTACAGCGTGCAGAGGGAGCCAACGTGGAGAGAAAACAGGCACTCCGCACAATTAAACCACAACACTATCATCCTCAATAGGGAGGAATAATTAATGCTTATTCCTGCTGTAAAAATTAATGATACGGTGCTGTGAGATTGTGAAACTGCCTAAATACTCAGATAAGCTTTTAACATGTCTATAAGGATGAGCTTTAATACACCCATTAAAACACCAAAGAGGTCCATATGCATACTCTGTGTGTGTAAACTTCAAAAAGCTGATTACTGGAACCTGGTAAGATTGTTCTAGACATCCTCAGGGCCTCGTTTTTCTTGGGTTTTTTTTTTTGAAGCTTCCACCATAGCTCCCTGTCAGAGGCAGCACAGCAGGCAAGGTGAAACTCTAAGCATAGTGCAGTCATTCCTAAATTCTTTTCTTATATCCATTTAAAGATCAGTATGTTCTCATGTACATTTTGTTTGGATTTCTCTAACTTATTATGTGGAATGGTGGTGTAACATCATGAATAATACTCAAATCAGGCTCCAAGTGGCTTAAATCGAGCCACTGATAAAATTTTCATAATGTCAAGTTTGGGATCTACATGATGAACTTCTGGACTTATCTCTGTTTAAGTCAGTCCAGAAATTTTATTACCATTTTTACTACAGGGGCATCTGAAAATCCCAATAACAGCTGGGTCCTCATTCAACTTTGTGAACAATCTCTGCTTCAAGTCACTTCTAAAGTTCAAATCAGTCCTTCAGAAAAGTTTCTTTGCTATTTTAGAATGCAGTAAAAACTGGACCAAGGTGAATGTCACATCATTCTGGGGCTCTCTGTAAACAGTTGATCACTCGATTTAACTTTCACACAAGCTCATAGCTGCTTAATGAACAGGGCAGTGGGCAGACAAACAAGGACATATTTGCTATAAATGTGTTCACAAATACTCTAAATGTGCAAATTTAGGGAGCAGTGATATCAGATTATACTCGTGTCTGATTTTAGAATTGTACAGGGAAATCCTCAGTCTTTCTGCAACTTAGGCTAACTTTTTGGGTTGGGGGTGTTTGTTTTTTTACATAGGCAGTGTGAAGTACAGGAAAGCAATACATTGCTTTGAAGTAGCAGCACTAGCTGTATGGTGATAAAACCCTTTTTGATCTCCTAGGTTTTGAGCCAAAAGAGCATGACAGCAGCAAAATTCAATTGCAGTTTCCTAAGCACAGAGGTATCAGTTCACCCTTTGAGTTACCAAGGAAGCCACCCTGATGCTAGCATGAATAAGTCACATAAATCCTGTCCACATCAGTAAAACACACCCTTCAGAATGGGATGTGCTGGAACAACCTTATTATTTCACAATTAACAGTGTCTGTGGGCTCTCTTGCTTGGTTTTAAAAACAAGTACAGTTAGTTGCAGAAGTACAGACCCCAAAATTTCAAACAGGATAGGTATGGCTCTGAGCTACCAGATATGTACTGGGGAGGTAAGATACAGTGAACAATAGTCCAATTGTCTCCATCTATAAACAGGGGTTGGTCACAATCAACAGTGTGACATGCACAAAGCAGGCACATTAAACAAGCAGCTCTTGTTTTAACAGCCCAGCTATCAGAGTTCTACATCTAGGAATCATTTGCAACAGGAAAGTTCTAATATACATTCAACTGAATAAAAGTAGATTGCCAATGTCACATTCTAGTTAGGAAAATGCAGCAGTTGAAACATTTCCCCAGCATCAAATTGCCTGGATCCGATTAAAAGGCTGCATACAAGAAACTCTTCAAATAGAGACAGGGAACCTCAAATGTACTTGCTCATAGCTCCAAAAGTGCTTTGCTTGGCCAGAGCAGCATTTTGGTCCAAACATGCCAAACGTCCAGCAATAGCTCCCAAACCAAAGGAGCCAGGACTGAAAGACATAGCTGGTTTGAAACCGCCCCAGGGAACACACAAGCAGCCCCTTTCACTTTGGGGCTCAGAGCTTTCCTTTGCCAGGGAACCTCAAATGTAGCTGCATATTACTCCAAAAGTGTTATTCTCAGCCGGAGCAGCATTTTGGTCCAAACATGCCAAACGTCCAGCAATAGCTCCCAAACCAAAGGAGCCTCACTTGCACTTTGGGGGGCCGGGGGGGAATAAAACCAAACAACCCTAAACAACAGTTCCAGCTTTAGTGGAGCAGAGATGGTGATGGACTCTGAGCTTCTAGTTAGGAAAATGCAGCAGCTGAAACATTTACCCAGCATCAAATTGCCTGGATCCGATTAAAAGGCTGCATACAAGAAACTCTTCAAATAGAGGCAGGCAGTAGAGTTCGGCCACAGGTCAAGATCTGCTAAGCCCTTTCCCTAAACAGTAATGATAGGTTACTCTGAAGTAACTTTTGATCCTGCATGGCCCAAGAACTGAAGTAAACAGTAGTCTTAAGGGATACTGGGAACTTGTATGTATGCCATTATATCTCTCCTACACTGCTATAGGACTGAGAGGCTCAATTCTTCTTATTCTGGTATGTGTATTTAAATAGTAATTTTTAAAGCTGCTGCTCAAATCTCACTACATGATATTCTGTTTCATCACTGGTATAGACACCTGAAGGCTGCTTGAAGAGGTTGCACATGACATGGTTTTAAAGCCAGCTGAAACAGAACTGCATTTGATATATTCTTTCTTTCTGTTACTAATGATGTGTTTGGGTTTTGACTAGAGATCTGGGAATGATCTGGCATTTTAAACAAATGCTTCTGCTAGAAAATGAAACTTATGCACCAGTTGTTCTTTTAGCACTTAGACCCTTCATCAAATCTGGAGTCTGTCACTTCTCAAGCAAGCATTAATAGGGGCCCTTACATCTGAAACTAAGGTCATTAGTACTCCCAGTAGGATGCGGACCTGAAAATAAGCAGCATTTATCCTAAATATCCCAGTTCTGGCCAGAATGAATGCAATTCAATGAGCCTTTGCTAATGCAAACTGGACTTCTGCATGCTCATGGGATGCTGTCATTAATCTGTCGAGGACATAGATGTACAGCTGTCTTAGTTTACTGCCAGCATCTTCTTTTTAATGGCCCTCCAGATATATGATGTTTAATATACTCATGCCCTGATTCAAAGAATTTACAATCGAAAATGCTGGCAGAGCATGTTAAATTCTACCTTAGCTTTTGTTACCAGCTTAAACACTGCAGCATATAAAAATTTACTCGAGGATTATTAGTCTCACTCGGTTCCCAAACAACATGGCACACACTACAGAGAGCAAATAATCATGTAATGAAAGATCATGGCAAGTAGTAAGTACAATCCAGATCATTTAAGAACCGTAACTGATGGTTTGGATGAAGAAGGGCTCTTTACTCATAAATTTCAGGTTTAATGATTCAACAGTGTTGCAGTTTGCACAGATGATATTGATTTTTCTTCCACATTTAGTTGCTTAAAATATCTATAGAAAATAATTTTATTTTTTTAAAAATCTATATTCACTACAACGACCTACAACTGGCTTGGTCAATAGTTTTGACTCAAGCAACAAACAAAACCCATCAGGCTTCATCATGGGAGTAAGCCAAAAGAAACTCTGAAACACTGTTTCTGCTCTGAGTTCAATGGGACTATTTCAGACCTACAAAGCTTTCTGCGCTTGTTCTAATGGAAACTCTAAGAAGTAGACTATGCCTTGCCTGAAACATTGCCATGAAATTCTGGTCTGTAGCTAGTATAGCTTTAAAATTAAAACAGCTGCTTTGCCAGCCATGAGTATGGATAAAAGGGGGTTTGTTTTAGCTGCTTTGGGATTGTGAGGATTTTGCCTTTTTCTTTCATATATGTCTTGAAACATAATGTTGCTAATTTCTCAAAACCTGGCAGTAAAACTCAAGAACATATTCTGCTTTCATTTTTATCTATTTCTGTGTTATAAATGAGCACAGAATGTATCATTCCTAATGTTCACAAATATGAACATACTGTGAAGATCAAATCCATTTTCTGCCTGATGTTAGACGTCATTAAATATAGAAAGAAAATTAGGCTCGAATTTTTTCTTAAGGATTTACAAATTTAAGGGTCTCTTCCTCAGAAATTGTCATCCCACATGCTATACCCCTATTTTCTAATGGGCTGCCTCCACCTCCCCAAGCCTACATCAATTAATAAGCTTCCTTGTGCAGTGAGCAGTCAACTGGACTTGTTCTTAGTGTGACTATACTTGCTTTGAAGATGGAGAGTTAGACTTACCACCCCTTTCCAGTGCTCACAGTAGAAATTAGAGTAGTTTCTCCACAACAGGTAGAAATTTATGGGAGTTTGAAGATGGATCAGAAAGGAACTTCAATGTGAAATTTCTAGAATTTTTTCATTAACAAGTATTTCTGCATGCCAAATTTTACCCTAACCTGTCTTCCTTCTTCTAATACATAAATCTTGGGATTTGAAATGTCAGAAAGCCAAGGGAAGAGATTAAGTCTGATACTAGATGCAAGAATTAATGGATCAGCATTAGAAAGTCTGGGATCTCATCCAAGGCTGAGGCAGATGAGAAGTTTTTCAAAAGAGTTGCCCAGGGCAATAAAGTTGAAATAGATAATATGGTACAAAAACCTGGTTCCAGAAGTTTAAATATTAGTCACCTACTGTGACCTAAAATTAAAGGCTAAATACATTTTTATAAATACCCGAGGTTTTGAGTCCTACTATAGCCCTATGATGTTAAATTTAATCATAGTTTTTACAGTAAGATAATACAACTGGTATCATCTACTGCTTCAAACAACTGGATTTACTTTAAGACTTCCTCCTAGTGCTATGTTACAGAGAACTTAAGAGAACTGCTTCCTGTTTTTCATACAGATTTCCCTCTCTTCCTGTGGAAATCTATTGAGGAAACTCTATGAAAACAAAAGGAAGTATCTGTTCCTAAATACCTGTAAGACTGTCCAAAAGAATCGTCTTTACACTGTGGAGCTTCTGCGCGTGATGTGAATAGCACAGTGCCTTCAGCAGTAACTGTGAGGCCCAAACAATCTGCACCCAGCTCAGATGCAGCAGAGCTGTCCTTTGGTAGAATAATTCAGAGTAATGTTGATTAGGAAAACATGAAACCTGGTTATCCAACCTTCCTAAGTAACAACTTCCATCTTCCACCCTCCTTTAGCTCATTTATTAGCTCTCCAACATGTGAGGAACCATAGGGCTGCACTAGGGACTGTGATGTCCACATATGACCAGCCATTATTTGGGGAGTAAGCTACAGTAGCACTGAGCAATGTACAATTAATGATCTTACCTACATAACATACCTCACACTAGTAAGTTCTGTAATACCTTAAATATACAGCTGCTGAAACAGAATCACTCTCAGAAGTGGTGGGTTGCTTTATTTTTTTACATCACTTAAGTTACCTTTAATGTAGCTTTGGTTTGTTTCAGACATCCAAGTTGCTATACTGTGGAGCTGGAAAATCCAAAACAAAAGTAGAAAGTGTACTTCATGTATTTCAACATAATTTAGCACTTGTTTCTGGTTTCTGACGGCCTGCTAGGCTCTACAGAATCTGCATTCAATTTTGTCCCCAAGTACTGCAGGTCTGCTGGATGGCTCAGCATTTCAAAGAGGAACGGAGCCACAGGCATTGTTGAAGGACTGGAGGTGGTTTTGTTTCAATTTTTCATACCCTTGTTAAATAATCTATTTGCAATTTCTAGGGCAGTAACTACTTGCTCAATTGAGTTTTCTGCTTGTTCTTAACTGAACTACATTTTTAACTAACATAGTTGAAAAAAATACAGGGTAGAGAGGGTCAGGGATGGAATGAGAGACATTGTATTACTAATAAAATCTTCCTGCTCCTTTGTCCTGCAAAAAAGAAGCCCTAATATCTCTTAAATTACAGTCCTTCCCAAGGGCTCCTGTCAGGATTTTCTTGTACCATTGTCCTAATTAACAGGGGACCTCACCCTGGGCAGCTCTGAATGGTCTACATCCATGCAATTTAGAACATGATTCCAGCTGTACTTTATCAGTACAGGATAAATGTCAACCCTACATTTTACTCTTCCTAATAAAAACCATTATCCCAGTATACCTACAGTTTTCAAACAGGTTAGGCCATGATGCTCTTAACACTGACACAATATACACTTAGGGAAGTTACATCACTTACATCCTGTATCAACAGTCCTGTAGTCTAAGAACAGCCACAAACTGGCCTTAATAGTGCAATAACATCTCAAGAAATAATAAAACATCAAGATCTGGCAATTAATCCATTAGTAACAAGCAGCACTGCCCACTGCCAGGGATTCAGCTGCTACTATGACCATAATTACATTTTTAGTCTGTCTTTGCTGGCTTGTTGTGTGTCAAGCCTCACTTAAATGTCTTTTAATATATGCTTATTCCCATAGTTCCCTGTCACTCCATAGTCTGGTTACTTGATTGTTTTAGCTTATAGAACCCTGAAATACCACATTTTGTTTTCCAAAGTCAGCTGTAACATCTGGATTTTTTATATATGCTCATAAATTAAACAAAGTCCTACATCTATGGCACCTAGTTTTTTCAGAAAGTGAGACAAACAGATTAGTCACACCTTTTTTCCTCCAGGAAATATTTGTGTTAATTTCTATTGACTTTCTACAAATCTTCGGTATTCAGTGATGCTGTATACGGCCACCCTGTAAATCCCAGGTGATTCTACTGGATAGAAGAAGGTGCTTTTCCCAGGGGAGTACTAAAAATTGCCTAAGCCCTTTACAAGTCTCAATTTTATGTTCTTGAACATCCTGGAAATTAATACAGTATAATCCTATTACAGGAACTGAAAAATGGCTTATAAAGCAACAGCTTATAAAGCAATGGATTCAGGGAAGCTGTTAAATGAAAACATAACCTGAACTTGGATCAAGGTAATTATTTGAAAATGGTAATGCTGAAAACTTTCCTTAGTAAAAAGTTTGTGGAGTTGTGTAACTTCATTTATATAAGGATTGCAATTGATATAACAAAACTAAAACTTAATTAAACTGGTTTTATGTCAACGAGTCTACATATTTCATTAAAATTATCACCTGATTAAGTATTCTGCTGTAATAGGAAAAATATTATTACGGTTTAAACTTAGATGAAGTTTAAGCCAATTTGGTGATAGTACAATGCAAACCAGCTTGGACTGAGGTTCATCAGATAAAGGTGTCAGGGGTACTGCTGAAAGAAGCAAAAGTCCACCCGTGGACAAAGGAGATGAGGCAGAACAATAAACACACAGCACCAGAAATTGGTTCTGACATGCAGGGAGCAGCTACAGCATGTTATGGTACAGTTCTGTCATTGGATTTTCTACCCCCAAAGAATGTTTTTATTCACCTACATAACCACGAAAAGACTCAATAAAAGCTGTTGTATTTGCTGTCAAAATATACCTAGGAGCCTAATGAATATGCAGGAACACTAGGCAATCTTCTCTCATCTCTACAAACTGGCAAATAAGGTATGAACATTTGGGAAGGAAAGTCATTAAATGGATTACTGTAAAGGCAGTATTATTTTTTGCAAGTCACCTGCCAGAACAATAAAGGCTTCAGAAAGCAAAGCACAGACTATTTTCAGGAAACTTGAAACTATTTCAAAAAAGCATCAGAATAGCAGGCACGGAGCTTATATATGAAGGAGCTTGCAAATTATACAGTATCTCATACAGAAGTAGCTCTCTTCAAAGAGCTAAGGATGTTTTTACAAACATCAGTGAAACAGAAAACACAAGGTATGAGGTAATTGTTGTTCTTGTTTCCTGATACAGGATCTGAGAAACGTGGAAGTTGTGACCTCGCACGTTCACAGCACACGGTTGCTGGCACTGACACTTAGTCTCAGGTCCCACAGTAACCACACATTCCCTTTGTGCTCAGAGCAGTAACCACGGGACAGCTCTCCTATTTGGAGCATTTGGGGACTTGCAGGGACTGAATGATAAAGCAGGCCTTCAAGCAGTTATCTTGTAAGAGTTTAAGAAATATCTGCTCTGACTTGCAAACAGATGGTCAGAGCCCCTCCTGTAACATACATTAATGTAGCATTTTCCCCAGTGCTTAGTACGCGCTAGTCAGAAGGAACCTGCAGCCAGCTTAAGGCCCAATGCTGCTAAGTAAGCCATCTTCTTGTCCTGTCACTGCAAATCCATGACCCTGCATCTAAGAAGTTAAGTCCTGAAGGAATTTACGTGCCAATAAATAGGTACTTTCAGAGTTTACACCATGTTTGATGATATCTGCAGATTTGCTTACAAGCAGGCAACTGAAAAACAGTGTTTTGTCAGACATTCTAAGCTCCAAGAGTTGAATTCAGTAGGATCTCCTGATACTGTTTAGGAAGAATACGTTATCTAGAAGATATTAAAAGATTCACTGGGTATTTGATCTTCACTGACACATGCTAGCACGCAGGAGATAACAGAAGGATTCCTTGGGATTAAATAGCACATGTCTACGTGAAGGAACACATGAGGGGGGTTGTTTGTTATACAAGCAATGGCAGAAGGAAATTATCTACAGAACCACAGCTCTGCTATTCTTCTTTATCTGACATATGCCTTATATCAAGTGTCTTAGCTGTAGCTATCAGTATTTTAGTATTTCATGGTATTTTAATTATTAGCATTTTGTCGCAGGCTTTCAAGCATCTTTCTGTAAAAGACAAGTCAGGATACCAGGAGAGAGAGAAATCTAAACATCGAAGTTTGGAGATCAGGAAGGATAAAGAGACTTAGGAAAACACATACACACAATGCACGCATACGTAGCTGGGGACAGAGGTGTTTTCACATGCCTCTGTTGCTATTCCCTATGGACTGGGCTAAAAGGACATTGCAAAAAAATACCTAGAAAGAGGTTTTGCCAATGGGATTGCCTGCCTGACTAGAAGCAAAGAGGGCTAGAAACCCTGAGCAAGAACTTGTTTGCATGTGAGCTTCAGCCTCATTCAGTTTAACACAAGCTTCAGTTATACTAAAATAATTGCTCCAGTAAGGAAGAAAGGGAAGCTCAGGAGCAGAGCTCTGTAACAGATAGGAGTAATGGATCAACAACATCCATTTCCATGACTAGGAGAAAAGTTGAATCCAGATTTTTAACTCAGACTTCCAACAAATTTTGTGCAAGCTTCAGCAAATAGCTTTTGTGCTAACAGTTCAATCAAGTTCAAGGAAGAAATACATACATTTTTCTAGCTGTATTTAGGTCTGCAGTCTGTGCATCCAAACTCTAGACTTTCAGTGCAAGTATCAGAATTTCTAGTTAGCAGGGTGTGGCAATAGAGTTCTTTATTCCAGTGAAACATCTGGAAATCATCTCCTTTATTTTGTCACAAAACAATTCATTAAGGGGCAGGGCTATCTGAATGACATAATTCCAAAGTGATGTATGTTTCTCCTGGACAGTGCAATGATTATTAACCATGAAATACCCCACACAGAGCAAAAAGCAGTCTGATTCATCAAGGATATACTCAAGAACTACTGCCATGTAATATAGTCCCTTGCTAGGCACAGGATTTATTAAAACACTATTATTACCTCATCTGTTTAGCTTAATTAACAAATGTTATCTTCCACGAAGCAGCCCAAAGGACTAATAGTTTATTACTGATGGTAAACTAATGTTTCAAGGCCAGAAAAGGCTAAGGGAAACACCAGTGAGATTCAGAGATCTTGAGCTGGACTTCAGAGCTGAAAGGAATGCATTCTGCAAGTCACAGAATGAAACGTGCCCATGCAGTTTTAATCCAGCTCCTTTACTAATTTAGTTGTAATAAACTTATGCACGTATGAGTGCGTGTATCCCTGTGTAAGAACAACTATTCAGATTTAGGTGGGTCACACTTAATGCACTGGTATTTATCTTAACCGTACACGTGGCCTTACCTGTTACACTGAAAATTAATGACTAGGTTTTACTATGCTCTTCATCACAGTGTAATATACCAGACTAGAAAGATTATTATCAAAATGTTCTGCTAATGTTAAGTGCCCACTCTGACTTGCTCAAGTGTGCACAGTATCTGGCATCCCATGCTTCAGTTTCAGTTCTCATGCCCCACAGTATCCTATTCCACACAAACATGAATCAGGACCAAGTTATTATCTGTACACATATAACACAGTAATTATGTGTAGAAAGCCTAAAGTAAGCAGCCTAAAATTATGCAGGGTCTCTGGCAGAGAGAGAGAAGTAGAATCTACTTCCTCAAAGGAGCATTTAGTTGATTTAACAGGGACACTATCCATTTTGTCTCAGCTGACTTGATACTTGTAACTTCTACAGTAGGTGAGAAAGGCACCTCCTGGCAGAAGTTTCTTTCTCTCTAAAGTTGTTTATCCACAGAAATCATTCATCCCCTTCCTTGAATGAGGCAAAGGTCACACAGAAAAAACAGACTGAGATTTTACAAATAAAAACTATATTGTAGTGTCTGTGCTCCAGGAGTTAAGGCAACCTCCTGACATCTTGTAAGTTGAGAACCTTAAAAAAACCCAAATACACTAAAAAAATGAGAACTCGTATCAGGTAGCATCATCATGACATCTGTGTTTTCCACCAATAGTGTCAGATTCTCTGCATTCTCCGCATAGATTTCTGCTACAAGTTAAATGAGCAACTGACAGCACAGTAAATTATCCTCCATGTAGACCTGCAGTGGGACCAGGAGGAGAAACTACTTTGTGTATGGTTTTCCCAAACAAGTACTGATAGGAGAGCAACAGCAAGACTTGAAGAACTTGGATTTCATCAGGGAGTGTGTTTGGCCTTTAAGCAGTTTTTTCTCCTTATTTCATCTTGTCACTTTATCTCTACCCCAATCCCATCTCCATGTTCAAGTCTGTTGTTGCTGTAATTCTCATTCCCACTTTAACTGCTGTACCTATTTGGAGTGTAATTCAATTGCATGCTGTAGTGGTTTTGGCCCTAACTAGAGGCCAAATACCCACCAAGTCTCTTGCTCACTCCCCCCTTCAGCCAAAAAGGGGAGAAAATAGATATTGGGAGGCTTAGGACTTGAGATAAGGACAGAGGGATCACTCTCCAATTAGTGCAATGGGCAAAGCAGACAGCACAGAATAAAGTGATTTATTACTACTTACTACAACTAATACACCCAGTGAACTGGAACGAGACAAGAAGCGGACAGGTCTTAAAGCACCTTCCCCCCACTCTTCCCTTCTTAGCAAACTTAAAACTCATCACGATTTTACTCCCTTCTTCCCCCCCCAACATGGCGCGGGGAGGGGCAGGGAATGGGCAGTGGGGTTCCAGTGATTCCCAACAAGCTGCTTTCCTTCCCCCAGATATTATCACTTCTACTTCCCTCCCCACCCCTCGCCTCTTCGCACTCTTGACTTTCATCATAGATTCGCTCCCTTCTTCCCTCCCATTGCAGCACAGGGAGGGGCAGGGAATGGGGAATGGGGGTTTTTGGT
>VZTU01032466.1:120029-181791 GCA_013400835.1 Zapornia atra
GGGTCCAGACCCCCCGGCCTGGTCCCCCACAAAGTCACAAGTCCCCCAGCAAACCTGCTGAGGCGTGGATCAATCTTCACAGGGCATAGTTGTCTCTGCTCCCCGTCCTCATCCATGGGCTTCGGGGGGACACCCGTTTCACCATGGTCTCCACCACGAGCTGCAGGGGAAACTCTCTTTCTGCATTCTTCACCCCCCCCTCCTGCGAGCCTGGCCTTGTTACATCTTCTCACTCCCGCTCTGGTGGCAAAGTGCGCCTGCCAGCAGGTTTTTTTTTCCTATATGTGATTCACAGAGGCGCTGTGACCAGCTCTGATAGGCTTAGTCTCAAATTTGGCCTTGAATGTACCAATGTTTTCAAAATATGGGGCTCGCAGAAAGCTGTAACTGCAGCTTACAAAAGCCACTGAAGCAGCACAGTTACACCAAACTGCAACACATGCTTCCATCAGCAGTAAAACCTGATCAAAAGGTCCCTCTATCCACTCACTCCCATTTCAGCCCTGCATTTTGCCATCCCCTGAAAGACGCAACTCTTAGAGCTATGCACTGATCCAAGCTTCTCTCCAGAAATCAGAGAGGGATGATATAATTCTAAACACACTTCATTTCCTAAATGCAGTTCATAGCTGCATAAGCACTTCCACAACGCAGACCATACAAGTTCTGAGGATCAGGTATAAGAAGATGCAGAATGGGAGCAAGGTGTTCAAGGACAGAGATGATGAGGAAGAGTGACTTTTTCTTCCCAACTCGTTGGAGACACTCCACCCCCTGTGCTAATGTGCTTGACAGGAAAAGCACCAAAAATGCAAAAGGGAAAATTTCTATCCTGCACCAAGGTTTCTGTTGTCTCAAAAATGATTGAAACCATCATAGGAAGAGTGCTGCATGACAGCAAGGTGTAACAGCTGCTCTCTGTTCCATGTGACAGTACTGTTGCAAGATTTGCCTGTTTATATGCAATGGAAGATTCTGCAAGGCAGTACATTGCCATCAGCAACATTATTTTCTTCTAGAGGATACTGATTTTGGCAAGAAATTTTAAAACATCAGCCAATAACAGGAAACCTCCTAGGACCCTAATCAGCATTATAGAAGCTCTTTAGCTATAAACATCTCTTTATTTCAGTAGAAATCCAGGCTATTTAGTTATCTATAATATAGCCACTAAAAAGCCATACTTTTAAAATTTTATATTTAATACTTTACAGATCAAACAATTTAAAACTCAAGATTAAGGAATTTAAAATCAATTGATCATAGAAAGCCCATTCAGACAACTTCTGGTGGAAACGGGTTCACAGCTTACAGCACCAACCACAGCCAGATGTATTCAGAAAACCTACACAGACACTTCTCTCCAGTATGAAAATGTATTTGATCTGAATGTTAAATGAAAAGTCAGAATTAAAAAAATAATATGCACAGCTTCTAAACTGTGTAATTCCCTGTAAGGAATAAGGCAAAACTGAAACTATTCCAAGTTCCCTGAACTCTGACATCTTCGCAAAACAGTACAAAAATCAAACCTCATTTTAGTTTAAAAACATAAGTCGTGCACTTTATTTTTAACTAAAGTATAGCTTAGCTTGTATACCTGTACTTAGGGCAACACACATACTCACACAGCTGTTTGATCTGCTCTGAATGTCTCTATAAAGGCAAAGCTAAATCATTCCTCAGCGGTATTTTATGATTAGTCAGGAATTACTTAAGTTACTTGAGTGCCAGAAGCAGGTGGGTTCTGCTGCAGTTAGAAGTTTCCATAACAATAACAGGAGAGCCAATTAAAAGCCAATTAGTCATGGACATTACTTTGAGGTCCAGTACCTTGCAAACTCTCCCCTCTTCAATTTTCCTTCTCCCGAGCTGCCCATTATCCTCAGTACAAAGACTTTAAAATGAATGTGGACTGTTTGCCTGTCTCCATGGAAGCCTTGCCGCACCGCATCATACACAAACACTTCCCAGGCATCTTCAGCACTACTTTCCCCTCTGATCTTTGCCCTAAACAAATGTGCTGTTTATTCACTCTTCTCATTTATGAAGACCCATTAGATGCTGTATGCATACTAATGAGAAAAGAATTAAATCTATGTTTAAGAATGAGCAAAGATTCCTCCTTTTAGCATTTACTGTGACAGTGAAAGCATGCTGGTTGGCCTCTTCCATTATGCTCTTCTTTAAATCCTGAAACCTCTGCCACTTGCAAATTAGAAGTGCAGATTTTGTATTAAAGAAAATAAAAATCTCCTAGATTAAAAAAAACAAAACAAACCCAGATGATCTTGTGGTTAAATCACATGATGAGAAATCAGGAGATCATGGTGCTTCATTGTTCTCCTACCAAAGAGCAGCACCATGACTCCATTCATGTCTCTATCACCTCACTTGAGAAAGATGATGAAATGCTGCATAGTTTACAGCAGTGAACTAAGGAGCATGAAGCAGCCCTAAGAAATCAAACCTCCTGTACTGTTTGGTTGCATTTATTTAAAGTCTAAGAAACAAAGAAAGTCCAGTCAGAAATCTACAATACCCGTCAAAGTGAACATAGGATCCTATATCGATGTCAAAATTAAAAGGAGGAGCCAGCCCCTTTCTTCCAATAGATAATAGAGATTTATTAGTATCTTTAACGCTATTTTGCTAGTGCTGTACACCATGTCTGATAAGAACCTTCTTCAATCCATCTCATGCTTAGTTTCTAGTTACCAGTTCAAGGAATGGCAAGTCTGCTCTTGCGGCTACCTGAGCAGTATGAGCCCCCTGCCCCCTTAGATTTCTGTGTTGTACCCAGAGAGATCTCTAGCTCTGCCTCCTGATCTCTGGCACCAAACATGGTAGATCATTGCCTTAAACTGGTCTTGGAGGACAAGAATGAAGCCCGTTGTGTTTATACATCCCTCCTTTGGCAGGACAACCCCCTCCTTTTGCCTCTGACACTTGGCTGTTAGGCCTGTTCATTCTCATCACCTTCCCTGGTCATTACTGGGGACAAACCGGTGCTCAGCATCTCATTATATTGGATTCCTGAGAAGACATACCAAAATAACCAATTTCCAGTTTTGTTATTTCCAGTGGAACCTTGACATTATATATTAGCTGATCAAATATAAAATCTCTTGGATTTTTTTTCCCTTAGCTCCCATATCTACCAATGCTGTTGCTTGCTCCACTCCCTGCCCGCCCTGCCTCCCCACCACCCCAAGCTCTGAAATTTCAGCTTGTCTGGCCACATGTTCCTTCAGGCACGTTTAAAATCTGCCTCATCCCTAAACACCTTGAAATAATTTCCATGCACAGCTCTGGAAAACAAGGCTGTACCCTAACCTGTGCTGCCTTTTTAGTTAGGTGTAAGGTACACTAACTTTGCTATATTTCTTCTGCTGGAGAAATTAAGGCACAATGTGATTTGATGCAAATGGTAAAGCTTGTGTCAGAACTAAAATTTAAATTCTGGAGCACCTGGGGCTGAAAACCCTTGCTCAAAACTTCCATTTCTTTCTAGTTTCCAAGATGAACATCTTCAGAGAAGACAGACACGGCTGTCTTTAAGCAACATATTTAGCTGAAAGACTTAATAGGTATTGTCAAGACCTAACAATAGGTGCTGTCAGTATGACTCCACATATTTCTCTGCATTAAGAGAGAGATGATGAAGTTCTTAAGAAAATTACTGTAGAACAATGAGTTTGTATGTCATCAACAAATTATAAGTTCCCTTACAAGAGCTACAGAGAAGTGAAAGCTATTATTTAGGTCTGTCTTGAATCTCATCTAAACGGACCGAGCCTGCTACTTTAATTCCTGAATTTTATGGTAAGGATTAGGTTTTTTCCACCAAACTTCTTAATGTTCCTTGGTCTGCAAGCTAAAGCAAAACTAGGCTGCCAGACTTAGGAAGTTAATACCACTATCAGGTCTCCCATTAACATCACAGCATTTATCCACATTCACTAGAAAAGACGTGCATCGTACTTGAATGTTCTCAATCTCTTACGGGTTAAAGTCTTAAGCAACTTTGACACGATGATGAATAGTCACTAAAATGTCAACATCTCTGCATTACATGAACTCTAGAAATCTCTGACACAGATCAAAATTATACTGCAGCTCGAAACTACAAGAACAACCTAAACAATACCAGCTACAAGAGATTGTAAACGACTCTTACTAAGCACTAGACCCAAAACTATTTGTGTCTTAAAATGAAGGAAATTAGCACATTTTAGAAAAAAACAAATGTCACATTCTCCTGAAAGGAAGTACTACTTTACTCCACAGCAATTGTCTAAAACACTGAGCCTCTCTGAGGCTTCCAGAAGCTCCTGTTTTGAATGTCCAAGCTTAACCGTACTTCATAATTATTTTTTCAAGAACTAATGAAGCTAAATGTCTAGCCAAGCTCCACTCTGGAGACTGTTATTTCCCTTGACTTTACAGGAAATCTAATTGTTGCTAAGCTAAATAATACCATAAATTTCAAATGAAATATGTCCTTAGTTTTTGCGCAGTCAGTTCTACTCAAGGGGGTAAAAATGGTGCTGGTTCCTAAGCATGGGTTACTTCAGCTTCTGTCCCTACAGATATCTTGAAATACTGACTTTTGCTGCTGCTGCTGTTAAATTCAGAAGCAAGAAGGGGACTAAGATTGGTGGCATTCTTCAGGAACTGATAAAAGTTGTGTTAGTTTAAACAAAAACTCTCTGCAATACTTATCTAACTTGGCATCAGCTTTTCTATTAGTACATCTCAAGTCCTGTTTCTAGCAGTAGTTGAATTTACAGGCAGGCAGTATTTAAGATTTGTACAAAAAGATCATGTTACACAGCTTGTTTCAGCAGAACCAATTTACTAAGAGTTTTAACTCTCGCTTTTTGCTGATGAATATTTAATGTGTTAAGTACAAGGAATATTCAATACTCACCCAACCAAAACTAATCTTAGGAAGAATTTGGAGGGAACTTAATTTACTTTAATGCAACTCCTGAATTTGGTTTGGTTTCTTCTGCATAGAGATTCCCTGTGAACTACATGACAGCTTGTACTGGGAAAAGTGTAACTGTGTTCTTTTATGGTCTAAGTAGGAAAACATCCTGATGCAGCCACTGACACTAAACTGTTTTCTAAATGGTAAAAGAAGGAAGCCATGCAAGTGTACTCTGTAGGAAATGTATTACATTACACAATGTACACAAGCTTGAAATGGGCAGGTCTTGGTGTTCATTTAGCTCCACGCCGAATCCTACCTTGGAGAACATTTGATATAAACCTTACATGTGGGGACTGATAAGCCAAATTCCCATTTACCCAATGTAACCATGAGGTTTTTATTACATTATAAGAGCCTAATTTCTTAAAATCTTCATGGCCCTGATTTCAGTAGCATTTTGTGCAATTGTTACAAGGTAAATAGGCAAAACTTCTAAAATAAATTCAGTCTTACACGCTGCTTTTCAGTTTCACAGACTCTGTTCACTATTTTGCAAATAAATAGGTGTGTCTGAATTAATTTCCTTTGTCAACTATCTATATTGCATATAGCCACTGTATCTCCTCTAAAATAGTGATACTTTCAGTACATCCCTATGAAACAGCAGGTAGGAAAACCAAACTGAACCAAACCAGATACACTCCAACAACGAGAGCAGTAGTTCCATCATGACTGTAATTTTCACATTCCGTTCCTATTCTTTCCAAAACATAATGCCTTGTTAGATTGTTAGAATAGAAGTCTGTGTTATTAGATTTGTTAGATTGTTTGGTGTACAGTAAAAGTTTCTATTTTATTACAAAGATAACTTGTACCATCTTACATGCCTGGATAAAAACATTTTCAATTCAACTACATGTAAATATATTCTGTATTTTTCTTCTAACATGTGCTACCCTGAACGTCCTTGAAGGTATACTTCCAATGCTGTCCACTGAGGTAACTGTAAGTTCCTCAGTCTGAGAAATCCTGTCCTTCACTGAATTAACATTACTTTTATTCAAAATATAATTTGTTGGAAAGTTTAAGAACTCATATTCACCATTTACATTAATGGCCTGTGTACCATCCCTTGAAAGTCACCTCCTTTACAACACATAGATGTGATACCCTCTACATTCCACTCAGAAAAAGACACTATTTCAAACCAGAGTCAGGGATTCAGAAGCCCATTGCAGAGATGCTGCTAACTCACCGGGTTTCAGATGTGTTGCTGTTTATGTATCATTCTTTTCTTACTTCTCATTCTCTGACACTACTTCATCTCCAGTACTCAGAGGACTTAGACCAAAACTGCTTGACTTTTCTAAGCCAGAGTAGCAGTCCAAGTGACCAGGTGCAAGGCTTGCTACCCTAGCTGTGGTGTCATGCTGCCCGTAGTAGAAGTGAAGCATGCATTGTCATATCATGGTCAGTGGAGAAGTGAGAGTTTATGGAGTAGACTGTTTCCATATATAGTTTCTAGATGTCTTTGACCTGAACTAAAAGCTATAAGTAATGTTTACTTCTTACTACCTAAGGGACAGCTGCAATCTGACTGCCTTTGATTCATAGTGAAGCAACTGAACAGAGCCCTCTGGGTTTCAATTTCACAGGCACTGCAGATAGATACCCCTGTTCTTCTACAGCAAGTCTGAATAATTTAGCTCAACCAAAGCCATTCATGTGCTATGCTGTGCACGGTCACCTCGTTTTTTCAGGTTTCCTACAAGCCCACTTTACTTTGCCCTTGTTTTCCAGGTCGGATATTGTGAGATTTCCAGTTCCCTCAAGTGGCAGCCCAGAGCAGAAAGAGGGAGAGGCCCTGCCAGATGGAAGATGCTGCCTGTCTGTTGTGCAACAAGACCGACGATCTCCCACTGGTGGAGCTGGGATTTCTGAGAACGGTATCAAACCCAGTACCCAAATAATTTATTTCCTCACTGATTTTTAAGATCCTTAACAGAAAAACGAACGTAGATATTAAACCACCTAAGCCACAAACAAGTCCTAATGAACACTGAAATCTTAGACCTAAATAAGAGATAATATCCCAACTTTCTACTTTCCAATCCCTATATAATTTTATGCTTAATAAAAAACCAAACAAGTCATTTAGAGCTATGATTTAAAACTGCTTTTTTCCATATGATTCATCTCACCAAAACCCTTTTTTCCTGGCTTAAAAAGTATGAAGTTTTCATTTCTTTGTAATTAAAACTCAGAACTTCAGCTAAAATAATTTCCGAGGAAACCATCTGCAGTTAATATTCTGTACAGTCACACTCTCTGGAAACATCCTGGCTGCTTCAGTAACTCCCCAAAGGTCCAACCTGTTTAGCACAAATAGTACTAACTACCACCACAACACTGCACATTTGCGATTACTCATGGGATGGCATGAAGCTCTCTTTGAAAGTCTTCTAAAATCACTGGGTTTGCCAAGACTGGAACCTCAAGTAGGCTTTCGTAGAGCAGACAGCCACAAGGAGATGGCAACTGGGGGGGTGTCACCAGTCAGCTGCTACAGTGATGAGACATAGTTATGACAGGTTTATGTGCCAAGGAGACAGCAAATGCAAAGTTTGGTGAGCTGTTTGACTTACCTTCAGTGATTCATCTTAATACATAATAGTTCAAAGGAGACAGAAACACTTTATCTAAATTAACAGCAGGTAATAAGGTATCTTTTGCTGCAGATTGGGAATCTGCACATACCAACAGAAAAATGAGATTTTAGGTTCTGTTACACAGACCTGGCAAGCAGCTGCTTGGGAATGCTAAAAATAATGAATGACACTGAAATACAATTAACATTGTAGCATGTTCTGCACATGGTTAGACTTACAAAGCAAACCTGCTTTTACAAATATTTGTTATCAAATCAGACACTCAAAGATAGTTCCCATGTCTAACCTATACTACCCACATTTCAAGTACGAACAGCTTTTTAGCAAAAGCTTTTCACACAAATAAATTGTGGGTTTTCAGCCAAATCGTGGGTTTTCAGCCTTAAAAATGCTAAAAAGTGTTCCATCAAATAAAAATATTTAGGCAGAAAAATAACTGATAAAGTTGAGCAAATTAAAAAAATTGTGTGAAGAGCCTAGGTGTTCCAGATAGAAAAATCTAGATGCAGAATTATAATTTTCATATACATTTTAATAAATATTAATTTCTTAGAGTGGAAGAGCACTTGCATCAATAGAAATTCAGTAAGTTATTCTATATTAGCTAGTTTACAAATTAACACCCAAAAATCACAGTAATAGTGTGAGATATCGCAGTAAAGTACTCTGTGATTCTGCTGACAGAATATAGAAGAATTTTATTTAAAACTGTCTTTCTGTTAAAGAGATGCATAAGAAATTTTGCTTTTCCTCTCTATTTTCCAGTCCTGCTAATGATAGCCTACAAGGGGGATGTGAAAGACAGTCTTTTTTTGCATACACATTCAATCAGAACAGAAGACATTCCCACAGGGGAGAGGAAGGCATTGTGTCTTGGATATCTTAGCATAACGACAGCTGGAGATGCACATGCTTTTCCCTCCATTTTTAAAAAACCTGATCTGAGTGTCTGCTCTGCCAGATGTGCAATTAATTTACTGGATTAAACATACCAGTTTGAAGCTCTTCGAGGAATCCATGTTGGGCGATTAGTTCTCATGGCTGCCACAACAGTTGTAAACTCTGATCGTTCCCTCTGAGCTCCTATGGCAAGAACATAAATTATGATAGAAATTGTTCACTACTAATGCATCACAGATTGAAAACAGTCTTTTTTGCCTTTTTTTTCTTTTCTTTTTATGGGTTTTTTTTTTTGTTGTTGTTGTTCTGGCAGCACACAGCCTCACAGAAAGAAAGCACTGGTAATAAATGAGTTTGTACAGTGAAAGGATTGCCATGAGGACGCAGACATTCATTCTCTAAATAAGGAGCAATATTGCTTGCAACGAAGCTTTGTTCCTGTTCAGGCAATAAATTATCAAACATGATAACCTATAATGAGGCACACTGAATGAGGCTACTGGAATGAAAACTGCATTAATAAACATATGCCAAGTGTGAACGAAAAGAAAAAAGAAGCAAAATAAAATTCACACGGGGCATTTTTCTTTTGTCGCTGAAAATAGATCCGATAGGGAATTAATCACACTGCAGGCTGGCAGCGAAGAGCTTCTGCAGAGGTGTAACACGACTGCCCTCTGAAGGGCTGGGGACTGCATACAAGACCTTCTGGTGGCCACAACTGAAATGGTACCTCCACTCGAACGGCAGGTGCTTGTGTCTTTGGAACGAGACAGATCACTTACCTGAGAGTCTCTGCGGGCCACTCACGCACCCCACACCCTCCCTTCAACCCCCCTTTCCTGTGCTGAATGAGCTAAACACGCACAGCACTTGTGATGCTACCTGAGGTCATATGTGGTTTGGTATCTGAAGAATTAACAGTGTTTGAATTGTTTGCTCTGTTCAAATTCATTAAATATGTTTAATTAACTGACAGCAATTAAGGTAAATGATTATAAAGTTTAAAGCCACTGGCTTAACCTGTTGACAACTCAAAATAAATGTTCCAAACAAAGATCTGAGCAGTGCTTAGTATACTGTTTCAAAGGACTCCCTCTAAGTTGCAGGCAATCCACTAAGTCCCAGTAAATATCTTCTTGTGATAAAAAGGAGTTAAGTGCAATAACTTTTATAAAATACAGCTTTAAAATATCAAAACATTACTGTAATATTACCTGCACAGTTACATGCATCGTAGACAGTTAATTTATAATTTATTTGGCATGTGAGGAGGCATTAGGCTTAGGTAAAAAAGATTAGATCTAAATGTTAGATAACTATGGGTCTAAAATTACATTTCTACATTAACATCACTGTCCATACAAAACACAGCAAGGGATGCATTAGAGAGCATCTGTATCAAACTCCTGCACTCTGAATATGCAGTTGGCTGGTACAATGACTGTGCAAAAAAGTCTTACACTATGAAATGGTTTCTCAATCCTTTTGAAAAGTATATATGTGAGTGTATGTGTGAACAGTAGCTGCGCCCCAACACCACTCTGGCCCTTCACAGTTACCTTATCCTTACACTACAGCTACTGACAGGGAAGAAAAAAATTCGAGTGAAATAGTGACAAGTTACATGCATGAGAGTGCTGTCAAGGTTCCTAAAATAACAATCATTGCTTTGCACCCTCACCTCAGCTTTAAAGCCCCTTTCCACAAGCGCTGAAAAACCCCACGTTGTGTTTCACTGGGTTTTTTTATATCTCTTTCTTTCTCAGTCTTGGTAGTCTAAAGTGTCAGAGCTGCAGCACACTGGGGTTGGTGTTTAGTTGCTAAGTGGTTGTTGGTTTCTTGAGCAGAGGATCAGCTGTTCCGCTCCGTGGAAGGCCAGGCTGCCTCTGATGAAGAGGAGGAGAAGTGGGCAGGAGACCAGCAATCCCAGGTGGACCAAGTGAAGAAAATACTGACCAAGCTCCCTTGCTGTGGCAGTGGGTAGGTTGCTGAGATTAATGCTATTTGAGCCCTATGCAAAGATTATTTCATGACCTAAAGGCACCATGGCTTCACTAAGAAGCAGTAACACTGTACAGCAAAATCTGTATGCCCTTTCTCCCAGCACATGGGAAACAGCGTGCTGTGTATTCCCACCTAGTCCTAATCAGTGCCAGCTAGGATGCTGATTTGTGGTCTGTGCTGCTGAAAGTTCTGCAGGAACACTGGCTGTCACAAACATCAACCTTTACTGGGAGGTTTCACTAATTTTTTTTTTTTTTTTAATGCCTATACAGGTGTGATGAAAAAATGTGGAAAAAGCTAATGTCTTACTTGGAGACCAACAATACTGGTGGCTGTGAAACAGCCCCTGCAGAGCTCACAGAGAGAATCACACAGCTCACTGAACAGCTTGAGCTTAAAGGGGATGAAGTGAAAAAACTGGAAACAAATATGGAAGAGGTAACAGGTGCCAAGCAGAGTGTGAAAGAGTTATTTATGTATCTTTAAATAACTGCCTTTATCCACATGCATTTATATTTTATTTTGGCCATTCTGCACTCTGTTGCTGACTTTTCTCACTGTGTTGTTAGTCCAACAGCTCAAACCTCTTGTGCTCTCCTGTAATATCTGCATTTCCAGGCTGGTTCCTACCTGACTTTCCATTTCTTTGCAGGACGAGATGTATGCCAGCCCCAGTCAGGCAGTAGTCCCTTGTGATGCAGACTACAGCCATTGATGGGCGTAGATTTAAATGCTATCAATCTTTCTACGAAACGAAACGCAACATGCATTGCTCTGGTCTGCTTTGTCTTAAAGTTCAGCTAGTGTTTGTTCAGTATTTTATATCCCTTCTATAAAAGTGGCATAAAGATTTCAGTAGTTCTGGAAGGACTGTATTAGCCAGTAAACCATGTAAACTAAGAGTGAAATAGTGAACTCTTTTACATGCTGCCATCCTTTGATATTTCATTTCATATCATTTGCCCCCTTGACTAAATTTGCAGCTATCTTTTTTCTTAGCTGCAAATGTTTCTAGCAAGACAATAAATTATAATGAAGATTATAAATAAATAGAAGCATTAATAAATAAATTAGAAGCATTACCTTTCCTTTAGAGTACAGACAACTCACTGGACAGTATTTTTGCTAGTGAATTGGTTACTAATTTTGTCCATGGGATGACACTTAGCTTCAGCCCATGGATGCAGAGCTGGGTATTGTGCTACAGTTCTGTAAGCTTTCAAGGTGGCATGACACAGTGTCCTAATATTGGCCTTTCTGATTAGTTTACTTGTGAGGAAAAACATTTAAAACCAGAATAAAACCATACTTGTGTCTTACACAGTTTGCAGTATTCAATGACAATTTTTCCCTGTAATACTCCTTAGAGCAACACAAAGCTTCCTTCTATACTGCTTAACATCAGCCTGTATAAAATACCTCCATTTATTCCTTTACCTATAGGAACTGCCCTCCTGTATGTAGTGCCAGTTTTCTTCTTTTTTTCCCGTGCAGAGGAACTCATCTTCTTCTCAGTATCATATTGCTTTCTTTTTAATCTCTGCTGATGGATGTTCGTTCTGTGCACCTTGTTCAGAACTGTGCCATTATCAATAGATTAATACAAAATTCCAGCACAAAAATGGAATCTGTTGCTCTTGATTTAAAGGCAAGCAGGGAGGTAAGACAGAGTGCCAACTCACTGGGACATGAATTTAAAATCAGTAGGATGAATCATTTTGAGCCTGATAGAAATTTATTCTCAAACCCTCTTACTTTTTATTTAGCCAGAATTTATATCTTGTGTGCATTTATAGGTTTGGGAGGGTTTTGATGCTACAAAACAGACAAGTAATTGCTTTCAAAAAGGTGGCTGTTCTGTAATCAATGCAGAAATGCTCTCATCTAACTTGCAAATAAATATATTGGATTAATGAATAAACCACCAAGAACACTCTCTAATGACCTGACAAAACTACCTTATCCATTGCTGTATATACTCTGTTTGGACCTGCTCCATGCTGAAAATTAGACAAAACTACCAACTAACAAACTCCTCAGGCAACTGAAAAGCAACTCCCTCAAACAGCAATTAATAATTCCTTCTGCCTCAGACTGTAAAACCAGGGGATAAAAGAGTTCTGAGATTTGTCATGTCTAGTAAGTTCTGCTTTCCAACAACTGAACATTTAAAAATAGATTCTACAGAAGTCAGGGTGATGAAGGTATTAGGACCTGGGAATAATAGGTGGAGAAAACATGAGTGAAGTCTAAAAATAAAGTGACAGGCTGCGAAGTGTAGTGTTGCAAAGAAATGCCAATGATTTTCTATAAAAGCTCACATACAAACTGTGAGCTTAATTAAAAAGACAATTAGTTTATGACCTGGCATAGAGGGTCAAATCCAAAGTTCATCCTAACATCCCTCTCCTGATGGCAAGCAGCAGTCACTTAGAAAAAAGCAATGAGAAACAGTACAGAGGATTTTCTTCTTGGTGTTACTCGCCTGGCTCCCCATGCACTAGGGACAAACACCTCTTGAACTGGGTGCCACATGGACTATCGTGTTTAATGGCCAGTTTGGAGCTATTTACCAAAAATTTACCTTCTTTTTCTTTAAAGTTAACAATGCTGTTGGTATCACAGGGCAAGGACTCCCACATGCTTGCTGGAACAGAACAGGTCTTGAGGATTTGGTTTTGCTGGCTTTAAATCTGCTGCCTGATCATCCACTGTCACCTTGTTTCTGTGCTGGGAATCACCAAATGATCTTTTCCTGTAACTTTACAGACTTTCACCACTAGAAATCATAGAATCATAGAATCATAGGGGTTGGAAGGGACCTCAAGAGATCATCGGGTCCAACCCCCCTGCCAAAGCAGGCTCCCTAGGACATATCACTCAGATAGGCGTCCAGACGGGTCTTGAATATCTCAAGAGAAGGAGACTCCACCACCTCCCTGGGCAGCCTATTCCACTGCTCTGTCACCCTCACTGTGAAAAAGTTCTTCCGCATGTTGGTGCGGAACTTCCTGTGCTCCAACTTGCAGCCATTGCCCCTTGTCCTGTCCCCACAGACCACCGAAAAGGGGCTGGCTGATTCCCCCTGCATCCCCTGCTTAAGATAATTATAGACTTTAATTAGGTCCCCCCCTTAGTCTTCTCTTCTCAAGGCTGAAGAGTCCCAACTTACTCAGCCTATCCTCATAGGGGAGATGCTCCAGGCCCCTAATCATCTTCGTAGCCCTTCTTTGGACTCTCTCCAGGAGATCCCTGTCCTTTTTAAACCAAGGAGCCCAGAACTGGACACAATACTCCAGGTGGGGCCTGACCAGGGCAGAGTAGAGGGGGAGGATCACCTCCTTTGACCTGCTGGCTACACTCCTCCGGATGCACCCCAGGATCCCATTGGCTCTCCTAGCCACCATGGCACACTGCTGGCTCATGGCCAACCTCTCATCTACCAGGACCCCCAGGTCCTTCTCCACTGAGCTCTTCTCCAGCAGGTCATCCCCCAGCCTGTACTGATACAAATGGTTGTTCCTTCCCAGGTGCAAGACTTCACACTTGCTTTTGTTGAACTTCAACCGGTTTCTAACTGCCCAGCTTTCTCAATACTGCCTCAGTTATCACCATTCCTAGTCTGCCTCAGCTCTCCTGGTATAGAAACCATTACTTACTTCTGTTTTTCTCTTTTATTCTTCTGTGCACTTTTCAAGCTCTATTACCTTTTCTGAATTAGATGTGCTTAGTATTCAAATGTAAGCCCTTCATGCCTTAATCATAGTTTCTGTTTTGCCCTTAGTTCCTTTCCTAATGGTTCTTAGCATGTATCCTTTTGATCTCTGCTGGGGGCTGAGCTATGTTCAGGAGATTACAGCTCTTCTAGATGTCCCTCTTGAGTGGCTGTCATCATCACTGCATATTTATGGCATTGTGTACCTCTCCTACACGCCTTACCTTGCATTATTGACACTGAATTTCATCTGATCTTTTATTGCCCATACCTATTCAATATCAAGAACTATGGCTATAATTCTTCACAGGCACCTTTAGTTTTGATTGTGCCCTCAAAACTGTACTGAGAGAAAACTCAGCTGCTTTGATATTGACCTTTTTTTAAAATCATTTATGAGTATGCCAAACAGGTCAGCTCAACCCAGCTCCTTGTGAGACCCTAAGAATCTTGACGTGATTTGCTGGTCCTCACATCATCTCTGCAGCCTCTCTTAAAAACTGGTGCTACATTTGCCATCCTCCAGTCCTTTGAGGATGCAATGATTTTAAAGACAGCTTGCACAGCACAGTTCAGGATTTCATTCTGTTCTGTGACTGTTTTCTCCCCATTTTAAAAATTATTTCTCAGGTTCACTGAGTGTAAAACTGGTTCTAATATGAGAGCTTCCTTAACTTCTGTAGAAAATCGAATCATTTTCTTTCACATTCCTTAAGGGATTTTTGCATATTATTTATTCATTGCCTTAGATGCGTGCACACTCCTCCAGAGCTCAGATTTTCCCCATGGCATTAACCCTTTTTAAAAGAGGGTTGGATAGCAGCAGCTGACTGGTTCTCAAAGCTGGTATTTTGTCAAGGTAGTATTTCCATTTCAAAAGCAAGGCACAGATCCAAAATCAGGCTCTGCCGATGGACTTTAACGGAGCTAAAACCAAAGCCCACTCCTCTGAGCCCTGTAATTTAATTACTGACCCTCCCTCCTCAGTACCTAAGTTTAAGAAATAGGTTATGTTTAACTATTGTCATTACCTTACTGAAAATGTGAAGGTAAGAATGGGTGCTAGATGTCACCAAGCTAGGGATAACAATTTGGGAGAATGTTTCAGTACACTGACCCACTGTCTGCAAGCACAAAAAGCAAAAAACCTGCATGCCATCCCTAGAAATGAAACAAAGGTGTCAGGAAGTTAGCATCCTGATACATGCTGAGGTGACTGTTAAGGTACAGCTGCCGTGGAAGAGGTTTACTGCATATAGCATAGGAAATACAGACAAAAAGAGCTTTGTAGGAGCACTCAAAATGAAGAGGAGAAAGAGGCAGCAGCAGCACCAAGCACTATGCCCAAGTATCACTAGTGGCACTCAGCTAAGCATATTGCCTCTGTTGTCTGTACAGACCAAGCAGCTGGCCATGGCACCAGCTTACTATGGAGAACTCAAGTGGCAGGCATACTAAAGAGGGAACTTTGTACTTCTCCTCTTCCTCTCTGTGTGTGAGACCCACTGTGCAGCCTGCAGCCTTTCAGTAACACCCAGCAGAAGACAGAGCAGCCCCTGTGCAGCTTTCCAACTGCAGCAGCTCTGCCAGCACGACTAAAGCAGCAGCTAAAGGCAGCAGATAACTAATTTTAGGGGTGCAGGGGCCTGACAGGGTGCAGGACGAGGATAGATGGGCAATGAATTTCCATGAGCATCTGTCTAATTGCATATTGGGAAAGTCTATTTTACACTTAAAAATAACAACCTTTTTATCTCTCTGTTATTTGATATGAGACTGCTTCAGCTGTACAGGGGAACGTAACTACTTCATGTGTTCAGTACATATCTGTGCCAGATGGTATTTACAATGCAGAGGCAATCTGCAATATAATAAAGGAAACCACATGTTTAATTCATTGAAGACCTCCCACAGCCTCCAGAGTATTTGTTATGTCTCAGTCGGACTGCTGCCACATTGGTGGCAACAAAGCTGGGTCTCCACACAGGAAAATGTTAGTGTATTCATCAGCAGCAGACAGGGATGCTGAAGTCATTGTCTGGCAGATGGACCAGGTTAAGTGATCCAAACTTCTGTAGCTGGTGTATAGCTCAGAGGAGCTGGAGCGCCTCGCAGGGCAAAGCTCACAGAGAGCTAATGGAACAGGCTGATTTCCAGCTGATGGGGCAGTAAGTGCCAACTAATACATACTATTAGCAGTGCCAGAAACTAAAATGACCTTCTAGAACAATCGGTGTGGATCAGGAATTGTTTTCTTTTTTCACTCTGATGACACCAGTGTTTTAGGGAACTGAAGTTTCTTCCCATCTATTAAAATTCATTACGATGCAAATTTCCATCAAAAACTATCAATTACATAGTGTGTATATTAAGGCCTTCAGCTTTTTGAATTCAACTCTCTCCTTAATTATTTCTAAAACTTAATAAAGATAAAAGATAACAATAAAAAGGGATTATGAGAGCCAGCACATTTGGCATTTACCTCACATGATTTCGTTTCTCAGTGTAATATTATTAAACTTATTTAGATTGTGTTTGCAACAACGACTTGCAAAAATGGCAACATGTCAGAATCTTGGGCACTGTAATGACTGAGAAATGAGGATACTTTTTTAATAAATTAGAAATCTGTCAGTGCTCTCAAAGGTCCAAAATTAATATTTAAGTGACATATTTTCCAAGGAACACTTGCCTTTCAGACTCTCTAACAATTATATGCAGCAGCCTGGGTCTATGACAAGCAAAGATACTGACTTTGGAAATGGTGTAGCAGCTTTGTAGTTCAAAATATGTCACTTAGATTTTGCATTGGAACAAAAGTAACATTTCAAATCCTGACCATTTTTTCCCAGGGAGGCCTGAGACAACTGACAGGTCAGCTCAGCTTCTAAGGCCCAGGTCTGTACAGACCCCTCCTGCCCAGGATTTCTGTAGCATTCAAAAGTCTTGTTGAATCTGGACTTCTCTGTGCTTAGCTGCAAATGAATGTGTCATCAAGCACGTGTGCCAGTGTTTTGCAGAACAAGATTTTTTTTTCCCTGAGGACACATCTTTTTTTAACCACAATACTTTAAAGAAATCAGCTAATTGCCTTCTTGTTTCACTGAATGTACAGATGATTGATATGTAGGAACTGTAAAGCAAATATCTGATTGTAGGTGAGAGCACACAAATTAGTTATGCTTTCTAGAGGATGTCAGGAATGCATAAGATTAGAAAATTGAACTAGTCATGCTGGTCTTTACAATTTCTGAATGATCTGCTTGCTTCCAGCATTGAATGAACTGCCATTATGTGCCAGAGCAAAGCACGCATTTCCTAGCAGCTATTGATTCTTCACTCTGTGCAGTCTGTTAGAAACCTACATCCTTTCAAGATAATCTTCTGGAGTGAACTGACATTTACCAGATAAGGGGGAAAACTTAGCTTGCAATTAGCAGGCAAGAAACTGAAAAGCTGCAGTGCTTTTAATTTCCTGTGTCATTGTCCAGATGAAAGGCCCATTGCTAGGTGAACTGCAGCAAAAGGTGGAGGAGACCGAATTGTTGAAGATGGAGCTGCAGATGATGGAGACTGAGAGAGTTAGGCTGTCACTGGTGGAAGAAAAGCTGATGGATGTTTTACAGCTTCTTCAACAACTTCGAGACTTGGTATGGCAAGAAAGCAGTCCGGAGACTTTAAACTGGTTTGATAGTGTGCTTTCCCAACTAAAAAGGATATTCATACCTTCTATTAAGTGCACAGTCCTTTATACCAGGACACATTTGTACATGTGTTTGCCCTGGAACTGCCCAGTGACTGTAGAAAACTTGTAGATGCCTACAGCTGACTTTCTGAAAGAAGCCTAGAGATCTCCTTGGATCTAGTTCTCCAAGATCTCTTCTTTATCCTCTAAACAAAATTGTAGAGGAAACAAGGAAAACAAAAAGGCTAGTAAGCAGAAGGTCTAGAAAATTAGTTTCCTTCTAGGAAAAGACCTTTTTTTAACTGCATCCAAATGTGACATTGAGTCGGTATTACAGGGATAAAACTCCTAGATATCAATAAGGTATTTGTTGGTAAAAAGTTTCTTACCCAATGAATAATCCAAACATGAGTTTATAAGAGATGATGCAATAACATCCCAGAAATACATGGCCAGTATGGCAGTTCAGTTCTTTAGAAAGTAACTTTAAATCTCCTGCTTGGGAATGGTAGTGGTAGGGGCTGGCCAACACATTGGCAAATGGGATAACCTGCAGAACATGGAGTACAGCAGGAGCTCCACTGGACTGCTAGGAGCTAATTTCTTTGATAATGACTGAGGTTTCTCTTAGATTTTCAGTAAAGCTCTGCCTAATCTGTGTGAGATGAAAATACTTCCTCAGAGGATCACTTTACTCTGAAGTACGCTCATGTTCCACTGATGACACTGGGGAACAAGTACAATATCTCATAATTTGGTAACTTATTTTAGCTCTTGACGTTGAAATTCTACTTTCAGATTGCAAATCTGACACATGCATCAATAACAATCCAGTGAAGAACTAAACTATTAAAGATTACAACTGGCAACAAGCATAATAACCTTCTGTGTCAAGACTTCAACATGTCATTCACTGGTCAGTTGTATTATTGCAAATCACGTCTGCTTAGGAGCCAATCCATCACACAGTGTGCCATATCTCAGTGATGACAGCCCTTAATGCTAATCATTGCTGGAATCATGCCACCGCATGCTGCCAACTCCCATAGCACCAATACAGGCAACGATGCTGTCAATGAAGATAATTTACAGTATTCACTGTAGAGTTTAGCAGGGATCCCCAGACTCCCTGGTGGGCTATACTTCAGACCAAAGAAAGCTTATTCATCAGAAACCGTAGGTTTAGGTGTCACTGCCCCAACATACTCACCTTCACGTTTTACACACCCCAACCATCTCCTTTGTGACAGAATGTGCTACAAAGCAATGACTGTAGAAAGGCAAAAGTGAGCTCTGTTGGGACTATTAAAACCTCACACTGTGTTGCAGAGGTCAGGTTTAATCCCAGCCCACCAGAACTGCTTTCCACTACGGCCCAGTCCCAACTGGGGCTGAGAAGCAGAAGGGAGATAACCAGGATCAGCAAGCAAGGCCAGTGGTGCCTGAGCTGCTGGCAGGTACATTGTCTTTCTTCCAAAAAAACTTCTGTCTATTTTCACTTCATGAAGTTTTAACAAGAACGACCTGTCCCTGCAGATACAGGTGCTCTGAGTGCTAATTAAACTGATTGCAAGACCATCTCCCAGAAAGCATGCATTAATGCCTCGACAGCAAATTGAGAGTTTGTATTTCTAGACACATTATGTAACGTCCCAACAGATTTCTAATACAAAATTACCACTGAAAAAGACCATCCAAATCCCAAGTAGCTTTTACAGACTTCTTTTTTTTTTGCTGAAGTTTATTACATCTCTAACATAACTAACTGTACTCCTGCCACATGACACACAAAATCTCTTCTAATTTGTACCAAAAATGGTTCCAAATGATTCCCAGGAACAGCTGGGGCTGAGAAGTCGCTTTCTGAGATGGCACCACAAAATCTGTCCCTTCGCCTTCCAACACAGGCCTAGCTGGAGAGAATAAGCTTTCGCTGTGCATGCCCCCCTTACACTCCTTACCATCAAGATTTGTTTAGACACACTCTGGAAAATTCTGTGTCTTTCACTGAATAACTGCAATTTCTCTTTCTACAGCCATATTAAGGAATTGAAAACCTCCACAAACTGATATTATTTGAGCAGTATCTATGATAAAATGCCTGAAAATAAAGCAAATGTCAGGTCTTGTGTTACAAGGATTGTGTCCTTTTTTTTTTTAATTTTCAAATCCAAACACACTGCACATAGATATTGTTGCATATGTTTAAACTGGTGAAGGACATATGTGTGCCATAATGTTGTTTTGTTTTTTAAAGAACATATCTAAGCGAGCCCTGGGGAAAATCTTACTGAGCACTTTGGAATCCTGCCGTGACCCCCAACCTGGTAAGAAAATAAATCCTGTATAAAGACCAAGAAGCATGGAAAGTGTCCTTTTGGGAAAAACACTAGACAATGAACAAAAAGATCAGGAGGAAAAAAGCATTTCAAATACTGTGGGACAGGCTAGGGAGAAAGAAGTACTATGCAAGAATTTTACCTAGGGAAAGTAATGCTTTCTAGTCTGTGACACATCAGAAACAGGAACGCATAGAGGGCTTTTTTTGGCTAAATTTTAATTAGAATTTGGCCTCAGAGGAACAATTCAGTATCTCACTAACGTCTGTAGGGTTTAATTGATATGAGAAAGTGGAAAACATGACGAAGTAGGCCAGGCACCTATTTATCAGGTTTGCTATCCCACTGTGTGTTGTATTCCTCTCCTAAAATACAAACAAGATACACAAACCAGAATATTTCTGTAAAGAAACCGGATCAAACCTGCACTCCTCTAATAATAGCCTTTCAGGTCCCTCTTATGAAAATTAAACTTGCAAACTCCTCTCCCTTGACAATGGACTGGTGTGCCAGAGCTGCCTCTGTAGGAGCCATACAGGGATCACAGCCTGGAGGTTTAGATTTGATTACTTTGTTCCTATTAGCAGAGCATTTGTACTTACTTCAAGAAATGAACATCCTGTACCAAACCTAAGAACATGGCTTGGAGGTGCTTTTAATAGGCAGTCAAAGACAAGATTATAAAAAACTAGATGTAAGCCTAAGGGGTTAGTTTTGGAGAACACTAGTAACAGTGATTTAGGGAGAATAACATACAAACCATTCTGGGTTTTGTGGTTTCAAAGCCTTGTTGTTACTACTGTCCAGCAATTCAGGACACAGGCAGCCCAGAGCTAAGCTGTGCTGTTCCTGTATGGCTGCAGAGGAAGCAGAAAAAAGAAGGCAAAGACAGGCCTTTGTTGGTTCTGTGACACCAACACAGCAAGAAACTCTATTTGAGCCCTAAGTCAGGTACTCCTGGTGAGCACAGAAGAGCAGACTTAATATCCACAGCATGCAAGTATCTGGAAGGTGCTACTACTTAATCTGTGCAGGAACACTGCTGAAACAAACCACCCTCAGCAACTGCAGCACAGTTCAGCTTCCTAAAATGACATCAAGTGAAGTAACCTCGTGCAGCTCTCTGTCCATGCTCACCACCACTGCCATAAACAGCTTGTCTTCTCTGGTTTTCATTTTGTGGCTATGCACTTGATATGACTTAAGCAGCTTTCCTAAGTCTTTGTAATCAAACATCTTCTTCCTCTGTGACAAGACTAAGAGGATGGCTGGACTGTCAGCCTTTTATTTTGACATAAAATAGTCTTTGTTCACACAAGTGTATTGGAACTCACTGGGCAGCAAATGAAGCAAGAGAACCAGCAGAGAAAGCAGGCCTTGAATCCAGTTCCACTCTGATTTCTGTAGGGACAGGAATTCATTATTTGATCTCCAAATTTAGACATAATTAATTGAAATGGCACCTGTGAAGAAAAAAGCTTGTCTTACAATTCTTAAACTGCAACTTTCTTTGTTCAAATTATAATATTTGCAATTTTCTTTTAAAAGGAAAAGCCCACCTATTTGAAGTCCTAGATACTCTTTACCATGAGCTGACAGCCTGTGAACTCTTACAAAGCCAGCCTCTGGAGAAGGCACAGAGTCGCCAGTCCTTGTCTAATCCACTGGTCATCTCATGCTGAGCAGCTATGCCACCTACAGCCTGCACAACCAGCCAAACAACAGCCCTCGTTCATCCAAACACATCATGAATCACTGAGATTTGTCCAATTCAACGGAGCTCAGTAACAGAGAAGAGTAATACAATAATTCAGCCATGAAATGCAAGTGTGCTGCTGCTGGGAAGAGTGCCAGGTCCTCGTCTCCTGTCAAAGCCCTCCTGACGTGAATGACTGTTCGGATGACGTGAGGGTTACATGGCAATGCCTGTCTCTGATGGAAGCCTGACCACCCTCCTATTGCAGCCCTGTAACTCTACTGGTTAATCAAACAAAACCTATTCCAAATACACCGACCTGCCTGACGTCGATTTACAGCCCTGGTTACACATCAGCTGGGCACCATTTCTAGTGTTTGTGATCACTCAACTCAAAAGTAAAGGCAGCCTATGTTATCTCTGGGGAGTGAACCACCTCCCTAACAACAGACAGAAGGACTGTGTTATAAACATACACATGAGTGTATACTGGTAGTGCAACGTTTAAAGGCTCATGTATAAAATGTCTTTGTGTGTCTGTGATTCAGTTATTCCCCTTATTTAACTCTGAATTTAGATTTCTTATTGCTCTGCTGAGTTTTATATTTGCAATTACAGAGATGCCTTAGAAACGGGCAACAGCCTTTGCGAGCTAGAGTCTTAGATTTCACAGAAAAGTTGTATCTAATTGCTTGAAAAAGGTACAAAGCAAATGACACATGAGTTCCCAACTTTGTTCTCTCATTTACCTTCCCTCAGTGCTATTGCACAGACACAAAGCTAGGCCCCACCTGCAGACAAATTAATGTAAAATGCTGGGCTTAATTGTGGTGCCATGTAACATTTTAATCAGCAATAAAATAATTCCTGGGGGCAAAACTAAAAAAAAAATGTGGCTTCCAAGATGCTTTTGCTGTTTCATTCAACTACCAAACACAGAAACTACAGAAGCCAAGTTCTTAAATGATTCACCTGGATTTATGTTATTGAAAAGATGCACTGTAGATCTTTTAAGAATATGAAATGATTTGCCTGAGATAATGCCAGCAATGAAATCATAAAACCATAGAACCCATGGTCTGGGTTGGAAGGGACCCCAAGGATCACAGAGTTCCAACCCCCCTGCCATGGGCAGGGCCACCAACCTCCAGGCCTGGATGTAGACAAGGTTGCCCAGGGTCCCATCCAACCTGGCCTTGAACACTTCCAGGGATGGGGCATCCACCACCTCTCTGGGAAGCCTGTTCCAACATGTCACCAACTCTCTCTGTAAAGACCTTCCCCCTAATATCTAAACCTTCTCTCCTTTAGCTTCATCCCCTTTGTCCTGCCATTATCTACCCCTTTTAAAAATTGATTCCTCTCCTGTTTATATGTTCCCTTCAGGTACTGGAAGGCTGCAATGAGGTCCCCCCGCAGCCTTCTCTGGCTGAACAAGCCCAGCTCTCTCAGCCTCTCTTCGTAGGGGAGCTGCTCCAGCCCTCTGATCATCCTTGTGGCCCTCCTCTGAACCCTCACCAACAGTTCCACATCTTTCTTGTATTGGGGGGCCCAGATCTGGACACAGGACTCCAGCTGGGGCCTCACGAGGGCAGAGTAGAGAGGGACAATCACCTCCCTGTCACTGCTGGCCACCCCTCTTCTGATAGAGCCCAGGATACCATTGGCCTTGCAAGCTGCAAGAGCACACTGCTGGCTCCTGGTAAGTTTCTCATCCACCATGACACCCAGGTCCTTCTTAGCAGGGCTACTCTCCAGGAGCTCTTCTCCCAGTCTGTATCTATGTCTGGGATTCCTCCAGCCCAAGTGCAACACCTTACACTTTGCTGTGTTGAAACTCATTAGTCCCACCTTTCAAGCCTGTCAAGATCCTTCTGGATGGCTTCCTTTCCTTCTATTGTGTCAACTGCAGAAATAAGACCATTCAATTCAGAATTGTGCATCTATGATTTTTTCTCATAAAAGTTGTTTTCATAGAATAAAGTCTGTGTCACAATGCAATCTCAGGAATAAAAGATTTCCATTCCTCTCCATTCATAATACATTGTAGAACTTACACACAGCCCCATCCAAAATTGTGTCACAGCACTTAGCATTTAGAGCCATGTTGGTAACAAAAGCTTGTGATGGATATTTTCATTTCATTTTAGAGGAGAAAAAAAGTGTTTTGCAACAGTGGAACAAACTCTGATCAATGGTGGTTTACCTGTTCAGGTTTGTAAAGGACAGGACATATATACCTAGTGCAATATTCATAAGAAAGGAAACCTTATACCAATACTAAATATACTAGCATAATATACTATTATTAGGTATATACTAAATTAAATGCTAACATTAAATACTGCAATAACTATGCAACAGATTAAAATGAGCAGAAGTTAGTTCCCTGCTTGGATCATTATTATTAATTTTCTAAAAAAAAAATAAAAAAAGAACAAATATCAGCTTCTTGTTTGTGCAACTCAGACTCTCCCAGGAATACTGTAGACATATAAAGAGAGAAAATACCAGCAAATCAAATAGGCATGATCTGTGGGTACAGTTATCAGAGCAGACACTTCAGGAATAGGATTACAATGCAGGTATATACATGATTATGGATTCCTTTGTGCACTCCAGGACTTTTATCATTCAAATGAATATTACCATATGCACTCTATATATAATGTGCATTTGTATTATATGTACTTATCTATACCTTAAGATTACTATGCTAATTGTATACCTTCAGTATCTTCTTCAGCACTGCATTTCTACTTCACTGTCTTATATATATATATATCTAGAAATCTAAACTATTAAGTATATGGATGTCCTAATGCCAAAATCAGGGAGGAGCTATATAACCCACATGAGTATGGCACTGCTTATCCAAGCGCCAGTTGAACTCTAATTGGAAACTAGAAAATGTCACTGGAAACCTAAACCAGTGTGAAGGAAAATGCAGTTGAGATAAATGGAAAATATTGTGAATAGCTAAACAGCATTTAACTGATATAAGAAGCAGATAAATCCTATCTTTCTAAGTTAGCTTCAAATGGTGCAACAACTTTATTTCTTTAAGAAATGCCTATAACAGAATCATCACAGCACACTCAAAAGCCTCCCATTTAAAAAGTACAAGCACCAATCCAGTGTCTCCAATCTCTGCAAACACCTTGTTTTGTTGTATGTTTACCAAATGGTAATAAATGGCCATTTGCTTGCATGTTGACTTCTCAGTAAAGAAAAGTCATGGAGAGAATGCACGTGCTACAAACATGAGTGCAAGCACCCATCTCAAATTTTGTGTAAGTAGACAAAAGTAGTATGCCTTCCCAACATTTCTTTGTTCAGTGGGAACACTAGTTTGGAGGAGTACATGTGCCGTGTTACCAGGTGAGACCAGAGCCCTGCCTCATGGCTACTTAGGTCCTGTCTGCAGAAGAGACCTCTACTACTTTGATTTTTTGTCAGAAAGCAAATGGACCAAACCAACCAAATGATGCTGACTCTCAAGCACTCTGGTTGAACTCAGGTCTGATATCATGCTTGAGATTTTACTCCCTGCCCAGTATGCTTATTCCTCATTTTAGTAGATCTACTTCTTCTTGAGAATAATTCCCTTCAGAATTACAGAATAACAGAAAGGACAGTTTTCTTCTCCCCAGTTGTATCTGCTGGGAACTCCCTAATGTAATTCATCCCAGCAAAAAACTTACCTTTCATCACCTTGGCTGTACACCTTTTCCTCCTTCATTGCTAACTGCAGAGCAAGTACTCCTACAGGCTCCCAAATTTTGTACTTTGACTGGTGTCCAGTCTTTCCTCGAATGAGTGGCCTGGAGTGTTCTAGAACTCCTAATCCTCACTCCTACAAGTCCCAAGGCATGTGCCCTTTCTCCTGTTCACATCCCCTAGACCTCAGGTTTTTCCTCACATTAATTTTTGCTTTACGTGGGGTATAAATTTTTAGTAAATTAAAGGCCAATAATTGTCCAATTTATTTTCATTGAAGCTCTCTCTGCAGTACCTGGCAGTGGCCACTCATCACGGATGCACCACTCATCACTTTGCACCAAAGCAGTGTGGCATCTTAGGCATGGGATGCAGGGGGAATTGGCCAGCCCCTTTTCAGTGGTCTATGGGGACAGGACAAGGGGCAATGGCTGTAAACTGGAGCACAGGAAGTACCGCACCAACATGGGGAATAACTTTTTCACAGTGAGGGTGACAGAGCACTGGAATAGGCTGCCCAGGGAGGTGGTGGAGTCTCCTTCTCTGGAGATATTCAAGTCTTGTCTGGACACGAGCTGCTTTGGCAGAGGGGTTGGACCCCATGATCTCTTGAGGTCCCTTCCAACCCCTACGATTCTGTGTGTGTGTGTGATCTCCAGACAGAGCTGCGGTAGATGGCATTTGTTTTGAAAAGTGTGTTGAAATTTGCTGAATTTGTTGGAATGAAATTTCCCTTTCATGATACCATCCATTAATCTACTACATGGTGCATTTAAAGGATGAAAGGCTGTTCAGATTTCATTCTTTGTTTCCATCTTGCTGTAAAGAAGGGCACGCTTTCAAACAGTGCTGCATAAAATAGAATTGCTTGGTATGAGAGGATGATAATAAACATTCACAGCATGTGTGTGACACAGTGCATTACCAGCCAAAGGGGTTCTCTTAGATTTGTCATTTCATGGAGTTTAAGACACTGGATCTTTAATATACACATTGTCTTATTTGCTTAATAATTGTATGTATAATCCAGGATAGAATCATAGAATCATAGAATGGTCGGGGTTGGAAGGGACCCCAAGGATCATAGAGCTCCAACCCCCCTGCCACAGGCAGGGCCACCAACCTCCAGGCCTGGAGCTACACAAGGATGCCCAGGGCCTCATCCAACCTGGCCTTGAACACTTCCAGGGATGGGGCACCCACCCCCTCTCTGGGCAGCCTGTTCCAGCACCTCACCACTCTTTCTGTAAAAAACTTCCCTCTAATATCTAATCTAAACCTTCCTTCCTTTAGTTGTAATCCATTCCCCCTTGTCCTGCCATTATCTGCTCTTTTAAAAAGTTGAATCCCCTCCTGCTTATAAGCTCCCTTCAGGTACTGGAAGGCTGCAATGAGGTCCCCCCGCAGCCTTCTTTTCTCCAGGACAAAAGAACAAAAGAATGTGTTTCTTGGTGTGGAATTCAACTGAAAATGGAATCACCCTTATTTCCTGAAGTACACTGTACTTTGAAGAGGCCAGGACTTCTAGACTTCTGTTTGGCTTCTATTCTACTTTTCTGGCTCTTCTGTAACATATTCACCAGCAGAAACACCCTTGCACACTTCCCAAGGTACCGTATGTTACAGTAGTTTTTTGACCCTAAATTGTGGCTTTTGTAGGCAAATGGTCTGACTGAATACGCATTTCTTTGGAGAGGCCCTTGTCTGGCCTCTCCTCAGCATGCCAAAACAGCTCAACTTCATTTTTTCAAATTAATATTTGACCTTCAGGCTGAAGGTATTGGAGACTACACCTGGACTGATGTACTCAGGTTCTCAGAAGTGCTCCCTCTTAGCAAATCTCTTTGTTTAATGCAGCTCACTTCACTCAGGAGGGGTGTCTGCACTAGGGGAAACCAACCTAACAGAGACTCACATCTTCAATGCCATTATTTCCTATAATGCTTATATTTTTCTGAATTGTAACCTTGTCAGACACTCTGGCTGAAGAACTGTCTGCTCCTATGCTTAATCCCCTGTCCATTTCCAGACTATGTCAGCAGTAGAATAAAAGAATGAAAAGACTCAGAGGAAATTCCAGAAATCCTAGCTGGCATTTAAGAACAAGTTGCCAGTTTGGCATCAAATCCAATTAATGATCCGTTTTCCTCCTGTCAACAGAACTATATTTTTGTCTAATGAAAGCCACAAAAGGATAGCAGAGTGTCAGAAGCAGCAGACAAAGGTCTCCTTAAACATTTACACGTTTGCCAAAACTTGGAGCACAAAATACAGATAGCTGGGGGTTTCACATTAAATAATAGCCCAGGAAATAAAATAGAATTAATTCAGCATGATGCTAACACATGCTGCAGAGAATGCAGGCTTTGTACCTCTGCCATTCAAATCTGTGAAGGAAATAGCCCTCACTTAGGTTAGACTTCACTGCAGAGTTTTGATAGTGGAAGTTTAACTGCTTTAACAACTTGGGGGGTTGGACTCAATGATCTCTTGAGGTCTCTTCCAACCCCTACAATTCTGTGAATGTGCTTCCACACCAGCTGCTTGTGAGCTGACAAGAACCTGGTGCATGCCAAGCAGCTTTACCTAGGTAAGAGTGGGGAGGCTTCAAAACCCCATGGAGTCATGTTGTTTCAATGAAGAGCACTTTGTGAGCACAACACAAATTACACTATAAATGACTGTTTTATGATTCTGCCCTAAAGAACTATGAAATAACTTATCTTTGTCAAGGAGTAAACAAGGACTGTAGGATGACATTGAAAAATTATCAGTATTCAAGAGGTTTCACCCACGTCCTCACTGCAAAGCAAAAAGGTCATAAGAGCTGAGTGCGCTATTAGAGTTAGGGATAATTTCTGTACTTGAAGCAGGTTTTATTGTTTGATAGTTCTGGTTTTTCTGATTACTTCTTATTGATTTTTTTTCCACAACTACAAGTGGGGGAAAAAAAGTTCTCTAATAAAAGCAAGGTCTGGTATTTTGTGATTTTCTGCCTCTGAACATCGCTAAAATACAGGAAAAAAAGAGAAAATACATGCAGAGTAAGACAACTGAACTTAAACATACCATTTAGATAATTTTTAATTCTTGTTTTAAATAAAGAACATACAATACCCATGGGAGGGTCTTTTTTTTGTTTTTAAACTAAGCTTGGAAGTAACATTCATTACACGTTCACAGTGCTCATACAGAACATGCAGCAGTCCTGCCTGCTTTCTTGTCAAGCACTGCAGCTCTTACCCACAGAGATCAGCTCTGGGGACGACAGGAGAAGTCAGTACGGCTGCTAATTGCTTATGAACAAACATCTGTCATGCCCAGGGCTGAGACACACCGCTGACTCATCTACCAAAGGATTGATAGTCACCCAAAAATGTCACTGGGTTTTGAGAGTCATTTTAAAGTCGCTCTCGAATGTGCTCACATTTTAAACCTAATGGCCTTCTGGGGCCTCCTCTGAGCCCTGCCATCAATAGCATGTAGCACATCCTACTGCCATGGAAACCATTTCTAGGTCACCTTTACATAACGGTGCAGAGAAAACATCACCAACTCCACCAATAAAGGACATTCCTTTTCAATGCAGATTGCAGTAACCAACTTAATATTTACCACAATTAACGATAATATGCCAAAAATAAGAAGATGTGCCCTCTCCAGCATAAAGGTTGGAATGTATATGCCATGCAGTAGGTCTTGGCTCAGACTCTGCTGTTCTACTTCTGGTCTTCTAGCAAGGGACACAAAATGATTCTCTGATCTGTGCATCCATTTTGTAAGTCAAGCTGTGTTACAGCTTGGGTTAAACTAATTCTACAGAGAATGTCATTAACACTGGGGAGACCCTACCATGAGGGCAAATGCAGCCGGAGCTGCTTTTACATACCTGGCTGGAGCTACATATAAATAAAACTGACAGAACCAATAATTTGAGTCACAAAATCAGATTTCAGGAGCCATTGAACTGAACAACAATATATTGAGTAGAGACAGAAAAGAGACGGGAAACATTTCGAATCCTGAAATGCAGAAATACTTCAGGACAAGAGAAGTAAGAAATAATTACATAGAAGATTCTTTTCTGTTCAGGGAATGCTAAAGAGTTACTGACACAGGAGGAAGAAACTGCAGTTTTCCAGCAACTGTTAGTGAACACTCTAATCAGATCTGAGTCAAGATATTCAGCTCTGTGAAGGAAGTGTCGTCAGGAAGATAGAATTTGGGAAGGAAATCTAAGACAGATTGTGGCACAGGGCCTGAAAGGGTCAAGCAGAAATTCTAGCACTCTGCGGCTGTTGGAGGCAGACGTGCTGGTTTGTTGGGCACAAACCTTGGGAGAGTTAAAATAACAAAGAAGAGCTGGTTGATAAGGGATAAAAGAATGTTGGGCAACTAGACATCTTGACACCAGAAGTGCATAACAGGACCAGGTTAGCCTTGAAGGGGAGAACGAAACATGCTTTAAGAAACAAAAACAGAATGTGTGTAAAGGTTGTGTGATTAGGCCTAAGTTGCTTTTTCTAATAATGTTCATAAGTGTTTTTGAACCAATCAGCAAATAGTAAATGTAAGAATGGCTTCTGCACTCCAATGAAACTAAGGCCCACGTGGGCTTTGCAAAAACTATATAAACTTGTGATTTGTTACAATAAAACGACGTTAGCTTGCATCAAGCTGTGTCCCGTCTCAATCGCAGCAAAAGATAAACAAAGTTTTCATATTACATTGACATATCTGAAAAAATCACTTTAACACCAGTGAGTCACTTTCAAGAACTTAAGTCTGTACTTATACTGCAGGACATCTAGCTTATGGGCAGGGCACAGTCCTCCATCCCAACAGCCACAAGAAATCCTCAAGAAAGACAATACAGCTATAAGCTGTTTTCTTTTTTGCAGCTGTTTCTTTGCAAGTAATGGTAGACTGACCAGAACTTGTATTATTATTTCATTGATAGTACAAGTAATTCCTGAACTCTTGAGAGTCAGAGCATGACAGTGATCACAGGCAATTAAAAAGTACAGTAAGAGAAGAAAAACCAACATGGCTGAGACTCTGAAATGAAATGCCAAGACTATGGAATACGAGATTTTTCTGACAAGAATTGTACGAGTAAAAGCTCTCTAGAATACGTAGGAAAGGGTGAAGTTTCCTTGACTTTATTTTATCTCCTGTAGGAACAAGGATGTCAGCAAATGTGGAAGTGAGACCATGTCAACAAGGTGGAATGAGAATACCTGAAAGGCAACTGAAAAGTCCAAGCTACTTTAATACTGCATATAAGTACAGCACTATATTAATATCACTGTTACTTTGAAAGTCTAGGATATGAAGGATTTCACAATAGGCTAGGATAAAAACCTGCTTGTTCCTTTTCTGAGGAGTGTTTCTGAAGGTACTTTACCACAAATTGGATTAGCGTTGAAAGAGGTTGCAAAACTTCATTAAGGAGAATATACATCAGTATAAATAAATAAAATTTAAATATAAATTACTGACTGATAAAGTATATGAGAAATAACTAAAGAGCATGCTTGTTTGTGCTACTGAAATCAGCCAAGGTTACAAGATCAACTACTTGAAGAACCTGTTTAATTATAAAGAATTAAATATTCAATAGGCAATTGTCAGAGAGAAGCATGGAGGAATACTGCAGCACTGTGATGGGCAGAGGATTTCCAACTCCTCCTGTTTATTCCCCATACTGTGTGCATTGGTGTACAGGCATTTCAGGGAGCAAGCCTGTCACACTGGTTTTGACTTTGGGAGGTGTGAGGTCTTCTGGTTTTCATTATTACCAGAACATTCCCCCACTGGTGGGAACTGAGCAACAACCCCATCCCCCTTCGAATCTAGTTCAAAGCCCTATGGATGAGGCCAGCTAATTCTCTTCCTAGAACCCTACTCCCCCTGGACAATAAGCCCTTCCTGCATACTGTCAGGCCTGTTGTCTTATAAAACCAGTCATGGCCAAAGAAGCCAAAGCCCTGCCTGCAGCACCATTCTCTGAGCCACATATTTACTGACTGGATCCTTCTATTTCATCATCTCCCAGAAATGGAAGGAGGGAAGAGAAAATAACTTGCTCCCCAGAGTCTTTTGCCAACCATCCCAAGGCGATGGTTGATGCCTGGAAGATGAGCAGCGGGTAATAGCCTGACGACTGCAGCAGGCTGGGGAGTTTCTCAGTAATATCCCTGATTTGAGCTCCAGGAAGACTATAGACCTCCCTATGACAAGGGTCAACCTGGCATATTGGGCCCTCTGTTCCCTTTAGAAGCGAGTCTCCAACAACTTTAAGTCTTCTCTTCTTCCTTTTGGGAGAGCTTGTTATATGGCTAGAAGGGCTATCTGCCTGTGGTAAGACCTCAGGTATAGTTTTCCTATCAGCCACCTCATTATCAGACTGGCCACCTTCCACCAGGGCCTCGTATCTGTTTCTCAGGAGAACCTGGGGAGGGGAGGCAGGCAAGGAAGGCGCTCGCCTTCTGCTCTTGCCATGAACCTGCCTCCACTCACCCCATTCATTTAGGCTTCTGCCTTCCACCTTCCTGGGGCAGTATACAAGGTCCCTTTGATCCTGGATACTACCTAGCAGGTGCTCCCATTTCCACTGCAGGGCGGGCAGAGCCTGGCTCCACTGATCTATCTCCATTTCAGCCTCCCTAATGCTTCTAAGTCTTCCTATTTCATCTTTGAGCCTTTCCACCTTATCTTGCAGCTGTGCTGCTCAGCTGAGGAGATGACCTATCTGCTCACATCACATGCAGCCCTGATCATAGCTCCCCCTACTACCAGCAAGAGGCTATGGCATTCCCTGCAGCCTATGACCTGCACAGCCATATCCACCCATGGGAGTTCTGCCCGGGTCCCCAAGCATAGGCATTCCCTGCAGCCTGTGCCTTAGACAGCTGCATGCTTCTGTGGTTGATCCATCTCGGTTCTCACATCCACTCCAGTAGGTGTTGGGGTCCTGACCCTTCACTGAGTAGACACCATTGCTCAACTCCTTCCCAAACATTAGTGACCCCTCCAATAAAACTCACCTGTTGAGCTGGCAGAGCTTCGTGTGCCCTGCCCTGCACACACTGACTGGTGTGAGCTCACTGCTTACCCCACAAAGTGTGGTATTATTCAAAGCACAACTGGACACGGAAGCAACCTGCTCCAGCTGACCCTGCTTTGAACACAGCAGTTGGACTAGGCAATTTCCAGAGATCCTCCCCAGCCTACTCAGTGATTCTCACAGTCTCTTACATATAGACACAAAGGTCCCTACAATTTGTGTTTCTCATTAGTAACATTATGAGCAACGAGAGTATTATAGAAATATGTGTGAAGAAAACAAAGTGACAGCTGAATAGCCCTTGACTATCCCCACATGGAAAACCCATCCCTCACTTACCAGAAAACTCACCCTTCACAAATCCTGTGTATGTTTACACCAAAAAAAGCAAAGTCATACACAGAATCACACAGAATCACACAGAATCGTAGGGGTTGGAAGGGACCTCAAGAGATCATTGGGTCCAACCCCCCTGCCAAAGCAGGCTCCCTATCTCATATTACATGAGGCATCCTAGCCTGTTTTAGAACTTAAGAGGCCTTTAAAACAAAAAGATTTGGCAATATTAAAAACCTTAGTTTTCTTTATTCTTTTGCTCATGCAAGAAAATCGCAGCCCCAAGCTTACTACTCTGCACATATATTTTAAGGAAAAGGAAGCTTAGGGCAAAAATGCAGTCAGACTTTTTAAAGCCATTTCAAATCTTACAAGATATTGGACATTGCCTTGTAAGCAGAAACAGGCTTAATAACAAAAACCAGCAAATAGGTCTATACACTGCTGCTCCTAACATTGCAAAGAACTAACTCCAGCAATTTGTATGAAATCTTTGGAAACTCCTTGTTACAGACTCCAGATTCACTTCATTCCTGCACTCTGTAAATAGTCCTAAAGCTGCATCTGCTGTTGAATGATAACATTACAGAGACCTGGCCATAACTTCTGCTGAAAATAAACAGCTGGAGATCTCTGAAGGATAGAGGAACTGTAATTCAGCCTTTGACTGGCTCATAAATTGTCATACGAGCAAATAGCAAATGTAAGTCACAATTTCCTTTCTTTCTTCCCTATCACACCTTGTCCAGCCAATACCACATTGAAATTTCCGTACAAATTAGAGCAGATATGGACACAGAAATGCTGACAAGTCACTTAATGGCCCTACTCCAACGATGTCACAGTGTGAGAGTGCTAAACAGACCCAAAAAAAGGTCTTTGGGAATATTTTACACAATTACGCGAAGAAAAATCAACCGTAACAGACAAGCCATTCAGATTCATGTTTAATTTTTCACTGTAATAAATGGCTAAGAACAATTAAGGAAACACCCTTAGCAATTGGTATGCTGTGTTTACACCCTCCCCCATAATTAAACACAAGGTAATTTTGCTATTCAAACAATTTGAACATTGCATGTTCATATTTGTTCTGTTTAAGCATTGAAGCCAGTGTAGTGGTAAATTCCTAGTCAGCTACATCTACAGCACTTAGTCATTCACTTGACTGTACCCTTCCTCAGTTCCAGGTCCTACAGTAATCACCATTTCCTTTGACCTTAGCTTTTGCAGTGGGACAATAGATAGTTCTCTGCCTGGCAGAAAGTAGATAAGGGCTATTTCCCAATAAACAGCTTCTATATTGCCTGATCAAGGGCACCTACCTGTGTCAGTGCTTTACATTACCTGCTTGGTTGTAATAACTCTCATTTATCTTTGTGCTATATATGCTATATGGTATTTATTATGAATCAACCCATCATTACAGTAAGTTACATGGGAATTTGGCTCCTCGAGAGTGAAATCTCCCTGTCTAATTGTGTTTTAGCAGTCCATATTCACTTATTTCTCTGACTGAAGGAAACTTCAGATATGCAAAAACAAGAGAACATTTCTTTTCATACCATATGCTTATCAAATACTGTTTCTGCATAACAGCAAAGACACTTGCACTTGAAAAGTCACGGCGAGGGAAAGACAGCAAGCACATGCCTTTTTGTGGTAAACTGGTGGCACTGATACACACATTCAAAGCTAGTGGAACTCTGCCATCAGGTCAGTCACATTACACCAATTGCCTTGGACTATTAAGAATACTGGTGAGAGGTACTGGGTGAACTAAAGCCATTCACAGCCTAAAAAGCCTTATTAAAATGATTCTTTATGCTACTTGTCCAGAGCATTTGGATACTTCTGATTTGGCCTCCTCTGAGCACTGCTGGACACAGGAAAGACTTCTACCCACATTAGAGGTGTGTACAGTGCTAATATGGCATCCCAGGGGGGCTCCTGCAGAGAGTGTTTTAGGCCACAGTAATCCGCTATGACTTCCTAAGGCTGAGGTGCTGGATTGCTTATTTATGCCTCTAAATATCTCAGGGGAAAATGGGCAAGACCATCAGTTCCCCCCAATCTAACTAGTCTACCTCAAAAGAGCAGTGAGGTGGTGAGTATACACGTGTATTTGTGGCAGGGGCTTTGGGGACATCTCATTTCAGGGGCAGCAGGAAGTTAGGACGCCTTAAGAGATGTCTCAGCTTGGGTGAAAAGGATATCATTTGTATGCAGTTTGAAAAAAGAATCTGTTTTGAATAATAGGGAGGGGAAAATTTTATTTCTGCTCATAATGTTCTAACGGAATAAAAGAAGGAAAAAAGCAGTTACCAGATAGTAGAGGAGAAAATAATGTAGCCATTTCAACAAACCCAACACTATGAAAAATCCAGTCTGGCAAGAGAGTGTGCCCTACCTAGAATGTGAAATTAGTCCTGCACACGGTAACGATTGCAAAGCACATCACTATGGAAATTGTGAGCTCACAGCAGGCATAGGGAGTCTCAGAAATGTGGAAAATCAATGCACTGTATGCTGTGGCAAAGAACGATTCCAGCAGAGTGACCTTTAAACAAGTTGATAGATTGTAAGCAAGCAGAAGAGAAGCACAACGGGACAAGCCGAGCATGAGAGCATGGCCAGGCTGCACCCCTTGCCAGCAGCAGTGCCAAGTGTTCCCCAACATTTCGGCCTGGCAGTGGGTCTGTGGGATGGGAAGAATAACGGTAAGGATTATTTACTTATGATGAAGGTAAAATGGGCAGCTATTTAACAGTAATGCTGCATAGTAATTTGAGAAGAGAAACAGAAACTGCCCACGCTATGGATACTACATGGCACAAGTATTAAGATGAAAAGAATACCACTGGTGAATCTGGTCAGGACATCTACATTAACAGCTCTTCCTTCCAAACAGTGAAGTCCTCAGGGTGGCAGAGATGATGTATTATTCCCTTCACGTAGGTGGAAGAGGGCAGACTTAGCAAGAAGAACAGACCAGGAATTTTCCAGTCAGGAAAAGTAGACTTCATTAAACTGTTATTTTGTTGCTATAAATTGTGTGAAGAGTTCTGCAGTACAACCAACAGTCCAGGGATATGGTACTCACACAGGAGGGGAAAGATTGAATATAATTGAGTAGGGACTTAACTTTGGTCTCCCGTATCAACACAAACTCTCTAACCGATGCACCACTGACCGGCGGGGTTCACTCTTAATCTTTCCTGTTGGAGCTGCTCCACTTTGCATAAATAATTGCATGTTATGCAGAGCACAGAATTAAACCCAGTTCTCCCATATCCTAGATGAAGCCCTGACCAGTGGGGTATCCACTTCAACTTTATGCACACCTCTTGTGTTAAACCAGTTTAAATCAGCTTTTTGAATAAAGTATAGGAGTTACCTAAATCAGATCAAAGAACTCAAATCTGAAATAAGTAATCTGCATTCAGATTTCCCTTCTTGTCCCCAGAACAAGAAAAACCATTCACACATCCTTTTGCATTGCCTTAATTACAGCAGTTTAAAATAAAACTATATGAGAACAATGCAAACTACTAGCACCGAGAAAGCCTCATTTGAAATGATATGCTCCCCATCACTAAGCCCAGTGCTACCCACTGGTGTTTCCTTGTGTCCATTGTACCAGGCAGGCTGGGTACGGTCGGGTTAGGAAGAGTGTTACCCTTTCATCCTACAGTCCGGGGGCTCTTTCAGGGCAGAGCTGGGAAAGTAGAAGGGGAAGAATGGAAAAGCTGTTTTGCAGAGGTCTGTACTTTATGGGCTTTGTGTAGTCAGCTCCTTCATTAGCATCACATTTACTTTTAGAAAATCCAGCCATGCTAGTTCAGAAAGAGCCTGAGCACATTGGACCTACCGAACACTGGGAAAGATATTTACTGGCTTTCCTCAGTTCTGAAGGATGTTTTATTTGCAATAAGCATTTTAATAATATACCAAAAAGAAAGAATTCAAAATGTAAGATAAAGCTTCATATCTACCAACACCATGTTGTTGTGCAAGAGTGTCCATCACATTCTGCAGACTACATAATGGCTCTTCAATGCTCTAAAAATGACTGTAGACCTCAAGCATCTTTTCTGCAAAAAGATTTTTTTTCTCCCAAACATTTTTCAATTCTTTTGCTGATTCTTGCTTCAGATACTTAAAATTCCCATTCACCTGTCAGCCAGTCTGTCACCAATGCCAGTCTGGTTTATGTTTCCTCTTACCTATGGCTTACATGGACTGCTTCAGTGTTAAGCTAGCCACACAAAAATGCAATTTATTTAGATAGAATGAACTACATATAGAAACATGATAAATGCCACAATCATCAAAAAACAAGCTTTTTTTTAAAAGTATTTTCCTTTTGCAAATCACAGTAATTTAAATGCAGTCTCCCTGTAAGAATCTCATTTAATAAATGTAAAACCTCAGTACTTATCACCCAAGAAAGTTGTACATTTTCTTATTTGCTATCATGTATTGTAAAAAAAAAAATCAGACAAGCTGTAATTTAGAATCAACTTTAAGAAATGTTCACTGGCTTAATAAAATAGCTAATATCTTTAGTTTGTCTTTCTAACCAAAGGAAACACAATCAGTATTCTATAGTACTTTGTATTATGTACTTAGCCAGAGAGAGCTCAAGGCCTTGATTTCAAAGAGTGGTCAGTTCCTGAAAATTAGGGCTGTAATTTCTCATTTTAGATATGAAACATGGTGAAATGAAAGCAAGGATTTAATTATGAAAAAAGTGTTTGGAATTATTTCTTGAGAGGGATGTCAGTCTGTTAATGTCAATGCAAGCATCCCTATGCTGAACGGATGATAAGCTAGAACTCCAACAGTAGCAGAAGAGCTTCAACGCTCCCCTTTCCTTTGTACTGAAAATGGCTTTGAAAGTAGTAACACAGTTTCCAAAGGTGTTTTTTGGGAATATAGTTTTTAAATACCCTAAGCAAAAAGTAAAGTCAAAAGTAATAAATTCAGTCAGACAGACTTCAAGAAGCAGTTAAGATAATAAAAATCTTTGGTCACTAATGAAGCTAGTGGGGGCGGGGGAAGGTGTAGGGGGAAGAGGCTGTATTTTTTTTCCACTCAAACTGGTTTTGAATGAAAAACATAATGTAGAACTAAAGATCAGTCAAAAAATCCCTGAGAGCTTCTATACTACACTAGTAGTTATATACTTACATTTTACCTGCCAGCAAGATCTGAACAAGCAGAGTGTTTCTCCTTTACATATTGTCTATGCTACAATGATATTGTGTTACTGGTTTGATATTATCCTCTTCCAGTCTGAACAAGAAGCAATGTTTTTTTTCACTTTCTTCAGTTTTACTCCAGTAGCTGGAAAGTTTTTTATCCTTATTTCCTCTTTACCTAGCTCTTTATGCACAAAGAAAAACATCTCTTGCCTGAAAACAATAATATATCAAGATTTTAAAGAGTTGAAAGGAATTTATTTGAGACTTGCAACACTGACACCAATGATTTAAACCTGTAACACGGATTGAGCCCTTGTCACCGATTTTTGACTGAAGAGGTGGGAAATATACTCACATTGGGTCTTTGTCAGAGGTATTGCCAAAGTCAAGATGTGGAGGAGAATTTATTTTGTTTGCTTTTCAGACAGATGATATTATTCCCACTCATATTCTGTGCCCTTATTTCAGCAGTCTGAGACATTCTGCTGGGTAAAATATCAAAAGCCAAAAGATTTATACCTATTTCAAAAGTGCAGTGCCAAACGTACTCCTACTTCTATAGCGGTGGTACCTGGACTTGTAGTTAGTTAATGCCAGTAACATCCCTTAAGAGACAACCTCAATCATACTCTAACATTTTATCTTCCTATAAGAAGCAGTTGGGGCATGCTCACTTCATGGCATTCCAGCTGCCACAGCATTCAGGCTGCAGTATTGGCTAAGCCAAGCAACCCTTTCCACACAAGGAGAGAAACTGCACACAGGCTTTAGAGAGAGAAAAGGACCTACAGAGAAGGGCCTTTATTTTTGCCTTTTTTTTTTTTTTTTTCTGAAAGCACATTGTAAGCTTTGGCATCATTACCATTAATATCATCATTATTAGCTACTCTGAAGATTAGCTCCCACATCTTCAAAGTTGCCTCACTGAGCAACTTCGTCAGCAATTGCCAACTTTTATTAAATACATTTAGAGCACAGATTCCAGCAGATCCAGTGACTTGCCATCCTTACACATCCTTCCAGATCTTTTGGTCTTTGCCTTTCCCTTACTTTGCAAGATGAACTGCCTCAGTTTAAGTTTGCTAAATTGGGCAAAAATAGGCAGATTTCAAAGATGGGGTCAATCCTTGGCTTCTATTCAAAAAGTTCTCAAACACAAATATAGTTCACACTGTTTAAATTGCATTAGAAAAAGCTCCTTTGATGGCATGGAGGTTTTGCCTACTTAACTCTAATGTGAAAACAACAGCAGATGGATTTTTTGGCTTTCACTCTGCCCAAGCAGAAGCTTTTGAGGAAAACTACCACATACCAAATACCAAATCTCAAGCTGTGAAATACTGAGGTTCGTATACAGCAATAGGTTTAATGCATCTTTCTTGACTATAAGTTAGATACGCTTTAGAATATACCTCTAGCAGTGGGCTTTAACAGGGCTCTAAACCATGGCTCTACTTCCTGGGCAACTATTATACACAGGCTCACAAAATGAATGGAATTTAAAAGAATGGAACTACATAGACACTAAGCCAGGTTATTAATCAGACCAAACTCTGTTTCCTCCTCCAACAGCACAACTCTAGCAGGATACATTTGCATACTGCCTATGTCTGCATAACAGAGTTGTACTAGGTGGAACAGATGGCGAGATGAAAGAGAAAAACGAAGTGGTGAAGAGCATACATCTATCTCTAGTAGCAGCAAAGTGCTGAAAGACCTGGGTAGCCAGAGAGAAAGGCTTTTAGAGAAAACCATATATATGTATAAGCTGTTCAACTTTCATTTTCTTCCCTATTAAGTAAAGATAACTTGCACTGATTCATAAAATGTAACTGCTCCTGCATGTGGCTGTTAGTTTGGTGTAAGATGACTTTTTCTTTTTCAGCTTTGCTGAGTGTTTTTGACTTAACATAAACAGACACCTAGTGCAGCATGTGTCCACACAGGGAATTTGTCAGGAGTAGCTGCTTCTGAGAGATTCAAGTGCAAACAAGACCTGCATATTACGTGTCCACTCCAGTTTTCTGAAGAAAATTACGTTCACTGTCAATATACTTGCAATACATTTAAGGCTCTAAATGGAGTGTAAGTGATTCTTTGGCTTGTGGCATGTGATGAACTCTTTGAAATTTGTGAAGAATGTGACATTAGCTATCTGTGGGACCTCCTTTTCCACACTGCCAAAGATGACCACATAAGAGTTTGCCACAGCTGGATCATATGCCAGCAGTTTTACACATTCATCTGATTTTGTGCAGTTGGTTCTGCAGTGATGTTGCTGGAATTTTTATACAGTATGAAGCCGCCGTTTTATTTAAGTGTTCTGCCCTTGGGATTTTTCATGTAAATGAAAAGTGCTGTTAGCAGCTCTGTACACAGGAAAATTCACGTCATACCAGCACCCCAGTAAGACCTTTAAAACCTTTCAAAGATGAATCTCAAGAACATTTGCTCAGAGTCACAGATATGTTCACCCTCTTTAAGACGCTACGTTATGTGCTGACTCTGAACAAAAAAGACAGGCACTGAATTTCAGTTTACAGGCTTCCTTATAAACAATAAAAGCCTAAAAATAAGGTGACATCTGTGCTATTTATTAGTTATATCCAATATCCCGAAGGCTGAGAAAATCTCAGTCTTCACTGAATTGAGAATTAGCGTCTGTGCTTCTTTCCTCAGATGTTCAATTTATATCCGCTGGGAACTTTGCCCTGAGTAAAATTGCTGACTGCTCTCTATGTTCTTTTATTCCACTATTAATCTCAGTCAAAATAAGAAGCTTCTTGAATGAGTATTTTCAAACACAAGCATTTGATGGCCCTGCTTGACACAACAGGAAAAAAATGTAATGTTGGAACTCTGGAAATTAATGGATTCCTTATTTTCTCAACCCACAGAAAACACATCCTTTTTTACACCCATTCCCTAAAAATAACATTCCTGTTTACTGACTACATACATATGGAGGTGATTCAGCAAAGTCTGGCCACTCAAGTCCCAGGTCCAAGCCCTAGAAACAGTTTAAGTTTCCCTTCCAGAAATCCCTCTTCCAGCCAGAGGTCAGCTCAAGGAAGTGCAGAGTTCTCATGGGGATTATTACTTCCTGTAACCAAACCTCAGTTACTTCTAGATGGAGTAGCTCTTTTTATTGTTTCTTTTTCCATTTGTTTGAATAATCATCCTCCTGGTTGTAGAGGGCTGAGATAACCTCCTCCCCACCTTTTCTTTCATATGGAATGTATATCTGTACTCTCAAATAGCACCTGCAAGTCCCACAGATGAGGATCTGTCTCTGCCCTATCTACTTAGTTAAACCCTTCAGGCATAGCTTTATTCACAGAAGTGAAACACTCTTTCATCCTATTGACTTTCAGAGAAAGATTAAGAAAGAATTAACAGAATTTTGATATGCTTTTTCTCAAATGCCAGACATGCAAACAGAGTAAAAGCTCTGATTTGTAATACGGCTCTGTTCAGCAGTCTACCAGTAATTGAATTGGAAGTAGCACGTAGACATTTAACTTGCCATATATTCTGCAAAGGGGTCCTCACTGCTATGAATTGTTTCTTATTCACAGACATTTATCAGAAATGCTGGAGTTTGGAGAAGAGCATAAAAGAAAAATAATTGGGTTCACTAGGAAACAAAAGGAAACATCCCAAAGAGTGTAGACAATGAGGAAAGGCAAAAAGCAAAGCACAGAAGCAGAATCTCACTGTGATCTTACAAACGCATTTAGATCATAAAGTTCCCCTTAAAACAGAAAAAGGTATAAAACATTTCTGAAGGGAGCCAGTGACAAAGAGTTAATGGGAAGGGGAATCTCATGGATTTTTCTTTCTTTGTCCTTTTATCTGAAAGTACCTAACATTTAAAAACACTCCATGTGAGGACTTGTCATTTAAGAAAAAAAAAAAAGCCAGACCTGCAGAAAGCTCCTGCCAAGGTCTGAGGCAAATGCCAATGGATTTCACATGCACACTCGGGGCGAGCTGATGACTAAAGAGGACAGAGAGCCTTCCTCTGTTCCAAGCTGGTTTTTCCTATTGGAAGCTGAGATACTGTGTGTGTTCTGGGCCTGTCAGCATGGAGAGAATGACATCAGGAGTGTCACTGCAGGACAGCAAACCACCATCAAGATCAATGTGGTAATAAATTATAAATTATCTCCAACTAGCTCCATTAAATGTAGGAAGTTTCACTGAAGTACAGTTGTCAACACTGCTCAAGCTAGTGGGAGCAAATGAGGGCAAAGAAAGAATTAGATTATGTGAGGAGAGACTTCCAGAGTCTTTTAATGAATTTACAATCCTCCTCAGAGGAACACTGCTTATTTATTCCCTGATATATATATGACCATATGATTAATTCATCTGCCAGCTTGATAAAATTGACTCTCCAAACTGTTCATCTATTAGGATTCAGTGACAGGAAGTAATAGGATTAGCAGAGCAGCATTTTCAGCTTTTGTGACTTTATCATAGGTCACACTACACAGATTTCCCTGAGAACCTAACACTTGGAGGCACGTGATTAGAGGTGAATCTCCCTTTTCATTAGCAGTATCTAGCCTTAATGACTATGAGCAGAACTTGGAAAATGTGAACTTTAATGGCTCAAAACACCAAGTCCATTTAATAAACTTTTAAAAAACCCTCAACATACGTTGCTTTACAATTGCTTTAAAATATTCTGGCTTTGGCGACGCAATGCAGGAATTGGAAAACCGGGATCCCAATAACATTATCTCACATAATGAAGCAACTACTGTGTAGTAAGAGTTTATGAGACCATTGTTCCTGACTGTCTTCCCAACCACAAGAAAACTGCAGTTTTGACATCTTCTAACTGGGGTAAATGAGTTAGCTGGGGTGTGTGTTCCTGACAATCCATCTGCTCTGCAGTAGAAATTCAGCTGAACTGTATTAGATCTGTCTGCAGCGACTTTCTGTGTGATCAGAAGTCTGGGGAAAATCTTCTGCAGTTCACTGTGGCCAAAGAACAGGACTGGGCATATCTGGATTTTTAGCAACACCAACAATGTGCAAATACAGTGTTAGTATGGAAGGAGTAACATGACTGTAGCTGCTTGCATCTGGAAAACTGTATTCATTGTTGAAAACATATCCAGAGTTGACTCTTTTGTTTCAAAAACTTTGAAATTATAGCTTTATAAAAGACAATATAAAAAATAACCATCATGAGTTAAATTCTATTATGAATTACCATGGTAAACTCATCACTTGGGCTTTTCCAATACAGTCTTTTACATCAGACACTAATTAATTTCTAATTGATCTTTCCAAGAACAACTGTTCAGTGTGACCGTAAAGTTCAATGCCCTGCCTTTGACATTTCCAACTCTTCATGCAGAAAATAGCAGGACTTTAGCTAATGGGGCTGAAGACTGATTTTGTTTGTTAGCAAACTCCTTAAACAAAGAAATGCCAGAGTGCTGCTTAATCTCATGCATTTTACAATCCTAATACAGCTATTATGCATTAACCTGGTAAAGACACTTAAATACCCTCAGCAGGCTTGACTTCATAGTTAACAGGGCATTTGAACAAGGTTCATTTATGGACAGGTCTTTAGTTGCCACACTGGCACTGTCTGTGTCACCAAAGAGAATGGCCCAAAGAGACAAGGCAGTGAAACAATCTAGAACTGAGTACACCAAAGCCAACCACACATACCAGGAGAGGAGGTGCTAATTTGGACTATCTTTAGTCTGGCCCCAAGTATTGAACCTTTATTCCCAGCTGATATAAATCAGACAGATTTCCAGAGTGAATATTGCAGTTTAGTGTCATCTAAAAGGCTTGTGTGGAAAATAGAGAAGATCATGGGATTTGCTCTGAAAGCTCAGTCCTGATCCTAACCAAAACATTCCCATAAATGCATCTTTGTGTTGACTAAAACATGGCATTGTATTTTGAATAACAGTGTGCATAAGGAGCAAAATACCTAATTCAGCAAAGCAAGCAAGGCAGAGAGCAACACCACTGACTGCATTTTACCAAGCCCTGCATTTCCCATCAAGGTGACAACACCACATTCAGCTCACACACCTAGGGCCTGCACTGGCTGCTGTCAGGACAACTGAGTTCCCCGGTGCTCGGGCAGAGCTGATGCACTGAACCAGGAGTGCAGGGAGATGCCTAGGCACTGTCTTGAGGTGGGAAATACTGCCTTGAGGTGGTCTTCTAATGATGCTCTCTCTAAAAGCTTCCCCATGTGCACTCTATCATTGCTACAACTTAGCATAAATGCTATTAGTATTTTCCTGAGGACAGTTTGAATCCAAATCACCTATGAATATTTATTTTCATTAACCAGCACAAGAGCCTGAGTTCCATAAAACACTATCAAATCATTAGCTATCTGATTTAGACAGATCACATAATACCCACATTTTGTTCATCTGTTACATTTTTATCTTGGATGCTACAGAAAAGATAATATCCTAAAAGAATATAATATTTCAGTCTATCAGACAATTATTTTGAATTGATAATTATATTTAAAGTTTGATTCGGACAGTGTATGCTCGACAAAAATATAACTTGAAGGACACCTAGTGGGAAGATAAGCAATAGCTGATGATTGCACAGCAACTGTACAGATATGAGTGGCAAACAGCAAGGGAGATTACGAGAATGGGCGAGAGGAGAAAGAATTATTTGATAGAATGGGTGGAGTACTATTTAGGAGAAGGATTTCCTAAAATACAAGAGTATAACTGCCTGTGCAATAAACTTCTGAGGAAATGGGATATTTTATTTGATAGAGGCAAAATTAAATCAGGCAGTACCTCAATAAATGTGCGGCCAGAAACAATACAATAAGCAGAATATGGACAGGATATAATTCCAAGTCTGTCTATGTTTAAATACTAAAAAGGCTTTACCAGGCTAGTTCTCTAGGGTGCAGTAGATAATAGGAATATTTTTGCCCTAGGGCACCAATAACTCTTGATGTGAGAGAAATCACAGCTTCTCTTTAATTCATTTCTGCAGGCAATATTCCTTAATGTGTAATTTCACAATCAATCTCCTTTTTTTTTCCCCTTCTTATTGCTTATTCACTTATTTGTATAATTCATTAATTACCAGTGACTCACATCCAGTTATAAAGAAATACTTTCTTTAGTTAGTCTGTTCTCACCAACCTATTTGACAATGTGAAAAAACAGATTTAATCAAGGTGACAGAACTTAAGATGAATGAGACCTTTGCTGTCTATTGACAATGTGAGGCAGCAAGATTTTTCAGCATCGGAAATGGAAATAGTGTGGAAATAGTGCTTGAGAAAGACTTCTGTCTTTCTAGGTCAAGAATAGGTCATTGACAGCAACAAATGACTGTAACTCCTTAAAACCATCTATAAGAAATAATGACATATTCTGCCTGAATTTCCTCTTAGGAGGCCATGCATTTGATCTGCGCATTTAGCTTTAACTTGCAGCTTTTGTTCTTAACTGCAAGGAAAATAGTAATTCTCCCTTTGACTCTTTTTTCTCCCTATATAAGCAATCAGAACCAGCACCACGTAACTGCCTGGAAAAGTCAGGGCTTCAAAAGAACGCTACTCCAGAGAAGTGTGCTTTCGGAAGGTGAGGTAGCAAGAGAGGCTTTGTTTGGGAAACAAGCCCCTTCAGAAGTAGCTGTCTACCGAGAAGATGGCCAGAGCCTCTCTCATTCACAGAAAGTGCAGATTCACTCTCAGAAAATATATTTTCAGACTCTAACAAGATTATAGCAGATTATAGCATTTTTTTTCCAAATTGGCTCTTAATAAATCCTCTTAAGTGAAGAATCCTCATTTGGCCTACGAAAAGCTATAGCCATAAAATCATAAATGCAAATGTCTTATATTTTAAGCTTCGCTTCTGCCAGATATTCCCTGCATACACAGACTGCTACACAGAGCTGAGGAACCTGGCCCATGGTTCAAATCACCAGTAACAGCTTCAGGGACTCATCCTGACCAACTACTTCTCCAGCCATGTGTGATACAGTGTCAGGGAAGACAGCAGGCCTGCCGGCGGCCTAGCTGTCTTCTCCCAAGATTTAGGCCCTGACAATATTCTTCTGTTCCCATGAGAAAGGAGAAGTTACTCATGCTGAGAGGATCCTAATAATCACATTCTCAAAACACAGCAGCCTTGTTGATAGGGGTACAGGCTGCCCTAAACCAAGAAGCAGTTATGGGAAGGTATTTGGGAGTTAACGGAACATGTTAGGAACCAACCATAACAAAAGGTTCAAAACAGCAGGTGTGTGGATACTTTTAGGCATTAAAGGTAAACTAACAATATTTTGCTATAAGATAGGTTTATCAGAACTCGTTATAATTACTAACCAATCAATATGGTGTGAACAGTGTGTGTAACCAATTAGTAGTTTTTTAGCTTGCCACGTTTGCAGTAATAAAGGTATAGAATCTGGGTGATTTCATCTAATAAAATGGCTTCACCTAAAATTCATATCGAATTGCGTGTTGCTCTCTGCTGGTCGCCATAATACAGCAGCCAGCAGAACGAAGGACTCCTTTTGTGAGAATTACCCATAGCAGAGAATTTGAGTATGGATTCCAGGGGATTCCAAATATTCTGCATCTGTTGCAGTCCAAAAAGATGCAGCATTTGATTTCACCATATAAAAAATTTTATTCTGTGTGGCAGCATTCCTTAAGACATATGGCACAGATTGTGTGATACAGGAAACAGGCGTGAGGGAAGACAGACATTTATGAAATCTATGGGCTAGTGATGTACTTTTGAAAACGAAAAAAAAAATAGAAGGATCTTTCCATGATTAGTAGTCCACTCACAGGTCCAGCATGAGAGACAGATGGACTGTTCATTTCAACAAGGGAGGAATCACTTCCCACATCTTATAAAAGAGATCAAAATTCAAATGGGGTCTGAAGTATTTTTGCCTTCTCCCCCCAGCACTGTCTGAATTACCCTCTCTTGTACTAAAGAACAGAGACACACATTAAGTCCTTTTCTTAAGGAAGATCCTAACAAACTTCAGGCTACTGGGAATTGATTAGACTTTATGAAGAAAAGTATTTGAAATACAAGTAAAAAATAAATAATAATAATTGCTATCAGAATAATTTTAACTGTCAGAAATTGCCTTTCTGCCCAACAACAGCATGTTATCAAGAAAAAACAGCTCAGAGGCAGGGCTCTGCAGCACATCTGCAACATCTGCAACATACAAAACTCACCTGGGTTTCATCTCCAAATGTAGAGCACAGCTGAAAGCCTGTCCCCAAAACAAAACACTACACAAGAACTGGCTTGAATTAAACATCAGATCCTCAAGGCACTGGGTTTCCAAATATCAAGTACTACCTTAATTCTAGAATGTTCATGTTTGGTAGCTAAAACAAAGAATTATTCCAATTCTATTCCAAAATTAAACATTACAAAAAAGTGAAAACAAAATCCTTTTTTCTTTTTAATTGTTTTACACAAATATGGAATTCTTTATTTAGATGAATAGATACAAGGGCAGGAAGTGATAGGACAAGGAGGAATAGCCTTGGGCTGAAGGAGGGGAGACTAAGTTGAGGTATTGGGAAGAAATTCTTACTGGGGAGGGTAGTAAGCCCCTAGCACAGCTCTGGCTGCCCCTGGATCCCTGTCAGGGTTCAAGGCCAGGTTGTAGGGGGCTTTATGCAGCCTGGGCTAGCAGAGGGTGTCCCTGCCCATGGTAGGGGGTGGCACTGGGAGGGGAGGGGTGCTTTGAGGGCCCTTTCAACCCAAAACATTCTGAGATTCTATGATTCTGTGATACATGTGTATTATAAACTTGTATCATCCTGAATTACTGGCTTTCCAGACAAATACACACAGACCATGTTATGTTCTAGGATGTCATGCTGTTATTATTCAGCAGTTGACGTTCTTCAGCAACTTGAGTATGAAGAAATTTGCAGGACTGTAGTCCTCTTTTGAGCTATATACAGCTCCAGTGACTGTGACAAAAGGCTACACACATGCCCAAGGCTGTCCCTGTCCTCTAGGCTGGGCTGACAAAGGGGACTGATGCTAACCATGACAGTGAGCCTTGTCCAGTGCACCTTCCCTGACTGTTCTGGAATTAACTTCTAAACTCCAAACCAAACTAGGACATTAGAAAGAAATTATATTCCACAAAGTATCACAAGAACAAAACCAGGAATTGATCCATACACACATACCCTCCTTCATATGTCAGGGGCACCTACCTGCCCAAGTTGTTCTGGCTCCAGTATTTCTGCACTGCTCCACTCTGTGAGTACAGGTGACTCTCAGTCTCTTCATGTAAGACAGGTTCTCCAAATCCCTCATCATCACAGAAACCATCCTTACACTTGTTGGCATGATCTGTTTTAAACATGGGTGACCAGGATTAAATACTGTATTTTGGGTGAATTTCTACCACAATTTCGTATAACAGTATTAGTATTTCTCTATCCCTTAATAATCTCATCTGACTAACATAAGTTATTTTAATGCTATGGTGTGCTTTTTCAAATTTTACCAGGTCAGTGGAAAGGCAAATATCAAACACACCTGGCTTTAACTAAAACACAAGAACTCTATTTCCTGGGCTAACTTTAGCTCACTTGAACCTTGCTTGGGGTTGCGTGTGTCAGGCCCTGAAGGTCAAGCTTACTTTTATACCTGTAGATTATCACAGCTGCAGAAAAAACCCCACTATATTTCAGATGAGTCATTTTAGTTTTTCAAGACATTGTCAGGTTTAATGAGAAAAATATATTAGCATTAAAAAAATTCAAAAGCATTTCTTCTTGCCTGCAGAAAAGACAAAAATGCCCCAAGCACTATATGCCATGATGCCTGTCAACCATATCCGGCACCTTCCAATGGGAATGTTTCCTATTATGCACAGAAAAAGTAATCTTCTTTAACACATTTCCTGACTCTTCATAAAGTCAGCTCCAGTCACCACATGTACTCCAACACTTGATCAAGCAGAGGGAAAGGAATCAAAAGGGTAAATAAGGGTAAGTGCCAGTCAGGCATCTCACCTACTCTACCATCACGAATTTTTGCCACAGTTCTTATTTCTATTGGATTTGGAATTTCTTGCTGTTTATATATTCAATCAGAAAAGACTGTCTTTTCCGTAGATATTACTTATTTTTTTAGTCATATGATATAGTCTGTCCTTTTAGGATGTCTACTTTGAAAATAAAAATAAAAATTGAAAAATAATAGATAGGTATCTAGATTCAGACCAGAGATATTCAGACTAGCTACTTGGGAACAAAGACATAGGAGATTGTTAAGATTAATAATTCAGCTCCTCTGTGATGAAGTTTATAATTTTATGTAGCATCAATCCAATTTAAAATATAGCAATGTAATATTCAGATCAGGAATCTAAAGCTAACTTTATTTTGAAAAGCTAGCTACATAAACCTTGCAAGTTAATTAATTAATTTAATTAATTCAAGCGAATTAATTTAACACAAAATTGGTAATTTTTCCTACAGTTTTTGTCTTTATTAAATGAAACTTCCTAGAGAAAAAAAGTAGTCACAGATTAAGTTTTTAAGAGGAAAACCCTTTTCTTTTGTTTCTAAAATATCTCGACACTTGAAAATATTATCTTGATGACTCTTTTTTCCAAATATCATTCTATATTAGTATAAATTAAGCTCCTCCTCATCTTAGTATTTAGGGCTCTGTATTTGTTGTTGTTAATAGGTTTCTTCTACCTGCTTGCTACTTCTCAGGCTTTGCCCAGTCCAATTTAAAATCATACTCAAAGTGCTTCTAATGCTTGCAAAGTTACACAACTGATTTCACCATGTTTAGTTAAAACAAACTTTCTTTAAGTCTACATAGTGTATAAAGATCCAAATTTTCCAAGTAGTATCCAAGTCAATATACAGTCTGATATTTTTGCTTCACTACTAACTTCCTGCAAATGAATTGAAATTTAAAAACAAACAAACAAAAAAAAAAGAATAATAAGAAAATGTTTTATTTATAGCATGTGTTAAAATCATAAAGAAAGACAGTTTCAAGATAGGAAATTCCCCAACCTGCGCAAAGGAGTTTGTATTTCAAATTCCAATCCAGTCCCAAGGCTAGCTATGCATTTTTAAGTGCAAAGAGGTAGTAGGAAATACAAGAAGGGAATAGCCTTAGAGGTTTTAAATTGCCAAATAGAAGGGACTAAGATGGAAGTCTAGTGAGAACCACTCTACAGAAGTGAGACTGACATTGCAAAAGGGATAATTACCTGCTAGCCCAAAATATGGCTATTTAATCCCTAAAAGACAAGCAGTAACAGATATGCAAAATTTCCAATTCTCCATCCATCCAAATCTTAAATTATATGTTCTTAATAATGCATGAAGCTACAAGAGAGCAAAAAAGAACTTGTTGCCACATAAAAATATGTACTTCCTGGCTAGAATCTTCAGACTCTCAGGAGATTTTTAGATATTTGCAATTATTTAGTCTCTTGAGCTCCATTTTGAAAACTGACTTTTCAAACACACAATTGTGAAAACACACAATTTTAACACTAGACCTATGAAGACATAGAAACTGAATCAAAATCTTTGCCTAAAACTAACCTAGTTTCTACCATTGTCTCATGGTGAGAATCTGTTCCAGAACTTCAAACAAGAACATGTTTTGTACAATGGTGAAGGAAAAGCAATGAACTACAGACAAAATTGAAGCAATGTGCTTACTTCCACTTATGCTACTTAATTACAGGAAGAATGTCTCTGGGGGAAATACAGAAAACTAAAGATTTTCTGCCAAAAACCTAAACATCGTGTAACCCTGAGAAAGAAATAGCTGTGTTCTAGTTCTGCATTTAGAAACATGCTAATATCATACTTATCAGATTCTTATTCTTATTCTCTGGGTAGTTGAAGCATGAACAAGACAGAACTCATCACTGTTGTGGGATTTTCCATATTACTGCTGTTCCACATGACCCAAACTGAAGTCTGTCCTCCCTCCTGCAACTGTAAGTCACTGGGAGAAATGACAGATTGGCATATAGACTGCAGTTCCAGGAAGCTGACGGAAGTGCCTGCCTTGCCCGTGAACACCAAGAGGCTTTATCTACAGAACAACAGCCTGACCTCGGTTCCTCCGGGTGCCCTGGACAGCCTGCACAGCCTGGAAGAAGTGAAAATGTTTGACAATCCTTGGAACTGTGACTGTCATATTTTGTATCTAAAACTCTGGTTAGAAGACTTCTCTGCACCCTCTCTTGCAAACATCAGATGTGCAACCCCAGCTCCCGTGAGGATGAAGCCCTTTAGTCAGCTGACTGGGAATGAGCTGGGGATTTGTAAGAGGCTTCTCCCAATCAAGTGTCTCGAGTTCTTTTGGCGAGACCTCATTTTAATTGCTGGAGTAATAATTGCACTTATTTTGGTAGCATGGGCTCTCAAATTCTCAAAAAAGCTGGTCTGCCAAATAAACCTAACCCAACTTGAATCTAGGGGCTCACTGCTGGGGAGGCACACCTCCAAAACCCACAAGATACAATGAGCTGTTCACTACCACTAGCTTGGACAGAAACATCCAACTATTCTACCACAAAAAAGCACATGCACTGGCAATGCCAGTTTTAATGGTGAACATGCTTCCAAGGGACCCAAGGGCTCAAAGTCTGGGTCCTCAGATAGACCAGCTATTTAAAAAATAAGCCTGGTAATGTATTGACAGGCAAGCTTATTCTGTTCCTACTCATACAAAAATCAGTTTTTAAATCTTTAAAAAATAATTTAACTTAGCAATTTTCACTGAATTCTGAGCTTTTATAGCAAGACGATTTACATCCCCGAATCCTATACTTTTTAATATGTGGAGATGAAAACCAATTTCACTATTTCAGCAATTCTGTTCCTATTCAGAAGCTGTGTGAGTTTGTGTCCTAGTAGGCTTGGTAGGACCATTCCTGTGTGCAAACAGATACAGCCATCTCTTCCTCAGGTTCAGGATTTTCTTGCCAGCAAATTCACTATGGTTATATAGAATTTCTCTGGCTTTATCAGATGCTATTCTATATAAATAACCTCTGCAGGAAGGAATTTCAAAGAAACGTGTAGAAACATAGTGGTGTACACACTTAGATAATTATAGAATATTTTCTCTGCACAGTTTTTCCAATTTTTAAAAGGCAACCACCATTTTGTATTAATACAGAATAATGCAGAAGAGATACTCTGCAATCTCTCATGGAGTTTTTTAAATTGTATTTCTTGCTTCCCTAAAATGAAATAAATCATTAAGACTAAAAGCTTATCACTCTCTTTTGTGCCTATAAAGCTGATACGCATTTTCCATCCTGACATGAACAACAGGCCATGCAACCCAATGAATTTGAATTGATATAGACTATGACCTACATGAAAACAATATTCAGTATGACAGCCCACCATCCAAAATCACAGAATCACTAAGTTGGAAAAGACCTTTGAAACTGAGGCAGGCCAACCATACCTGTCCTCTACTAAACCATATCCCTGAGAACCTCGTCTACCCATCTTTTACATACATCCAGGGTCTGTGACCCAACCCCCTCCCTGGGCAGCCTGTTCCAGTGCTCGAAAATACTTTGGGTGAAGAACTTTATCCTAATGTCTAAAATATGCAGGTGAAGCGGATAAAGTTATAACTGGGCATTGGAACAGTCATCTTGAAAGTTTGCTAGTGTAGATAAAATAGGAAAGTGTTTTACTCTATAGCTTTAATTGTACAAACATGAAAAAAAAAAGAGCAATAAGCAAACACTTCTGCTTATACCAACCAACACATTAAATAAGCTGCACAGAATACAGGGGGGAAAAAGTATTTGAGAGAACATGTTTTCTGATGTCTTAGGAGGAGAGAAGAGGGAATCTCTTCCACAGCAGGGCTTCACTTTTGACTAAAAAAAGCATTATATGTATCACTTCTGAACCATTTGGCTTTTATCAAAAAAACCAAACCAAACCAAAACCCTCTGAAATGGGGAAAGCTGGAACTGCTAACTAAAGGCTCCAGAGCAACTTTCAATTGTTATCTGGTAAGGCCACTATGTCGTGCTTAAGCCACACACTGATCAAATTGCATAAGTAATGCTGCACTTGCTAACAATGTGCCAAGACAGGAAAATATGTCAGCTATCTAAATAAAACATTCAGTGTTCCCAAAGGAGTTTGTAAAGAACCCAGAAAGTGGTACTGTATCACGCCTGCAAGCCAGCCAGTACATCTGTTTTCACATCCTTTGATCACATAGGTATAACTGCTGGGATTAACTGCAACTAAAAATCATGAGTTTTTGTTCAATGTTTAGCAAAACAAGTAATTATATACAGAACCACTGAGCAAGGACAAAAAATTATTTTTAAATGGTTCACTGTGATACACAGAGGAGGTTTGTGTAAACTGTAATTAATGTGGGAAATATTTGCAGGCTTCATTTATTAAACTGAATGGTAAGCTAATTACCTTTTTACTTTATATGCTTAAGATTTTCTTAACATTGAAGCAAAAAGGGTTGTTCTCTTGGCACATAGATCGGTTGTGTAATATGCTAAAAGTCTTCTGATCATGACTAGGTGATATATATAATTGTATCTACTGCTGATTAATATCTTTATGGGGTAATAACTGAACAATAAATGATTGCTGTTTCCTATAAAATAATATGATTATTTTACTCCATCACAAAACCCAGAACCATCCCCTTTGCCTTATGGCACTGACGGGTCATCAAGATGAAGCAAAGGAAGACACAACCCTTTCAGTCTATCACTGGACAAACATTTCACAGCTAGGCTGTGAGTACATGTGTTCTCTATCTTTCTGTTGAAGAACTGCAGTGTTCAAGTGCACTAAACTTGAACTGCAGTGTTCAAGTTTAGTGTTTTAGGTCTTTTAAAGCCTCCTCTGGTTTTAGCAGATTGATAGTACTATATTGCCACTTGAATCTCTCTGACCTACTGAGGATGATACAACTCTGACTGGGGTGATCCTCAAAGCCTGACGGAATTACTCTGACATATCTCTAGGTTTCATTTGGATTGCTGTCTATAACCTTCACACAACACTTACACACACATCATGCAATGTCATTCTCTATTGTGCTCAAGAGCCACAATGGAGGGCAGTCATTATTATTATGAATGTGCTAATAATCAGCTTTGGAGCTATATAAAACACAAAAAAGCTCATGACCTAAAAATTACCTTGTCTCAGCTCACAGTAGGCTGAGAGTCATAAGCACTCCATCTGATAGAAGTGCCTCTGTGCATTAGTGGAGTCAACCTGTAACAGTAATTACGCAGTCACCGGGACACAGGAGTTTGGGTGTACATCACTAATGCCGTTCCTCTGGATGCTCTGGATGGGTCTTTGGAAATTAGCTACAAACACACTGTCCTTTACCAGAGGCACACCAGTACTTCAGAATTATTTTTGCTAATTTTCAAGACTGCAAGCAGCAAGGAGAAAAAGAGCAAGTGCATGTTTGTGGTGTAAGTTTGTTTAGAAGTGATGCTTATTTATAGTAAAATTACATATTTACAGTAAAAAATACATTTCACCTGCTGTGAATTCACTAAATTAGGTTCATTTTCCCTGCTGTATCCCAAGGATGTTGGTATTTTTGAGAATATACATTTCAAATCCTGCATGCTGCAGATGAAGGTTAAATGAATGAAATCTAAGTTTACTCAACACCTTTTTTTCTCCCCCAAAGCAAGAGAAAGCAGTCTGAAAACATTTTTTTCTTTCACCCTAGACTAACTCACATGCTTTGAGTACCAGTCAGTCCTCCCCCAAGCTCTGGGTAGCTCCATGAGATGTATACACAGCATTTTACTGTTCTGAGGGTCTTCTCTTAAACGTCAGTCATTGTTTGAAGTAGTTCTGAATTTGCAGTGATGTCTCTCCATGGTCTCACATTTGTATCTAACCGGAGAGGATTTTGATTGTAAACCTTGCCAACTCTAAGGCTTGTTTGGCAACCTACATAAAATTAGTTCACACTAAATTCATACTAAAGACTAACTACAGCTTTGTTCTTTGTGATAAAGTACATTGCATAGTTTATGAGCTTGTATTTACCATTTTGCCAAGCAGCTATGCATAAAAGGAATCAGATTTAGTGCCCAGGCTTTAGCCCTAATAGTATTTAACTATCCAGAAAACAAAGAGTACAAAGTAAAATATTGTTTTCTGTGAAGTTAAACCCCAGCTATTTCCTAAGATTTATGTCACATAATGACAGCAATTTTCCACCTTCTTTGCACAGCTACTGCTTGCACTGACCAGATGTGGAACTGCATCAATAGCTGCTTGAATAATTCATCCAATAAAAAGTTTCTAAGAGCAAAATACCAAGAATAGTCACAGCCTAACAGGACTATCAGCAAATGGGATCTCCTGCAAGTGAACAGGGAATTTCTTTATTATTCTTTATTATTAACTAATAAACACAGACTGTTAGAACTAAATAGTGAATTAACCTACAAAATATATGTAGAGCTACCACACTTATATTTATTAAGGTAAACAAATTACCCAATATACCTATATTCTTATATTGGTTTTATGTGTAAATGTACTGTTTTGGGAATTACTAAAATAGATTTTGAGGCTTCACAAAGCTGCTGTTTTTCTTGAACTCAAAGACCCACACACTTGCATGTTATGATTTATACCTCAATTACACAATTTTACTTTTGCCTGCCAACAGGTGAAATGACTACACAGAAAAATTAGCACTTCCCACCTAATGATTCCTTCAGTAGTGCTAAGTTTATCGTAACACTTAGTAATGCTAACTTTATCTTAGTAATGCTGTTTATCTTAATGCTTTTTCTCTTCCGAGCACTACACACAAAAATCCTGCAAAAGTACTTAGAGCCTGTTGCTAGAACCCATGTAAATATTTTGCTATTACACTGACTCCAATTACATTTAGATTACACTCAATAATGGGTGTGTGACAACAAATTGCTTTAGTTGCATAATGGCCACATGGCTGCTATTTATACTGAATTCCTTCCCAGGGGCAATTTGCTCCCTGACCCACCCTCTCAGAATGCCTTCCCCAGCGGCATAGTCTCAGTTTATCCAAACGATTGCCTGTTGGGCAGCAGCACTGATGTCATTTCAACAGGCACACAACTACTGACTGACATGGCAAGTTCATTTTAGGCAAAATAAACCTGGGATACCTGACAGAAGTTCGTTCAGATTTCATTTAGCTTTACTTATGACTTTCATGTTTGACCACAAAGCATCCAGTCCTATAGCTATTGAAGTTGAATGGCACTGTTTTATATGAGTACATTCTCCAGGAAAAGTGGATTGAGACCTCTTCCCTCTGAAGAGTATTAAGAAATACTGCTAAGGAAATCCAGAGAACTCATCTTAGTCCAGTGCGGGGGCGGGGTGGGGGAAGGAATCACAGAAACCCCTTTCTTAAATGGCTTTGATCTACAGGGAAGAAAGTGTCAGCAGGGATGGATTACAGGCTCCCTCTTCCTCCTCAAATCAGTTTTTCTTCTTTCCTCTTTAGGGGTCAGAAGGTTGTTGCCTCTGATATTAATAATTTTTGGTTTGGATAGGATTCATATCTTGCCTCTTATGAGCAGGAAGAAGGACTATGGAACCTGACGTACCAAATCTACCTTTGCAACCCATTCCTATCAGCAGTAGTACAAAGTAGCAAAAGAAGGTGGCACTTGCCACATCATAAAGGGTTGCCTTCAAGACAGCAGAGCACGTAGAAGAAAGTGTAATGTTTGACTTCCCTGAGTTTGCCAGGCAACTGCAAAAACTAGTAATTTTCAGATACACTTACCAAAAGCTGAATTATTGGAACACTGAAAGTAAATTAGCCGTAATTACAACCTGAAGGAAAACTACAGTCCATAAAAGAACACAAATTGTGGATAACAGAACAGTCAAAGCCCCTGAAGTGATTACTGTAACTTGACGAACAGCTTTGTCAGGCAGACAGCTCTGAAACTGGATCAACATCGTCACCTAGTGGCTGCTGCAAACTGCTAGTGCAAAAAGTTCCTTGGAACTGGTCACCCTTTCATACCAACGCCTCAGGAATGGGATGTGATAAAGCGACTGTAGAAACAAGCTACCAATGACTGTTACCCCTTTCTAGTCTTAACACAGGCCGTCTGTCACAGAATGTCAGATGTCACAAGATGTAAATTGGTTTCTATTGACAGAAACCTAAAGTTAATATACTTTTGGACACTGGGCAATACAATTTCCATTTACTTTATTTGGTGTGATTAATCATTTTTAGAACTGCCTTAAGTTTTCTGCCCAAAGACACAACTCAATCTTTATATTAAAATGTGACATAGATTTTCCATCTTCTGTTCTTGTAAAGTCGTTATGAACTTTAACGGAAATTAAAATTTGACTAAAAATTTTTTAAAGCACATTTGAGGTAGTCTACTGCTGTAGAGGTAATGTGAAGCTATATGTACCTAATAAATAAATTGCTATAAAACAATAATTAAAAGCTTCATTTATTCAGCACAGGAGCAAGGTTTATGTTCCTTTATATACTTTACACAAGAGCTGATAGCTTGCCAGTCTCATTAAATTTAAGTGACCAGTGTGGTGTAGCTATATTCATGTATACATCTGCCTTTCCAAGTGCGACATCATACCACGTACAGACCTGAACCTGCGAAGGTAGCAGTACAGTCGCAAAGACTGAATTGCCACATCTGCATTGAAAACTATCTCTGTCACAAGGGACACTAAGAACTGCAAATTCAAAGGAGTGAGAGGGTTGACAGAAGAACCAAACTCTCGTATTAGCTGTATCTATCATCATGATGAATGTAATTGAGGACACGTTAACCTTAATTATTACTTGTCTTTTTGTTATCTTAATTTCACAAAGAATTTCTCTATAATATAGCCTAAGTATGGCAAATAAAGTACTCAAATTTCTATTTCTCAATACAGAGATACTACAGGTAAACAGTCAAAAGCACAAGACACTGCCCTGCATCAGAGACCATCAGGTATCAGGTAGGGATTTGGTCTGTCTAAATTTGGTATACAGAATTTATAATACCATACCAAAATACCTCTGAAGTGTAGCAGTCAAATTCAGAATCAATAATGTATCCTATGGAAAGATACAAAAGGATTCTCTAAATTCTAGGGTCCAATTTAACCACGTATTTTGACTACATCAACTTCAAACATACAAATTCACTCCTTGGACTCTTTTCAGATCAAAACCTTTGAGAAGAATAGAACTAAATATCAGGAAATACAGAAACTGAGAGCATTTGAGCAAAAGGAGCGTGCTGTTTAAATCAGCAGAACACGGCCATTACAGTTGGAAAGGCATTTGCTTCAGTGATGAGCTGTCATCAGTCAGAGAAAGCAAAAGATATACTGATGGAGGTCTGAAGCCAGGTTTCCGGCCTGTGTTCTCACAAACTGCATGCTTGTTTTGACGGGTACACAGCCATTCTTTAGTCCTGCCCTTTTCCAAGTACAATCAGGTATGAAACAATCCTCTGCCTAGCTGCACGCACCTTGCAAACAATTGTTTTAAGACCCTTGTTAGCATATGGACAAAGCAAACGAGAAGCCTTGCCATCACTTAAGGGGGAATTAAATTAGGCCACTCTGATGGTGAGGATGAATTTTTATAAGATACTAAAAAACCTGTTCATGTTGAAATTCAAAATGTTTAGATGAAAATGAAATGCAGAGGCTTGTATAATACACTTCTAGCTAACTAACCATTTTGATCTTCCACATTCTTGGTACACGCTCACTGACCTGGGAATTTCACTTCAGAAATTAAAATCTCTATCATCCAGTATTACTGTCTGATGTTAGCCTTCTGTAAAGAACATGCCAGTAATGCCAAGACCTCAAGCAGATTGACGATATATTCCAAAACTACAGTGATAGCTTGTTCATGCTAATGACGTGTAGATCTGAATTGCATATATACCTCTCTTCCACGTAATTTCTACAGATAGATGGTGTATCTGACTGTTAATGAGTTCGCATTGCTATCAATCTCAATTGAGTCCAATAAAATTGCTCTTTAGTCTTATAATTATTGCTCAGTGATTCAAAAATAACATTGAATTTCCTGTCCATGAAATGAAAACAAAAAATACTATTCTACCCATGAGGGAAAAAAAAAGAAGGAAAAAAAATTTTCTTACCAGATTTTCTCCTTTTATGCATGCAGGATCTTCTCACTCCTTATTTGCCTAAGTTCTCCAGAGGCAGAATAATTAAGGCAAAGATCTGGACTGCAGTCCATATTGGCAGTTATTTTGTATGTTCCAATCCCTGCTGCACCTGTGCAGTTCAAAACACAGCAGTTGGCACAAATATTACTGCAGGTTGAACTCAGCCCCAGCTTTGTTTGTTGCTGGTGATGGGGCAAAAGTACTAATAAATCCAGCTGGCTCAAAGAACAAAAAAATGGGGCTACAAGTCAGGAGAGAAAAACAATTTTTTTGCAATTAGGCTGAACACACACCAAGTCACTGGTGACGTATTTCCTAATACCATTTCTACAGACCATGATTAGAATTCGTAGGTTTTTTTGAACCAATTCTTATTAATCCAACATCTAAATTACTATGCCATAGACACATCACAATTTTGCTTGAGGAAGATACAAGTTCCAGAGAAATTCAAAGCTGAAAATTCACAAGGCAATAAACTGCCAGAAGGTTTGGGGAGTACTGACAGCATCATGACATTCTGACAACTACCATACACATGATGCAATAAAATTTTATCAAAAAGGATCCACTACTTGCAATTTTAAAAACTTATGCTTGGAATTGTGAAGTACATTGTAAATGCGAAGTGTTCTTGTTATGACAGGATTTCATGAACCACCAATTGCTCAGCACACTCAAAAGACACATCTTTCAGTCCACCTTTTAATAAAGATGTAACAGGCAAAAGGTAAATCACATGCTATTATGAAATTTGAAATGCGTTGCTTGTAGGTTGTTTCTATTACATGACATCACATAATTGAGACTACAGAAAAAAAGTACTAGAATTCAGCAGAATGGTAATTTTGGTTGTATTTTTCCGACATTTTACATCAAAACTCTCATCTATATTTGGGAAAACTGGAATGTGCACTTGAACTGAAGCTTTGCTGGCTGCATTTCAGTTCCATCTTCTAGACAGAGAAAAAAAATTATTTGCAGGATGTATTCAAGATTTACTCAAGTCATAAGGCCAAAGCAAATGTTCTCGGGAAATAAGAACGTTATGATATGTAAGACGTAACCTGGAAAATCTCTACACAAACTCTTTAGAGCTGAAGTAATTCTTATGTTACTAACAGAAGAAAATGGGACATTTCGTTTTTTGAATCTCACAGGAGGACATTGCAGATTTTGCTTAGAAGCAGCAGCAGCAATTATAGCACATAGAGAAAATATGTTGGAAAAGAGAGGAAGTTTTCAGAGCCGTTACTTAACCTATTTACGCAATTCAGAAGGTAACAGAGATCAGTGTGGTTCAAATGAACACAGTAAACATGAGCTCATACTGAGTAAAAAATAAGCCTTTTAAAAACTGTAAGTAGAAGATAAAATGTCTTGGAAACCAGATACACAGTTGTAGAGAAATGATAAAGCAAACTTCTTTATTGAACAGACACATCAACAGATAAGGAACTCTCAGAAGAGATGTACTGCCATGGGATGAGGTGCATCAGCTATAGGGCTACACATGCAGGAATGAGCTGTGGCTTAACTCACTGGAATCACTGTTTTTATCATGGGTAATTTTACAGTATCAGAAACAGCCTTGCTACCTTTTGGTAGATTTACAGTGTTTTTTAATTTTATGGTGTTTTTCAGGAAGAAAATGTGTTCATATACATATTCAAGGATATAAGCATGAATATGCATATGTACAAGTATATATATATACACACAGAGAGAGACATATCTGTATCACAGGCATATATATGCTTACAAAAAACACATCGAGATCTTTTACATGGCTTTACCAAGGTAAAGGTATCTAGGCTGATACTGTTGAGTGTTTTATAATCTTTATATCATACTATTACATCAACGTTAAAACATCACTAAGCTGAAAAGAGGAAGCAATGAGATTGAGTTATCAAATGCAAATGGAAAAAAAAAATCACATAAGGAGGAAAATTTACACCACATAAAACTGATTCCTAAATTAAGTGAATCAGCTATGAAAAGACTTGGGCACTATGAATTCCTTTACCTAATTGATGTACAGTGTCATAACTTTTAAAGGCTCTACATATTAGAACACCCTCAACTCCCTCAGTAATCTGTACCAGGGAAAGGAACAGTTACCATCAAGAAATCCAACTACTGTGACAAGTATCAGGGGATTCATACAGACATGTGGAGGCTCTGAAAACACAGATTGTAAAACGTCTGAT
>VZTU01032470.1:0-26805 GCA_013400835.1 Zapornia atra
GGTTGGGGACAGATCTGTTGGAAGGTCACATAGGTGAGAGAGAACTGGCAGTCTCCTGGTGGGCAGCAGGATGACCATGAGCCAGCAATGTGCCCTCCTGGTGGCTAAGAAGGCCAATGGCATCCTGGGGTGTATTAGACGGGGTGTGGTTAGTAGGTGAAGAGAGGTNGGGTGTGGTTAGTAGGTGAAGAGAGGTTCTCCACCATCTCTACTCTGCCCTGGTAAGACCGCATCTGAAATATTGTGTCTGGTTCTGGGCTCCTTAGTTCAAGGACAGAGAATCACTTGAAAGAGTCCAGCACAGGGCCACAAAGATGATGGAGTGGAACATCATTCTTATGAGGAAAGAATGAGGGATCTGGGTCTCTTTAGCTTAGAGGAGACTGAGGGGTAACTGCATTAATGTCTATAAATATGTAAAGAATGAATGTCAGGAGGATGGAACCAGGCTCTTCTCAGTGATGTCCAATGATAGGACAAGGAGCAATGGGTATAAGCTAGAGCATAGGAAGCTCCATGTAAACATGAGGAAAAACTTGTTCACTGTGAGGGTGACAGAGTACTGGGACAGGCTGCCCAGAGAGGTTGTGGAGTCTCCTTCTCCAAAGACAATCAAAACTGACATGGACATGTTCCTATGTGACCTGCTCTAGGTGATCCTGCACTGGCAGGAGGTTGGACTAGATGATCTTTTGAAGTCCCTTCTGACCCCTACCATTCTGTGATTCTGTGGTTCTATGATATGGGGAAATACTTGTTCTATGAAACTGGGACATTGTAGGCCTGGAAGGGATTTTGTTAGCTAAAGACAGAGGAGTATTAACCATAAGACTTTGTTAAGGCCAAGACCTAGAAAATTAATCAGTAGCTAAACTATGCTCTGGAATTACTGGTAGAAGAATTTCTGCAAAGAATTCCAGTTTAGTGCCTTCAATTCAAGTAGGCAGTCTAAGCCTTCTCAAAATACAGCCTTTAGAGATTCATATTTCTTACAGTGTCATCTCTGCTTGGCATATTGTTCAGGTATGGTATGAAGGCCCACAATGACTTTGTGTCCTCAACATTCATCATTTTAGCACACTTGTCTTTAAAACAAGCTTTTCTCGGTCATCAGTTACCAAATTATTTCTGCCTTTTTGTAGATAGAAAAGTCAATTGAATGCAAGTATCATACAAACTACTGGACCTCTTCTCAATTACTAATCATCTGAGCTCTTTAAATTACCTTTGAAGTTAGAGAAACCCTGGAAAAGATTTGCTTATTGTGTTGCCTTATGCAGTCAAATGGTAGGTTTGTTAGTTTATTCTCCTCTTTCTCTATTTTAAGGCAGAATCCTCTGGGCCTTAACTTAGGAAAAGCTCTCACTGATTTCACAGTATGCTTTCCAGCATGAAATCATAATGATTTGGCTTATTTTCTGTAAATTTTTTTTTCAAATATACCTAAAGAAGAAAGATGAAAAAAACCAAATCTCAAAATGTCTTGTAAAATGTAGGCTATGGATCAGAATTAGGGAATTTTCCAGTACATTATGCAGTGTTATTCAGTTTCCAGTCTATGAATCAGATTTGACGCTATGGTAAACAATCTAGGGGAGCACACTGTCAGCTGTGTCACCTCCCCAAAGATATCAAAATGTGCTACAGCAAATGTCTACCATAGTAAAAGTCCACTGCAGCAGTAACTCCCCGCTGCCAACCTGTGTGCTCACATTCCTGTGCAGCAAGAGATAAAGTTGCCAAAGGAGTGACTGGGCAGGTTTGCTGAGCTATGAAGAGCTGCTATCATCTTCCCTTCCTTTCCATGACATAACATCTCGCACCACTGCATGTTGTCATCTCCATAACAAGCCAGAAGGAGATGGGCACACATCCCTTGATCCTCTCATCTGTGAGGCAAATGCAATTACTCTACTTTCAAGTGAAGTGTCTACATCCCCTTGGCCAACAGGACAGTAAGAGCATTTTAACTCATCTTCCCACAGGACCACACAAGTGCCCAGACACTGGCATCTAATCCCCAACATCAGAAAGGCTGAATCACCAGCTAAGAGTTTTGAGGGAGGTGGTTGTGAAACACTGAACAACTGGAAGTCATTAACTTCCCTTCTGAAAAAAAAGGGGTAAAAAAGAAAAAAAAAATCAGCTTTGTTGTGTCTACATGTCTTCAACTTCTCACTCTAAACAGTGGTCATATTCCTAAGACTTGTTGCAGAAAATAGTTTATTTCAAGTAAATACAGGAAATTCCTTTTGGGTATTCCAATATGTTTTGGACAAACGCACTGCTGCTGTGGGTTGAGGTATTTGTGCTCAGATCAGTGATCTAATAACCTCCCTTCTTTACAGAATAACCCCAAATACATATTTTTTTCTTTTTTTTTTTCTGGAACCAGATGAGTGAAGCAACAGCAAAGTTGCACTGAAAGCCCAAGCAACCGTCTCTGTTCAGAGCAAAGGAACCTGCAACACGGTCATTGCTGCTTTGCTAGGTATTTTTGAGAAAGGCAGGATTGGAGACTGTGCTTATCAGCTTGAGAGTATCAGAAGAAACAGCTGGAATAGGCCTGGGTTCCTTCCAATTACCCTATTATATTGTTGGACCAAAACCAAATTTAAGAGGGAGAAGACTTCTCTGTGTAGTGGAAACCCAGGTTTCAGTCAAAGACCAACAGGGTCAAGAGAGTGAGCTTTGATCTGTGGCCACAATCATCTGACGTTGCTCTGATGCCACCAGTGACCCAATGGTTGCCTAGGAAGGGGAGGATAGGGGAGTCAAGACGAGGGGTGTTCTGCTGTACATAGGAATTGAATTCCATTGAAATGCATTTTTGGGGTCAATGTCTGATAGTTCATATCTACTCTACTACTTTTTAGCTGGATTATTTCAACTTTTCCAGAGCAAATTTTGTTTTGAACTGCTATAAATTTGAAGCAGTAGCCTGGGAGTTAATGGAGCTATACAAACATATGATCCCAACAGAAAAAAGGATCAGTCTTTTAAGCATTATACTTTATGGTAGGGACCTTACCATGAACTCAGATGGCGAATACTTGCATGTTGGTTTGTTCAAAAGTTGAAAGATCTTTTTGTAAACCATCTCTATTGTACATGAGGACTTTATTATGCATCAACGTGCATTTAATTTTCGTCTTTGGAGTGGTTTGCATTAGTGTTCCTCAGTGCACATCCAATTTAGATTCAGTAAGATAGTGCTTGTCCATTAATAAAATAGTAATAATTAAAAACACATTTCTTGCCATTCAAATTCTATGCAATCTATATATTTTCCTTTGCCTCTTAAAGTATGTTTTTAATAATCAGATGGAATTACTTTTATGCAGGAAAACTGTTTTTAATAAATGAAAATTAATCATACATTTGTAAACTTTAATTTTATAAGAGAAAAGAGACTAAACTGACATAGTTTAAATGTAAGCAACAAGCTACAAGCAGAAAAACCTCAAATGCTAAATATAAAAAATAATTTCTTGACAGAGTTAAAGATAGTCTTTTTGAAATACCTCTATGTTCATCTATTTCGGTGTGTGGTTATTTATTCCTCTTTCACATAGACCAGTTAGATTTCTAAAAGAGAGGGAATTCTCATTTCATAGGTCCTTTTCTTCCCAGTCCACAGAAATGAGTCTGAAACTGTTGGCTTTACCCTTGGAATACTGCTCTACCTGTGCATCAGGGACCCTCCACACTCAACAGGGAATGTTCCTCTCTTTGGCTGTCCATTCCACGTCCCTGCTGGAGTTTGGGAATGGTCTGTGGGTCACCTTCTGTCTGCTGCCATTCTCCATGGGGCATAACACCCTGTCATGTGATTTAGGCCAGATAAAAAATGGAGCAGGGGCTTGGATGTGATATACCTTCCATTTCTTCTGCCTGAGAGACTGGGAGGGCAGCTGGTGGCACAGTCTTAAATCACCTGGCACAAATGTCCATAGATTCTCTGAAGAACCTTTATTTTCACAGCTCTTGGCACAGAGACGTGTGATAAATTCGGTCAGGGATGAAGGATGTGTCTATGATATGTAACTTTGGGAAGTAATTCCAGCTGGGTCCAATGATGGAGCTGCCCTGAAATATATGAGGTCTAATCACCAGCCCAGCCTATCAAGGGCCAGGGAGCCAAAAATCATGGGCAGAAATAGTGTTTGGCCTCTTCCCTCCATGTACAATGAACCCTTTTCTCTGTTTCCAGCAGAGTGCACCCATAACTGAAAATCAAGACATTGTCTTGCAGATATTTTGAATCTAAGAAGAAATTATGACTACGTCGACCAAAATACTTGCAAGGACGTTTTGTTACAGGGGGATCAAAGGACAGATGAAAGAGGCTTTTATTTATAAACCACTTTTATTCTTTAACCCACTGGGGGCTGTCATAATATAAAAGACAACCCTTTCTTTGACCTTTCCGTGCAGCTTTATGAAAAAATAAGCATGAGACAAGTTTATAAAAGCATTACTTGAATTCTAGAAAGAAAAAAGTCATTGTACTCAGCACCATAAAGCTACGAACATGATTAGCATCATGTGCAAAATGTAAAAATAACTTGACTATTAGTTTATATTAAAACTATTAAGAGGTTCACTGTATTGTAATCTGCTTGTGGAATGAGTATAAAATATGTAAAACATTTTCTCTCATTTGCTCCAGCTACATTTTAATGCAAGGTAGCTTCTTTTTCAAGATCAAGTATCTAAGCTTTTTCTGACTCTCCGAAAATACACATATTTGTACTTTTACCAATAGAATATGACCCCGTCTCACTCACAAGACATGCTTGTTTCATTCTTGCTCTAAACCATATGCTTTGCATTTTCGTTAATATCAACAGTAGCATCACCAGTATAATTAAAATATAATTTAAAAAATATTTGCAGTCTGTTAACATGTCTTTGACTACGCATAGTTGTTAAATCCTACTCTGAACTGAAAGCACCTTTTTTCTAGCATATGCCTGATATGCAGATTTAAATTAATCTCTTTCTAGGCACCAGTAGCTACATTCACAAAGACTGACACTTTAATTGTCTGTGTCCAAAATTTTGATCCTTCAGCCTCCTGTTCAGCTGCTGCTTAACTTGAGAAGAAGCCAAATTTCCTCTGCTTTTTTATTTCTCCCAGTGAAATCTCCAGGGTGCTCATATGTTTGCCACACACTGGGTTTATGTGCCGTCAGTCAGGCAGTCCTGTGGGGTAGCTCACAAGGTGTTCTGCTCTTGTTCTGACTGTCACACGTCCTCCGTGCCTTGGTCAGTGGCTTTGAAACTCGCCAGCTAAACTGGCTCTTGCACAAAATAACCAGGCTGTGCTGCTCATGCACTGAATGGAAAACACAGTTGAGAGCGGGAGAGAGAACCAAGGGTCGGTATTCCTACTTCACATAGGCAATGTAGGATTTCAACCAAGTTCACCTGAGCAAGAGAGCTAAGCTGCCAGGAACTCCAGTGGCAGGAGCAGGACCCCAGCTAAGACTTTTCTTGTGTTTGCTGAAAAGGACCAGTCTGCTCTGGGCTCCAGCCACAGCTCCAAATCCCAATGGAAGGGGTCGGGTACTGATTGCTTTTGAGGCATTGGTGTCAGACTTTTCCTCATGTTGCTATTTCTTTCTTAGCTTAGGATCTCTCTGACCTCTGGGGCTGCCCCTTTACGCATTCCTTTAAATGGGGGGTCAGGCCTCTAATTGAAGGTTCAGAAGTTTCTAGGGAATGTGCTTTGGCGGGGGGAGTTGGACTTGATGGTCTCTGGAGGTCCCTTCCAACCCTTACAATTCTCTGAATCTGTGAGTCTGTGAACAGTAAGTGGCTTGGGAATAAACACCGATCTGCAGAAGCCAGGTCCCTTTAGTAGGTACAGTACGTTATAAATACCTAGTGTAGTATCTTGCTTGGTCTATGGTAATAATTTGTCTCTATTTTGTTAACTTGGTCTCCTCTGCCTGAAATCCCCAGTCATAATTATGAGCTAGGCTATACTCTCGTTGAAGTCAGAAGGCTGTGCTCCAGCAGTCAAAACCTGATTGAAGTTAAGATGTTCAGGCCTGGAGGGACAATTGATGAGATCAGGCGTTTATGCTTCAGACTTGTAAACAGCTTTTATGTAAATAATGTCTTGAGTTCAATGGGGTGTCTTGTCTGTGTAAAATAAGACAGGCAAGTCTTATTTTGCACTCTTCTTGTGACTCGGAGAACTCAGTCAGCCACTCGATTTTAGCATCTCTGGCCATCCTTGCCATTCCGGAGTTGGGAAGTGGAAAAGCTGAACTGCCCCATGGTAGACAGTTCTCTTCCTATATTTCTTCCAGCCTGCCAAAACCTATTCATGAAAATTTGCCCTCTTTAAAATTCCTAGCCCAATTTGCAAATCTGTGTATTGTGACAAAGTCTGGAGAAATCAGTATTTTGTCTGCTTCTCTGAGCTGGAATAAAGTTTCTGAGATTCACATAGTGTGTCTCTAGACCATAAGCCAAGGTCAACACTGCACTCAGTTCACCTCACTGAACTGAAATTACATTTAGGGTATGTTTTGAGATGTATTTGTTTGCAATGGCAAACCGGGCTGAACAGGCTCCTGCTGACAGGTCCATTTATTGAAGATTTGAATTATTGAGGGATTGTATGACAGGCACAGATCACTTGGTATTCTGGGCTTAGATCTGACCAGAAGAAGTTTATGAAGATATGGGGTTAAATTAAAAAAAGAAAGAATAAACTTAGTCACCACTGGATTCCGGAATCACTTTCTTTTGGAGACATATGTTTCTTCTTAAGCTTGAACTCTCCTTAATGCCAGAGCTTCAGATCTGAAGGCCATTTGTGCTGATATCAACAGGAAATTCTGTTGTCATGCCAATGAATATATCATGGCTGAAATTTAACCTGATATCTGCTCAGCTGTGGGTGATTTTGCGTTAGGTTGCGTGTACTCAGAAGTAAAGTTTTTCTGCTTCAAGATAAAGCCCAGACAAAGTTCCCACTGAAATCACTACCATTTACCTGAATAAGAAGTATAGGACTGGGCCAGCACAACACACAGATCTAAGACAAAATTTCATAAAACTGAAATTGTATATACTGGTATAATTTTTAGCCTTATTTGACATTGACTACATTCCCTCATTTCAATGGACAGATCTAAGACACATTTTCAGTTTTATGAAATTGTGTCTTAGATCTGTCCATTGAAATGAGGGAGTGTCAAATAAGACTAAAACTTACATCAGTGTTCTGTGTTAATTTCCATCCTGTGTTTCACAACAGTTGAAGTGAACTAGTTCTACCATCCCTCCAGGATTCTGAGTCTCACTCAGCTGCCAGAGACAAAAATCCTATCAGCATTCACCAGGACAGGCATCACACCAGAATACGCAAGTTGCCCATGGGACTAAACCAGGATTTGTTCTTGTGAGTCTGGTCAAAGATAGCATTTTTTCCCCATGAACAAGATATTGATGTTATTATTCTATTATGAATACACCTTTCATGCTTTCTTATAATAAGTAATTTTGCCCATTTTATTTTGAGAAAGAAGCAGTTGTAGTGCATAGCAAGGCAAAATCTTCCACTGTCTTTCAGTTCCAAAGAGAACAAACAGTCCTGGAAAAGGGCTGGTGGCTCAAACCGTGATTTTTTTTTTTTTTTCCTCAGGTATATCTGCTGGCTTAATAGAAATTATCACCTCTTCCCACAGGCTTTACCTGTCAATAATATAGAACAGGCACTGGGAAGTCCCAAGGTGCTTCGAAAGAGAGGGTGGAGGGGATGTCAATCATAGAATCATGGAATGGCATGGGTTGGAAGGGACCCCAAGGATCATAGAGCTCCAAATGTCCACCATGTCAGTGAGAGGAAAAGGCAGGTCAGCTGAGTGCGGAGTCCTTCCGTGCTCAGGCTTCCCCCAGCCTGCTCCAGAACTGCTCTAAACCACATGACACTCCAGATGGTGGTCTCCTTGCTGACTTTGATCAGAAGCGGACCCTTGGCAGCGGAATCCAGTGAAAGGGCAAGAGCAACAGGCACTAGCTGAAATACAGAAAATTCCATTTCACTGTAAGAAAAAAATCTCCCTTTTTTTTTTTTTTAATATTATGAGAGTGGTCAAACACTAGAACAGGTTGTCTAGAGAGGTTGTGGAGTCTCAGTCCTTAGAGCCAGTCAAAACTCAACTGAACATGACCATGAGCAACCTGCCCTAATTGACCATCCTTTGAGCAGGAGGGTTCGATGCGAAGATCTCCAGAGGTCCTTGCCAACATCAATGATTCTGTAGTTGATAATCTGTCCCAGGCACTTACCTAACTGAACGAGTTATTTTTATTAATGGTCATGCATCTGAAGTAATTTGCTTTCAGCTCTACTTCCAAGGAAAGACACACAACTACTACGTCCACATCTGATCTTGGGATAAATTAGAACCCCGCACTGACTCTTCAGAAATTAGGAGTATTTTAATGAGTTGACTTTGCTTAGATGAAAACAAATATGAATGGATGATTTAAGTCTGATTATATATACTATGAGATGTATACACAGAATTTAGTCTGTGGTTGATCTTGCAAATCTTCCCTGTCTGTTGGAATGTGCACTGTCCCTTCAGCCCAGCTACTTACTGGCTTCCTGGTGTAAATAACTAGTTTTCTCAATAGTTTCCAAACAAATATTCTTCCTGTTTAGATACAACGCCTACATCCTCCAAGCATCTGGAGACTGCATTCATTTTTGATGGTGGACACAAATAGTTCTTGTCACCTCAGGAGGGAACCAAATAGAAATCAGCACAGTGCTGGGACCCATGCTTGATTTTCCTGTGTTACAAGGCAGGGGGAGAGGCAGGAAGAGGTGGAACTGGCCCTCACCATGTAGCCCAGGGACTGTGGCTCACTCTGGCCATAAGTACCCCCAAGGAATGCTGCCCCTGCTGCAGACAGACTGGCAGTTGCAGATGAGTTAGATCATCTTCAGTGTCATGGTTCAGCCCCAGCTGGTAGCTGAGCACCACATGGCCACTCTCTCACCCCTCACACCCCTGTCAAGATGGGGAGGAGAACTGGGAAAAAAAGGTCAGTCTTGTGGGCTGGGATAAAGGATAAGGGATAAGAACAGTTTACTAGGACAGAAAAGGAAAAGGAAAATAACATCACCACTTACAAAAGAACACACAAAGTGGGTGATAGAGCAGGCAATTTGCTCACTGCCCAAAACCTGATGCCCAGCCTTGCTCCAAGCAGTGATCCCTCCACCCCAGCCAGCGCCCTTTATATGCTAAGAACGACAACATGCAGTACAGAATACCCCTTTGGCTAGTTCAGGTCACTTGTCCTGACTATGTCCCTTCCCAGCTTATTGTGAAACTCTGTCCCAGCTGAAAATGAGGACATCCACTGAAATCCTCACTCAAGTCCATTAGAGGTGGTGAATCAGAGTCTCTGCGTTCACAATGGAACTTGACTATGCTTGAACCAAGAACTAATCTGACTCTTTGTTTTTCAAATTAAACCTGAACTGAAAACTACTTCAGCACAAACCCCAGCCTGACTTGCATATATCTGTATCATTTCAAGGACTATGTATCTTGGCTCAAAAACTTCGGGCTACACTTGCACAGTGCCAAGCAGAGCTGAGCAAGAGGATCCTAGCTCTGAGGACCAGCCAGGCTCAGCAGCCAGGCTGAAAAGACTGCAAGAGCCAGGAGAAAAGACTGCTGAGCCTTAGTCCAGTGTCACAGCAATGCACTGCAGCACCTCACAGAGCATCCTGGCATGGCATGGAGACATAAATGAGCTGGTGCACATGGATCTCTCCTGGGAATGTCTGACAACCTTTGTGCTGAACCAGGTAAACCTGTCCTTGGAGGGGTGCTTCAGTGCTAATCACCCTTACTGTCAATTCTTTCATTTTTCATCTTTTGCAATCATGATGAACTTCCCACCCTGAAATTGAATTCTGCCTTATTCTGCTTCACTAAAGAATCATCTGCTTCACTAAAGAATCATCATCAGCAGAATTTTCGCTTCTGATTTGCTTTCAGATAACACAGATAGGTTGAGTGTATCAAGTTTCCCACCACCAGGCATGTTTTATGGATCATTCATTCACTGAGTCATGTAGCTATTTTGAACTATTCCCCATTTCTCAACATAAATTTTAAGTGGGAACCCTGGATTTGGACATACTACTTCATTTGTTCATGTCAAGTTAGAACAATAGCTGGGCTAGCTTGAGTGGCTTAGAGATAAAGTGTCTGCTTTTTCCCTATGTTCTTGTTCAGCCTAATCAAACTAATGACTCTGGCTGAAAGAATAAAACTGTTACTGCTATTTAATTCACTTATTTTTATTTACTAAAGAACTTGTCCAACTTCTAGACACCTGTATAAATAAAACTTGAGAAATAGATAAATGTTCTGGCTTCATTTGTTTTGGCTCAAAAAAGCTCATTCTACAATGTAAATTAATTCCTTTTTTTTCACTCCAAATCTGGAAATCTTAATTGGAGAGGCAAGGTCAGGGACATAGGATCTTCTGTGGCAACTTTCCCTTTTAGTGCTGCTTGAAGAGTTCTCCTTTCAAGTGGAAGGAATTACTGCCCTGAGAGCTTGCCTTCATCTCAAACACCATAGCATTGCAAAGGAGAAAGTGAACAAGCCATTCTAATAAGCAGAAGCGACTGAACTGTTTGGCATCAGAGAGTCACCTGAATTTCCTGTGTCACTGGTGGAAGACCAGTTAAAATCACTGAGACCTGGAAGGAGACTTAGGCTGAGACATTTGACTTCGGTTTTCTGTTGCTTTCACTTGCCTCCCACACAAACATACCACTCCTGGGGACAGGGAACAGGTCAGCTCTGTTGTTTAGTGTACAAGAAAGACAATATTCTATGATGTAGGTGGTTTCTACTTGCAAATAAAGAAAAATGTGGTATTGAGGGTTTGAGGGGTGAGGGAGTGGATTTCATTGTTTGTTTTTTCCTGGCAGTGCAGCAAGGCTTTTCCTTTCTATTTTCCATCATTAGGACTTTTAAAAAGAAGTAGGTTGTTGCTGAATTTTGAATAGAGAGCAAGCTGTGTATGCATTACCTATGCAAATATCCCCAGCCAGCAACAGTGATGCACACCTCCATTAATTCACCAGGTAAGCCTTGCAGAAGTCAGCTGAAGAGTGGGGAAATGAGTTTTGTCTCTCTGCAGGGCTGTAAACCTGCTGCTGCTCAGCACATTACATTTCTCCTCCTGTCTTTCCTACAACATCCTCCTCCCTGTAGCTATTTTTCTACCTCTGAGAGGTTAGAAGTAGCAAAATCTTATGGTCATTTAGTCTATCACCCTGCCAGTCTAAACTGCTGCCCCCAGAATACCTTCTCATGTTTTCTCTTTTTGAGGTCTGTCCTGCAACTGCAGGCTAGAGGTGACCATAAGACCCCAGAGACCGATTTCTTTCCCTTTCATCTACTTCAGAAGATTAATCTGTTCCTAACCAAAAGATGGGTGCGCATAAATATGTGTGTGTATATATATATATATACATAAACCTACATATAATGACATTTCAGCTTTCTTGCATTTATTTGCAAAAATAAAGGAGCCAAAGGCAGGGAAGTTCTTACAGATTTAATTAATAAAACGTACGCCTGACAGAAGTTCACAAAAACATCTGCTATTTCATTCTGAGAAATGCCAAGTCTTCAGTATGAATGGCATCCTGGCCTACTTCCAGCCTGGATAATTGCATTCTTCCTACCTGTGAATGTTTCTGCCATTTCAATTGGATGCAACATTTCTTCCACCCTCCTTTGCCAAATTATTCTGTACTACTGCTGTGTATCCTTAAATGGCTGCCACATTTCAATCCTGAGATGGCTTCCTATCTGCTCGCAAGCAGCACATGAAGCTTTGACAGCTCACAGGAAGATTCAGCCTGCTGGAATCCCTGCAGGTGCAAAAGATGTCATTGCCAGATCTTTGCTTTGGGGCTCTGAGGCTGAAAAATTTAAAAGACATGAAGATATAGCCGGCTACAGTTGACCATTCATCTGAGCTGGAAGTTTCATTTTTGGAGATATTTAGAAACAATGGGCATAATAATATGCAGTGAGAAGTACTGATGTAAGGCCAGGCATGCCCACCTGCATTGCCCCTGGAGTTGGGCTGAATGGGGCTTCACTGGCTTTGCAGATAACGGAAACACCACATGGACCTACACCAGGCCACGGGCAGGCTTGTCTACTGCAGGGTTTTCTATCAAGCATCTCCCAGCAGGAGTGGGAGGGAATAGTAGGACTTACAGAAAAGGGAGGGGCTGTTCACGAGGGCATGTAGCGATAGAATGAGGGGCAGTGTTTTTAAATTAGAACAAGGTAGGTTTAGAATAGACATTAGGAAGAAGTCCTTCAGTATGAGGGTGGTGAAACATTGGAGCAGGTAGCCCAGAGAGGTGGTGGAGGCCCCATGCCTGGGCATATTCAAGGTCACGCTTGATGAAGCTCTGAGAAACCTGACCTAGTTACAGGTGTCCCTGCTTACTGCAGGGGGGTTGGACTAGGTCACCTTTAAGGGTCCCTTACAACCTAACACATTCTATGGTTCTATGAAACTGAGACATTTGCAAGACAGGTTTTTCCAGATTAATGCAGGGCAAAAGCTGACATGTGGGCATAAGTGGGTTTTGTTGTAGTAGTTGAAAACGTTGATACTTGAAGAGAAAATGAGTAAATAAAGCCATAAAAGGTCTCCAGTCAGAGCCACTGTCTTTCCAGCAAGTCTGTGAATCATTGCAGTTTACATGGTCATAATGGTGGAACTGCTCTGCGGCACACATCCTGCACAGTCATAAGCTTCATGAAGTGAAACCTGAAATCTAGCCAGGCTTGCTGGAAATCTATTGGTGCTGTCTTTTCTCACTTTGTCAAAAATTCTGACCAACTTCCTTTGACTTTCCCTTTTCAGAAGGCTGAGTGGTAGTACACACTGCCAAAGCAAGGTCAACCAACTCCTCTTAAAGCCATGGGTAATGCCACTGAAGTCTCTGGGCTTGCCTCTCCTCTTCCAGCAGGAATGTTGGAAGAGGGATGAGCTCTTTTAAAGTCTTTTTAGTCATTTTAAACCAAGGAAATAGAAAAAGGACAACTGCATTCCTGCAGCTTACAAAAATGCATGAATTGGAAATACCAGTGTTGGGAAGTGAGACTGCTAATCACAAAACGTAATTCCCTGCAAAGCAGGGGTATTTTTTAAAAGTCACTGTTTATTCAAAAATTTTATTTCATCTGAAAGAAAAAGCATGTGACATTTCTATTTATTTATTCTCTATAGCACACAAAACTAAAAAAAAATAAAAATCTAGTGGCCTTTCCTTCCTTAACTGGTTATTGAAATGGAGTAAACTGTGGTAGGGATGGTTTATATAGATTCCTTTTAGATTCCCAACTTCAAATTCAGAAACATGAATGAGGGTAAAGTAGCTCCTAATCAGCCACTAAACAAGGTTTATTAATAGATAAACTCTGGGAAAGGTAAACTTTAAAATGGAGTTAAGTCCCTGAGAAAGGAGGGCAGCTAGCAAACAGAAAAAAATCCATTTTCACGATGAAATGACAAGTTAGTCACTTAAAAGACACAAAATTGATTTTTTTTTCTCCCTCACTGGAATTGTATGTTCTTTTTTTCTGACGCACATAATAGAGGCCTGAAAGTATATTTTTTTCAAGCTTTAACTTTTTTTTCATGTGGATGGCCTTTAATCCATAGTTTTCTACCTGAGTTATCAAGCGGGTGACGTAAATATTAACAAAAATGCTCTTTCCTCACGTCTTCGTGAGTTACTGCACGTTTCCTGCGCATACACATGTATCTGTACACAGCGCTTTTCAGAAGCAAATGGTATCATGTCCAAAGCACTCAAGTGGCTGGGGTTGTCTTTTCACAGACAGGTATGCACAGGCACAAAGTCTTCTGCCTCTGCTCTGCAGTGGTCTGAGAAGATCGTCATAGCTGTGTTTATGCTGTGTCAGCAGAGCTTTATCACAGCTGGTACCCAGTCAGGCTGCTGATACCTGTTTTGGCACCTCTGTTTAGCAGTGCAGCAGGTAGTACAAACAGGTTCTCAATTCCCAAGACCTGTCAGAAACCAGATTGAGGTTCATAACCAGCTAAATCTTAAAGACCATTTTCCCCTTTAAACATCCCTCCAGATCTTTCTTCCAATCTTGTTTTTTACAGTGTGCCCTCACTGACTTCCCAGCTGCCTCGGATTTACACAGGAAAAGCATGAGTTTCTAATGTGAAAATTTTGCAAAATCCTTTCTGGCTTCCCTCATTCAACCACAAATAAGAAAGACAATAAAAACTGCCACCTGCCCTGCAAAGCTGTGTTCTGGGTAAGCTAGCTACTTCAGACACAGAGGAATGGCAGATGTAATGAGACAGAAGTACTTTCTTTTTTTTTTCTTTTTCTTTCCCCTTTTCTTTTGATATTCTGTTTACCAACTCACCACTTCCTTCTTGAAATCTTTTGTAATTTGAGTAAGGAAGAAGGAGAGTCAATGTGATTGTGCATAAAATAAAAGCTTTTCACTGAACACCTGAAGTGAGTGCAAAGGTACACAAGGTTTGATTAGCTTGTAGTGGAGAGGGAACATTTGGAAATAACCTTTCACGACAGCAAATACAGTTTGGTTTACATTTTGCCTCCTTCCCTGTGTGCAAATGTGGACATTGTAATGGCTGTTTTGTTTTGCTATTATAAACGACAACATGGTCAGTTGGGCATTGTCCTTTCAAGATCCACCTGGTTTTTTATCAAGGTGTTTGTTTTCTCCCTCTTCAGTGAGCTCTGAAACATGCCTGCTTGTCCACATGCCACTGCACCACAAAAATCCCTCTGCCCAGGTATATGGAGGACCAGTGCTGCTGAAGTAGATATGATCATGTGCAATAGCTAAGCTTAAGCATGGGGTGAGGTTAAATTACTTGAACAGCTTGAATAGAGCCATACAGCTAAGAGCAGATCCCAGGTAGTCTTATGCATGGCTGTAGATGTCCATTCAGGGATGCAATAATTTAACCCTTCAAAAACCAGGCTATATGAATGAATACATGATCAAGACATAAGATCTGCTGTAACATATTAATGTGACAAACAACAGAGTCATATTTTCTCACTGCCTAGTAAAAGGAGAAATAACTACAGATGACTGCTTTTCTCCACCGTCTTGTTGAAGGAGGCATTAGCCTGGTTGTCTCCTGCTGTCACCTCCCAGCATTGCTTCCTGCATGCTTCTCCTCCCAGTAAGCTGCTTCTCCATGTGTTCCGACTGGTGCCAGTCTAGTGCAGGTGAGGGATGGCTGTACGAATGCTATCAGCAGTTGCCATAAACTTGTCCTGGCCTCCAGTTTTCCCCAGCACCTTGGAAATGAGAATGCCGCCTGGGGCACCTGGTGCTGCTCCAGCCCCACCAGAAGGGAGGGGGTGACCTGCACACAGGTTTTCACCCACCCATTTACTTATGGGTCTTCCATTACTGCCCCATTGTGTGCATCAAAACAGCAAGGCTCCTCCAGCCCCTGGCCTGTACCTTTGCTGTTTAAGCTATGTATTAACTTTTATGCTTTTCTGCAAGTATGAAATTACAACTCTTGCAGTTTCTAATCAAAACACATTGTAGACTACACAATGAGCACTGAGGCCAAGTTAGTATTTTCTCTTAATCTTTCACACATATAGGTAGCACACATCCTCCTCAGGAATAGACTTTCCCTATTCCTAACAGTCCGTTAATAACTATTCACTGCAGATAGCACAATCAGTAGAAGAGCAAAGACCCTTACCAACCTTTTTAGGTGAGGCTTTAGTGCAAGAGATGTATGGCATAAATACCTTCTTTGTGGGGTAAAAATTATGATTGGATAGCGCTGTGGGGAAATACTGGCTGGGGCAGTCGCCATTCACAGTATTTGTTGTTACATCATGGCTGGGTCACTGACCTTTTCAACTTGGCTGGGAATCTACTGAGAAACAGCTGTGGTGTTTTTTCTCTTGAAATGCAAAAAGGAAATTCCTTGCCTTAATGTCTAGCATTGTTAGCATCACTGCAGTAAACTTCTGTGGAATTTTGTAGAACACTTGGTGTTGTTTTTTAACTGTGAAATGCTGATTTGTTTGTCATTTATAGAGGTTACCCTAGGGTGAGCCAACAGAGTTTAGTCTTGAGTTACTTTGGTCCTTGAGCTTATAAAACTGTTGCAGACCTTTAAAACCGCAATGGGAAACAGATTACACAGAGACATATTTTACTCCCAGATGCTAAAGAGGTTTGGGCAGAGGCAACTGATCTCAGTGTTTGGAAACCACGATTTTTCTGTTCTCATGCTAGCTCTGATAAAACATTTGTTAAAGTCAATCACTGATATACCAGGGAAACACCGACTATTTTCCAAGTAACAAAGTTACAATATATGCCAGAGTCTGAGAGGTCAGAAATGTAGAATGGAAGAAATGTGAAATAGCAGTGAAGTCTCCAGGGTGGGACTGCAGACATCCAGAGATATTTAAAGGAATTAAGGAGTGACGTGAGTAAACTTCTAGCAATAATGTTTGCAATGAGTAGATTATCATAATGTCCAGTGATAACCATCTTTACTCTGCTGAAGTCTAAAAGCTTTTCAGAATTTACTCCAATGACAGAGATAGGGTATGGCATGTACTTTAAAAAATCCCGACCAGGACTTCACTGAAACCAGTGATTATCCTGGAGGCCTGAATGGCAGTGTATGTTTTATTCGTCACATGGAATAAAATTATCAGGTCTGTGTTCTTCCTTACCAGAATGATGCAAAGACCCTGTTGCCACCTAGCCATACCTATTTGGGAATACCCACCTGGAGCAGTACTGGGAAAGGTGCTAGAAAAGCCAAAAGCTAGTGTGTACAGTCAGGGCAGTGGAGCAGTTCTAGGAGCTGAGGCTCACTTTGGGATTACCTTCCCCCCTCACCTTATAGACTAAGAGAATGGGCTGTAGGATGGATGGATTACCCTGTGAAGGACGGAGACATTTTATCACTTCTCATTTAGGCACATCAAAAATCAAGGAAATACAGAGAAACTCATGTTGCATGTCTCAGAAGGGAGCAAGCCCAGCTGGACCCATAAAATGCAAGTGATCAGCGGCTTCCCTTCCCTTCTCCTGGCTCTGCCCTTTGCTTAATCACCACACAGGGCTTTGTCTCCCATTTCTGCATCTCCACCATCCATCTGTAAGTTCCCATATAATCACAATTCCTCTTTGCAAGATAAAGCTTTAGTCTCTTTAGATTTAATACTGCCACATTCACAGCAGTCCTGTGGACTTTGTAGCTCCAAGAGTCACATTTTCCCTGACAATCCTGTGTGAGGTTGTTTGCAGACCCCACAGTCTCTCTCCTGCTGGGAAAAAAAGATCTTCCCTGCTTTGAGAAATAGGGTGGGAAAATTCTCATCCTCATGTGAAAACTAGCATCAGTGTCTAAAACTCCATGGGCTGAAGCAAAGTAAGGTTTTTCAAGGTATCACAATTGCTTAATTTGTACTGACCATTGTTTCACTTTCACTCTACCTTCAGGAAAAGGTTGTACGAAATTAGTGTGCCTGTGGCAACGCATGGTCTGGTTCTGCTAATTCAGACTATTTCAAAGAAACTGTGGAATAGGGATAAAATTTCTGGTTTTCAAGATAGAAAAGAACCTCGCTAGGAACAATCTTAGACAACAAGTAACAGAGTAAGAAGGTAAGATTCAGAAGTAGCATGTACATAAATAAGATAGTCCAAGTGAGTCAAGTCTGTGAAGAACTTTTGCTGAAGTAGAGAAAGCTAGGTGGCTTGATAGTAGATTAAATTCCTTGCAGACAAAGGCAAATTAATGCAAGTTGCAAGGAAAAATCAGAATGACATATTTCTTGACTCTAAATTAATCACAACTATACAGTAAAAAAAAGTGTCACAGCAGACATCTTAGCCAAACCATCTGCTCTGAGTGGAGCAAAAGTGTTGGCAAACTGGTAGAATGTAGCAGGAAAAGGATAGAAAACAGTATTGAAAATAATATAATACAATTATATAAACCAGTGACATTTCCTCTCTGTTCCTTCCTGGTCACCCAGCTTGAAAAATAATACTGCAGAAATATTAAGGGTGAGGGAAAATATGTGACAAAAATGGCTAGAGGAATAGAAGTGGGTCTTTTCTTTGTTTTTACATTAGGAAAATGTGTAAAAAGTAGAGACGCTTAGATTAGAGAGGAAAAAAGAAGTGACAGCATGACAGAAGTGTACAAAATAATTAATGCTGTAAGGAAGATTTGCTGTCCCTGAAAAACAAAAGCATGGGGATATGAAACTGAAAAACAAGACATTTACAACCAATAAAAAAACCCCATTCACATAATATGTAATGGGTGATTTAAGCATCTACATGAGCATTAGGAACGGAAAGATTTTGTTGAACAAGAAAAGAAAAGGGCTTACTTCTGTGTGATTTGAGGCACAAACAAAATGACAACGTTAAGGAGCAACTTAGCCCTGTGGGCAGGTCATACCCTCAATATCCTTTACAAACCATTTTTTTTCTCAGCAGGATTTAGGCACACTTTGAGGCAGGGTGCCATGATGGCAAGGCCACATCGGCTCCCGCAGTGAAGGCAGTTGTGTCCCCACTGCACGTTGTGGTGGGAAATGGCAAGACCTGCAACATAATCGAGGCACTGGAAGGAGCCGAGGTACCAAGGTACCATATCTAGGATTCCCATTGCAGAAACACCTGTGGATGTGCATGGTGAGTCCAGGTCTCTCTAGAGGCATTGCCCTTACTGTGCCTGTTGAGCTTGGGGCAGTAACTGATAGGCTATCCACACAGCATAGGCAGTAGGTTCAGTGTCCAAGATTTTCAGCTCTGTGGTGGCCTGTGATCTGACTAGGCATCCAAAACTCTAGGGAAAAACATAATTTCTGTATAGAAAAGGGAGCCACATCTGGAAAAGCTAGATGCATAGTAGCCTTATTGAAACTTGGCTGCATAGAGTTGTGTGGGCTGAAGTGCTCTACTGAGAGCAGACATCTGTGGAGATGCATCCTCAGAGTTTTCTAAGTAAGGACAAAAATTTCTAGCAGATGTAGTGCAGCAAGTAATTGTTCAAGATCACTTTACCATGTCTGGCATCCTTATATAAACTCCACACATTTGTTTATATTAAAAACCTAGAAGCATTTCTTGATGACGTGCTGGTGAGGTAATTTTGTTCAATTACTGGAGATGATGTCTACCTTTTGTCTTGCTCCAGACAGGAAGTTAAATGGTTGCTTGTCAATCTTATCTCCTTTTCTGAGGTACAGTTATATGCTAGCTTGGAATTTTTTCCCCCCACCAAAATGATATTTTGGGAAATGTTTCCATAAAACCTCTGTCTGGAACATTTATTAAATGCCAAATTAAATACTTTCTACCTGGGTTCTCCAGAGTATTGCTATAGTCTATAGGAGACCAAATCCAAGTCATAGAATCATAGAATCATAGGGGTTGGAAGGGACCTCAAGAGATCATCAGGTCCAACACCCCTGCCAAAGCAGGCTCCCTAGCTCAAATCAGTCCTTGATCTGCATGAGGTGTCACACTTCATTCTCACTCCAACCCAAATCAAGGTGTATCTCTTGTGTCCCCAGTAGCCCACAATGCCACAGAATGCCTGTGCACACAGTCGACAGTGTCATTTTCTCAATATGGAAAACATATTTCAAAAATCACAAATTTTGCCAAAGAAATTGAACAATAGTTCTATGGGCATTCTGGACCACCAGCACTGCTCAATAGTTACATTGAACTTCTTTCTGTCTGGTCTACTCAATTTGACACCTGACAGAACTTCTTTTCAAAAAGTCAGCCTTTTACAAGACAAACTCGTGACTCAAGTTATTCAGCCTTTTGGACAAGAAAGCCCAGAGATGCCTGGATATGGTAGTGGTGATGCAGCTACTGAATTTTCATAAAATGGCTGAGGGTGGGAAGGACCTTTGGACATCATCTAGTCATAGAATCATAGAATCTCTGAGTTGGAAAGGACCTGTAAGAATCATCAAGTCCAACTCCTGGCTCCACACAAGGCCAGCCAATGGAACACCACACACAAAAACTCGGCCATAACATGAAAATTGAAACTATAGGAACCAACAGAAAAAAACCCATTGGCTTTCAGAGGGAAAGGACAATGTGGGCAGGACAGGGAAAGAGGGAGAAAGGAAATACCCTTCCTAAATGCTTGCACATCAGAACTATGCTCACCTGAAGCTATTTTTGAAGTTATTTTTCCTTCCACCCCCGTACTAAAGCAGGACCACTGAAAGCAGATTTCCCAGGACCGTGTAAAGAATTTTTACTGGGCCCGTTGCAATTGGACAAAGGGTAATGGTTTTAAACTGAAAAAGAGTAGATTTAGATTAGATATAAGGAAGAAAGGATTTCTGATGGGCGTGGTGAGGCNGGTTTTATGATGGGCGTGGTGAGGCATTGGAAGAGGTTGCCCAGAGAGATTGTAAAGATTGTAAACGCCTTTATCCCTGGAAGTGTTTAAGGCCAGGTGCCATGAGGCTTTGGCAATCTTATCTAGTTGCCAAAGTATTCCATGATTCTATGATAACAAGTTTTCAACACCTCCAAGGATGGAAACTCAGCTTCTCAAACCCTTCCATTGTTTGGCCACTTTAGAGTACCTTCTTTTCTTCTGCTAAAATAGAATTTCCTGACTCCTGTTTGTCATTGGGCACCACTGAGTCTTCTTTATTCCCCTTGTCAGATTTTTATTTATATTGATAAGGAACCTCCTGAGCCTTTTCTTCCAGGCTGAACAGTCCAAGCTCTCCCAGCCTTTCTTTGTATATGTGATGCTTTCATCCCTTAACTGTCTCTTTGGCCCTTCCCTGGGCTCACTTCAGTGGCTCCATGTCTCTTTCATCCTTGGGGGCTCAGCACCTAACACAGTACTCCAGATATGCCTCGCCAGTGCTGAGTAGAAGGGGAGGATCTCCTCCCTCGACCTGGTGGCTATTCTCCTAATGCAGTCCTGGATGCTATTGTTTTTTTCAGCAAGAGTGCATTGGTGGATAGTGGGCAACTTATCGTCCAGCAGAATCCCCAGCGCCTTTTCTGCACAGCTGCTTTCCAGCTGGTCATCCCCCAGCATGTACAGGAGCAGGGGGTTATGCTTCCTCAGGTGCAGGACTTTGCAATTCCCCTTGTAGAGCTTCACAACATTCCTGTTGGACAATTTCTTCAGGTTGTCAAGGTCCTTCTGGATGGTAGCACAGACCTCAGGTACATCAGCCACTCCTTCCAGCTTTCTTGTAAGCTGTACTGATGTCCATGGTGCTTCTCAAAAGGTCAGGGGGACAAAGGTGAGGAAAGGAGGCTTTTCAGGGACTGATAAGGCAGGCCAAGACCAGTCTCACTAGCCTGCTCTCTCTAAGCCTTAACCCTCTGAAACTGAGAATGAAGTCTTGGCAATACTGAAGTTAGAGGTGGTTTTACCATTGCCTTCTACTAGGCCAGGCTTTCACGTTTACTTTTCAAAACATGCCTGCTTTTTGCTTTTGTCATACGTACCTTAAACTTTTTCTCTGACAGTTGGAGAGAGTACTTTAATCCCTAAGAAAATGACACTGGGTCAAATGCCCTTCATTGTTGGGCATCCTTGACTGTAGTACTTGAGCTCAACGACTTTCTTCCCAGGCTTTGCCTGCCCATTATATTTTTCATGGAGGATCTGAGGAATCATTGCCATTCCCATTTAGGTCACCCATATATTTCTAGGATGCATGTGAATTGCTTAATGGAAACATCATCTGTCTCCTAAAAACAAAAGATTTCCTGGCTTGAAAAAAGAGGTTTCTTCAACAATGACAAAGCAGACAATTGCTGCAATAGTACCTGCTTTCATGTATAGTGTAATTAATTTGTTTGGACTGTAGGAAACTTATTCATCAATCACAAAGCAGAGAGAGCACCAAATTAAAACTTTTCTTTGTGAAATGATTCTCTGGTTCACCTCTCTTCAAACTCCTTTAGATTTCAAATAATCTGGGGAAAAGCTTTGCCTGAAATCAAGAAGAGAGAGCTGGCCTTCTCACCTCTGTCACTCTCTCCCTCTCTTGTCCACACACAAAAGAACAAAGTTTAATAGATAGCATATGCTGTTAGCTGAACCTTTGTTCTTGCCCCAGTGGAGTCAATGCACTGCCAAGTCTCACTGAGTTTCAGTGTGTCTCCCCATTTTTGGCTTAAGTTTCTTATAATCTGAAGTAGTCTCACATAAAACTCCGAAGATTCACAGTACATTTAAATGGAAATTTTGAGCCATCACCCAGAGTGTGTATTTTTCAAATCCAACTCCTTTCAGTAACCAAAAGTTGGCAAGTTTTCCTACAGTCTGATAAGGATGGATGAGAGATGACTGAATTTCCTCCCTGCCTCCATACAACCCCCTAAGCAACTGGAAAGTGACATGTCTCATGAAATTAATGAGTAAGCAGTACAATCCTGGTTTGGGGTTTTTTGTTGTTGTTTCTGTTAGCTTAAAAAAACCCCAAAACACGAACACATCCAAAAACCAAACAACACAATATTTCAATACAGAATATATTAGACTTTCTGTCAAGCTTAGGATATTTAAAAGGTGTCTGGTCTGCAGTCTTAGAAAGATCTTAGGTCTGTTGAAAGATACAGTGCCTTTCCCTCTATGGCTGGGTAATTCTTTAACCTGCCTCCTCCAGGGGAATTTCCCAGGTGAAAAATTATCTGATTCTTCTATATTTGGTCCGTTACAATTTGTTATTCTGTCTCTTCCTTTTTGAAAAGTCCTTTCCTTTTATTCTCTCTGATTAATTGTTGAAGCATTACACAGGCCTTTATCTTTTTGCCTCTTACTAAAGGTCAGACTGATTAAGTTATATTGTACTGATAAAACTTCATGAAATACTGTGAAAATGTGGAGTCTAGAGATTGGAACCTGAGGTGGGCTGGTCCTGAAAAGCCTACAGCCTGCTTTTTATCTTTTCAGTATAAAGGAGGAACATTTGTAACATCATGGTTTGCTGATGAGCATTTTTTTAAATATCAGGTGTTTCCTAACTTCTGGAGAACAATACTGCACAGTGCATGCTGTTTGTAACATCTTTTTGAGACAGGTTGAGAAATATTTTGCCTTGAATCTGATTAATGGAGTATATTTGAAAGGCCTCCAATAAACCTTTATCATTGTGAATTCTAGCTGGCATGTCAAATGTGTGTGAACTTACACACAGACATGCCTAATGGCTTGGGAAAGGCCCTGCTAGACTAGCAGGACTTTGCAGTCTAATGAATTAGATACCTAAATGATCTTGAAATAATGTTAAGGAAACACAGTTGACAGAAGCTGAGACAAGAAGAGAGATTAAAGGTTAGGGTTGGTATTCCATCCCCAAGACATCACATTGCTCTGTGAAGAATAACCAAAAATGCAGAGGTTCAAGTAAGGGAAGGTTATTTTTTTGTGTCCTGGACTCCCACAGACACAAAGCTTGCTTTTATAAAAAAAAAAATTACAAGCCAGATGATTAAAAGTCAGCAACTGCACCAGTTACTACAGGACTGTATTCTGAGATTCTGACCTCAGCAATGAACCCTCTTTCGTGTATCCCCCATGAACTCATGAGTAGCAGATACAGACTAATTTTCAGCAGGCACAAGTATTTTGGGAGGCCCATGACATATCAGCTGAGCTTGATCCTCTGCCTCAATTAAGATAGTTCATAACCTCATGACCTGAGTTTCTCCCTCATCTCTCAGAAGAAGGTTTTGGGGCACACTAGCCTTTTCTCTCTCTTCTTTTTGGGTGGTGCTGGATAAGAGCACATCTTCTCTTTTTCCCTCCCTTCAAACTTGGATCGCACCTCCTGCTTTTACTCCCCATCAGTGATAGTTCTGTGTACAGCATCAGAACAGTGCAGTAGAAACTGCACTACTGAATCTGCAGCATGGATTACAGGGCAGCCTTGCCTAAGGTCTTAGTTCCATGCTAGGAAAAAAAAAAATCAATAGAAAAAGTGATGCAGAAACAAGCCAACCCCTATGATTATATGATCTTCCTCCCTACAAGAACAAAATTTGACCTGTGGAAGCAATGCTACTAGCCTCAGTAAATCAAATTTCTTTCTGTGAACCAGAACACCACCTGCATAAGATCCCCTCGGATCTTTTAGGAGCAGTGCGAAGTTCAGAGTTTTTCCTGCAGAGCAAGAGTCAGAGCTTTGGTCCATGGTGGATAGAGTCAAGCCCAGCATTGTTACTGTGGCATAGGAATGATTCATTGCCTTTGTACCACAGCAAGCACGTGTGGAGAAACCTAATAAATATCCCCATTCAGACAGGATAATGGAGAGACTTAAATTGGTTGGCACTTGGATCAAAGCTCATTAGCCTTGCATCTAACATTTGACAACCAGAGATAATATCAGAAAGGGGGTTTTCTTATGCCATTTTCTGCATGTGTTGCAGTGATTGTTCACGTGTAATGAGATCATATCTTAGCAAAGAATGAGAAATAGCATTTTTACTGCTTGTCAAGATCTATCTAATATAAAGTTTATGTAAACACATTTTTTTGCTGTGAGCTCATATTAAATCTCGGCAAGTTTATCCATCTCTAATTTAGTTATATGGTCATTACATGGAAAATCCACCTCAGATAAAGCAAGGCATTTTCATCCTCTAGTTACACAAGTATCAGGTCACAGCAATTACGTGCAAATGTCAGATACCTACTACACCACTGCAGGGTTAACTTGTACATGTTCTGCACAAACAACGAGGAGCTTTTTCTACACAGCAGTGTAGTGAACATGACATCACATCAACAGGATGAAGGAGGCGGACAAGCCCAGCAAATCAGCTGAGCCTCTACAAAGCCTCCAGTATGAGAAATATCCCAAATGACTTCTTACCTGTTGATGGCCTTCATAGGCAGCAAAAACAACAGCACAACACAATATCTGGTGTAAACATCCTACAGTGTGCTTAACTGTCCTTACTCCACTGAGCTTCAATCCTTTTCTGTAGATTCCAAACCCATCTCCTGTGAGAGGATGGAGTAAAGGAGCCACACCTGCTACAGCATTTTAGCCATCTAGCCTTTCCTTTCCATTCCTGCAGCCAAACCACTCACACACACCTAATCACTCCCCTCTTCAGCTACTGCAGTCTTCCTCACATGGCTGCTTTCTGCCTTTACTGGGCTGTCAGGACATTGCTGCCAAACCCATCTTTCTTATGCTGGCAGTGGCATATGCCTCTGAATATTGGCCTGTTCCTCAGTGCTCTCTAAAGAGGTCTAATGTCCCAGTCTTGAAGATCTTTCGCCATGCAGCATCTCTTACTGCATCTAACCTATTTTCTCTACCCTATTATTTCCACTTATTCATGCTGGCTACCTCCCTTGTTCCACAAAAGCCTCCATCCCCTCTTTCCCTGTCCTCACCAAAGCTGCTCCTACAGCCACATCCTTCTGACACTTTTAACCTTCATGGGAGTGAGGAAAAAGGTGAAAAGAACGATCCTTATGCCTTGCTATTTCTATTTTTATCATTGTTACCTTTGTGCTTTCTCTTCCTCATCTAGTCTGCCTGCCCATGACCTTCACTTGCTGCATATATGCTAGATGCATTCATTTGTCTGAGGACAAATGCTGTGTTCATTGGCCAAAGATTCCCAAGGGATAATTCCTGTCATACAGCAATATTCTCCTATGGTACAGGCAAGCATTTTGATTGTGGTGAGACATGACCAGATACATACAAGAGGTTGTTACAAACTATTATATTAGAGTCATGCTAACTGAAAACCCAAAGGAAATGGTATAGAAGGAAAATTTAAAGCAAATCAACATTTTTTAATAGCAGTGGATCAGAAAATATCTTCCTGTGTAGCCATAGGAATTAATCTTGTCTTTTACTTTTTTCTTTTTTCTTTTTTTTCTTCCTGCAGCAACTTTAAAAACCAAATGTGGCCAATAACGTTTGCCATCTGCACCCACCATGTGAGTACTCCAGTAATGAGTCTCTGACAGAATATGTCGACAGTGCAAATGCCAACTGACCATTAGCGAAATCAGTATGATCACAATTCTGTTGTTATTTGTCTCTGCAACTCTGTTTAGAAAAAAGCACATGCTGTGCCAAGCAGAAAGGGAGGGAATAGTGAGTTACAGTCTGCAACAGCAGTGAAAGCCAGTGTTCTCACTATGCTGACCATAATTGGTAATCAATCACTTCTCTAATGTGCTCTTCCTGGCTCCAGCCACATCCATATTTACCAGATCAATAAAAATCTGCCTTTGTTTCCTCTTTTCCCTCCTCAGTATCTTGAAGAAAATAAACCAAAAAAGCAGCCAAATCTAATAATTTATAAGATGTATTCTTATTCACTCCGTATGATGAGATCATCTCTCTTTGAGAGAGTTGTTTTAGTCTCCTGGCTAAAGATCTCAAGGAAGATGTGGGCTCAGGCCCTTCAAAATTCAGTCTATATATTTGCTGCTGTAGAACACTTTTATTTCAGCAATCTTCTCTGTTTACATGTGTCCATGCCATGGAAAAGCCTCATGCAGCAAAGCATACACAATACCCTCATCACAGTCTCACTGGTGACCTCACAGAAGCAGGGAAATGAGCTATCCCCATATGTACATGCAGTCACCTACATTAGGTGTGTGATCTCTCTCATCTTTATGGTTAGCATG